>CATOAP020000069.1:600000-962970 GCA_951394115.2 Drosophila phalerata
TGTCGAAGACATGTAGAATGGCTCCTAAATAGCCTTAATGCATGCCTAAAGCTCCTGTCATGGTCTGAGGTAACGAGGGCCGGACTAAGGTGTCATGCGACCCGTGCCGATAGTCAGCCTGGCTGGGGGCCCTTACCAAAAATAGTGTAGCGTGATCACACTAATATTCAACATACCCAACTAATGTAAGGGTATATCAAATTAAATATACTACAAACCCATTTAGCGACACTTTGTTGCTAAGCATAACACAAGCCAAAGTACATTTGAAATATGATCGTCCACTTATGAGTGGCCTGACCGCGGCACAGAATATGCAACGTCTGCATATTCGGCCGCATACCATTCCTTTGTCTTGCGTTATGTATATACTCAATGTATATGCCATAAGTGTATACATATATGCATACGATCACTACAGTCGGATAAATCCAATCAACGTCACCAGACGTTGAACATCGAAATACACAAATAAACCTAAAACACTATGTCTTTTGATTATTAACAACTTCATTTAATTATATGGCCTGATCATTTAATTATATGTGCGATGACCATTTCATTTAATTATATGGCGACCGTGACATGTGCGATGATCACTTCATTTAATTATATGGCGACCGTGACAGGACAAAGTGACAAGTGACAAAGTGACAAGTGACAAAGTGACAAGTGACAAAGTGACAAGTGACAAAGTGACAAGTGACAAAGTGACAAGTGACAAGTGACAAAGTGACAAGTCCAAAGTTCATAAAAACTATGTAAAAATGCAGCAAATGCATACCGAAATCACAACTAAACTCTGCATTGAATAAAAAAAAAAAAAAAAAATGAAGTGCATAAGTGGTGTGATAAACCAAAATGTGAAACGGACAAACAAAAATTCAACAAACTAAGAACACAAATAAAAAAAAAAAAAAACTAAAATGTGCTAAACGAAAACAAAATTAAATAAGTATATTAAAAAAAAAAAAAAAATAAAAATAATATACGCCCATATACAACAACGAGCCTGTGCGATGACCAGCACCGGCACCGCCTGAGCCCATAGGCCCAGGACAGCAGCAGCAGATAACGCAAGGGCGAGAGGCAGACCGCCACTTGCCCCAACGTGGGAAATTGATGAGCGACGTTGGACAGGAATAGCTGAGTACCGGGCACGACAACAGAAGCCGAAGGTGCCAAAACGAAAACGAGGCGGAAAGAGGATTAAACTCCTCCAACAAAGAAGACTAATAAAGGATCTGATAGAAACAACAATCACGCCCCAGGAGAAGGATGAACACCTCAACAACTTAAAAATCATCGAACAACAACTTCGCACTGGTGCGAAGCAACGCAATAAGGGCTGCAAATCTGCAAATGCCTAAATTGCCCTTAATTATAATTTCTAACTCAAGCCGATGCGCGAAAGTGCTACTTGAAAAATACTAACAACTGCTAGGCTTTGTACTAATACATACGGTTGGGCCATTAATTGTATACATAAAAATTGTCAGCCAACCGTATGCGCCCCTTAACACAATTTTCGTCCCTTTTTACAAAAAAAAATTAACAAAAAAAAAAAACAACAATTGAACAGATTGCAAATAATTCAAAAAAAAATTTTTTGTAGAAATGTCAAGATTTATAAAAGTAAAATAAAAACATTCTTATTTTTGAAAGGCCATTGATAGATTTCACTTAACCAATTTCCACTTGTTCTCAGAGTTAAACAATACAATATTTTTTTTTCTTGTTTTGTCAAAAATATTTCCAATATGGGTTGGTTCGGCAGTGACGACAGTCAAACAAAAGACAATACGGCCAACGTGGTCAATAATGTCAAAATCGTAGATCACACAGAAGATATACAATCTTTGTGGATCCTACTACTCATATTAACAATTGTGTCAGTTTGTCAATTTTTATTGACCCTTTATGTCAAACACAATAAACTTATCAAAAAACGTTATATGAGTAGGGCCAACAACCTAAACAGAATATAGGAATGATATAAGTAATCATAATTTTGATGCGACAGCATCACCTACTAAAAAAAAAAAAAAAAAAAAAAATATATATATATAATAATAATATTCTCCTTGTTAAAGGCCTGAGCGAAGTTCTTGGTTCCAAATTATCATAAAATGTTTTCCTTTAAACGAAATATAAAACTTCAATTGAAATAATAAAATTCAATTTAAAAAAAAAATTGTTCATCTTGTAAAAAAAAAAAAAATTAAGATCATAATCTTAGTCACTACAAGATTAAAAAGTAGACAATTCCTGCAGGAAACTAATACAATAAAAACAAAAGTATTGCCAAGGCAAGCTTTTGTAATGCTTCCAAGCCCAATGTACATTATGTACGAATTATAGTAGTGACCTTGCAATTAACATGATTAATTGAAAGCATTGAGATAAATTATATGAGTGTATATTAATGCGAGAATGACTTAGGTCAGTTCATGCAAGGCTTAATTAAAGGCCGTTATATACGATTATTGAGACTCAAAGAGGCACCGTGCAAGTAGATCCTTGAATCAGTTTAAGAGATAACTTCTATAAATATGGGCAAAATATAATGTATTTTAAAAAGAGTAGCGCTACTCAGCCGGTGACCCAATAGAGAAGCATAGTCTACATTCACAATGATGAACAGTAATATTAAAACTCCAAATAATTAAAAATATTTTAAATTTCATAAAAGCATCAATTCAGAAAATTCATAGATACATGGCCTGATCAACCATGTAACATGATACCCGAAAATATTCATGAAAAAAAAAAAAATTTAAATAAAGAGGTCTAACACATAACTACATTCTAATACAATTTGAAATGTAAAACAAATATATATATTTATATATAACCAATTTCAATTAACAATCTTTTTTTATTTTCCTAAATATTTTTTTATTAATCAATCTTTTTTTTTTTCATTATTCAATTATTTTTATTTTTTTTAATTATTATTACTCAATTTTATTACTCATATATAATTAATTTCAATTATTCAATTTTTTTTCTCTTCATATCTTATTCTTTTTTTATCAACTCTATTTCTTTAATATATTCAATTTTATATATTCCTTTTATGTTATATATTAATTTTTTTAAATTTTTATATATATGATTTTTATAAATCAATTTTATATTTTTAATCTTCTTTTATGAATTCAAGTTATATATATACATTTTATATACTTATTAGATTTTTTTTTCCGTACAATCACCTTTTTATATATATCCAATTTTAAACCATTTTTATATATATTCAATTTCAAACTATATTCTCTAAATAAAAAAAAATTAAAAAAAAAAAAAAAAAAAATTTTTAAATATAACATATATTTCACCCCATACACAGTTATAAATCACGAAAAAAAAAAAAAACAATCAGTACATAAGGATAGGTTAATATTGTTTAACAAATAGAACAAAAAGAATGGTTGGCCACCATATATATATATATATATACATACAAAAAAAAATGTTTCCAAATTAAAATTCACATTAAAATTCACTTATTCACATTTTATATTCATTATATATTACAATATTCAACAATCTTTTCAATTGTAATTTAAAAAAAAAAAAAAAATCAAATTTTTAACCCAACTTACAAATTTATCTTACATATACTTATAATTTTTAAATAACTACATATAGAATATTACGTTATTCTTTTAAAAAGGGAGGTGTAGCGTGATCACACTAATATTCAACATACCCAACTAATGTAAGGGTATATCAAATCAAATATACTACAAACCCATTTAGCGACACTTTGTTGCTAAGCATAACACAAGCCAAAGTACATTTGAAATATGATCGTCCACTTATGAGTGGCCTGACCGCGGCACAGAATATGCAACGTCTGCATATTCGGCCGCATACCATTCCTTTGTCTTGCGTTATGTATATACTCAATGTATATGCCATAAGTGTATACATATATGCATACGATCACTACATGCTCCCGCTCTGCCGCTGTACTCAGCGACAGAGACATATATGTAAAACTCCAATGTTAGACTTAAGTATAATGAAACAGTTAAACGACAAGACAGTCGGATAAATCCAATCAACGTCACCAGACGTTGAACATCGAAATACACAAATAAACCTAAAACACTATGTCTTTTGATTATTAACAACTTCATTTAATTATATGGCCTGATCATTTAATTATATGTGCGATGACCACTTCATTTAATTATATGGCGACCGTGACATGTGCGATGATCACTTCATTTAATTATAATAGCCCAGTCGTAAACGGAGCGGCCGGATACCTTGCGCCCTCCGGTCGTGATAGCCTTACCTGCATAGTGCGGATCTCTGTGCAGGCGGACCATCCTTTCTCCGCAACTCGTGGGAATCAAAACATGAACTCTATAAACAATACAAATTTAAACAAACAAAATAACAAGAAAAATATAAAAAACTCAAAAAAACCACAAAAAAAACAATAAAAATGACGACGGAATCGCAGGTTCCTCGTCGTCGGCAGCGGCAGGGGCTTCAAAGCCTGGCCAAAGCCTACCGTTGACACCGGAGATGGTCACCATGCCAGCCGGTGGACCTTGCATAGCTGGTCCAAGCAAACCCGTATTCCACCCGGGCCTTGGGGTAGATGGAGTGATTCCACCATCTCCTGTCACCAAAGAGGCACAGCAAAGCACTAGTGCGGCAGTGCCACTTTCGGGTGCAGGTGCGATGGGGAAACATCCAACGACAGCGTCGCAAGGAAATTCTCATATGCTAAGAAAAGAACTGCTGGCAACATCCTTCAGCGTCAAAACGCAGGAGCAGAGGCCATTCCTTTAGCGGAGTGGCTGGAAAAGGTGGCATGGGCCAAGAGTGTGCTACCCGCTTACAGCGAGCAGGCACCCAGGGCGCAAGCAATGGCTTAGGCAAAGAGACAGCGATCTCAAGAGACTTCTGGCCCATCTGCCAAGAAGTCAAGGGTTCAGGTGGGCAAATCCTTCGCCCAAATCGCCAAGGAACGGATCCTCATTGGAGTCGTTGACCGAGGTGATTCGGGCGGGAGGATTCCCAGAAACCATTGGAAGTGGGTGGAGACGGCACTGGCCATCCGCTGCTTCGAGATGCTGGAGCAGGAACCTGGACCACCACCGGTCTGCAAAGATGTCGGGTGGTATCAGGGTAGCGTGAAGGTTATAGCTTGCGACGATGAGAGGTCTGCAGAGCTCTACAGAGCGGCAGTCTCCAATATCGGCGAGGTATATCCTGGAGCCAAGCTGGAGGCTGTAAAGTGGAGCGACATTCCGGTCCGGCCCAGGGCCAGAATGTGGATTCCATCCTCCATCAAGGAATCGGAGCGAATCGCTAAGATGCTCCAACGATGCAACCCGAATCTCCCCACTCACGACTGGAAAGTTGTGAAGGTAGGTGAGATGAAGGGTCCAACGAACCAGGTCGTGTTGATTCTCAACAACGAATCGCTCGCCCCAATTGAGGCCGCTGGTAACGAGCTGAACTTCGGTTTCAGCTCTGTTTCCATTCGGGTGTATAGGTCGGACACCGCGGCCGGTATAGATTCTCCCGACATGCCAGTCGAGGAGGACATAACGGCAGAGCCAGAGGATCCGGAGCATAGCGACGCTGAACGCGGCTATATTTCCGATGCGTCCACCATAACGCGGGATCTGAAGGCAATGTGCCAACTGGGTGAAGGAGAGGCCACCTCGGATGTAGCGTCGGACGATGAGGACGCGAACGTGACAGTGGTGGAGGGACCATCTTCAGATGTCTGTAAAGATTCTGCAGATAAACCTCCACCACTGTAAAGCAGCCTCCGCTGCACTACTACTCCGTCTGGCTGAAAACGGAGCCGACATAGTCCTAGTCCAGGAACCCTGGTTGATTGGTGGTAAGGTTTCTGGACTAGGAACACCAGACTACAAGCTAGTAGTTGATGAAACCCAAGGTAAAACCCGTACCTGTATTCTGGCCAGAAAACATTTGAGTATTTTCTTGCTTCATAATTTCAGCAATGAGGACAACACGGCAGCAAGCCTGGAACTTCAGTCAGCTCCGATAAGGTTGCTGTCCTGTTATATGGCCTATGACCAACCGGGCCCTCCTCCAGAAGAAGTCACGAGAGGTCTAATAAAAGACTGCGAGCCGCGAGGTATCAACCTCATCATTGGATGCGATGCCAATGCACACCACACCCAGTGGGGCAGCACAGACATAAACACAAGGGGTGAGTCACTCCTAAACTACCTTCTCAACACTAACCTCAGAGACTGGAAAGTGGCAGACGATCACTCCTTCTCTGATCATAGGTACATTGAATTCTCCCTCAAATCGAGGCACTCTAAACCAGCCCCGTTTACCAACCCAAGAAAGACCAAATGGCCAATATTTATTGATATCCTTAAAAAGGCTATCCCAGAGATAGCACCAGAAGGAATTCACTCAACAGAGCGACTAAGTTACCTAGTGAAAACCTTTACTAAAGCTTGCAACTCTGCTTTCAAGGCAGCTTGTCGCATCAGCAGACCTAAAAGGGGAAAGAAACCACCATGGTGGAATCCCAACCTACAAGAACTTCGTAAGAGCTCGAGAAACCTCTTCAATTAAGCCAAGGCTGTTAACACAGAAGAATCTTGGCTCAATTATAAACACGCCCTTTTAACATACAAAAAGGCGACACGACAAGCCAAAAGAGATTCATGGAGAGCTTTCTGCTCTGACATAGAATCAACACCGGACGCGGCCAGACTGAGGAAGATTTTATCGAAATCTGCCCCCACACTTGGATACCTCAAAAGAGAGGATGACACCTGGACTACATCAAGCAAAGATCGCTGGATGTACTCTTGAAAAAGCACTTTCCGGGCTGCAAAGCAACCAATCAAGGTAGACACCAAACCCCTACTGAGGTGCCAATCAACCCCTCTCTTCTAAGCAAACGCAACATAACCTAGGCTTTAAACAGCTTTAAACCGTACAAGTCACCTGGACCAGACGGCCCAGCTACAACAAGCAGGAGACACGGCCATAAACTGGCTAGAATCTATCTTTCTAGAAGTTCACAAAACAGGCCATATCCCTGATACATGGCGAGTCTCAAAAATAGTCTTCATACCAAAAGCTGGTAAATCATCCCATACGGCAGCAAAGGATTTTAGACCAATCAGCCTGTCGTCATTTATGCTAAAAACCTTCGAGCGACTCCTGGCTCTTCACCTAAGAGCAACCATTCCCCCCCATCTCATATCCAATTCTCAACACGCATATCGGAAAGGCAAATCAACGGAAACAGCTTTGCACTCCGTAGTCGCCACTATAGAAAAATCCCTTTCGCTCACTGAATACTCCCTCATAGCCTTCCTAGACATCGAGGGAGCTTTTAACAACGTCGTCCCGGAAGCTATCACTGGAGCACTGACGAACTTGGGGATTGAAAGCCGGCTAGTGGGACTCATCGACCAATTGCTCACAAGCAGGGTCGTAACGTCCACACTTGGCTCTTCAACACTCACCAGGTTCGTCAGTAGGGAAACACATCAAGGAGGGGTTCTATCTCCTACGCGGATTGCGTAGCACTACAAAAACTGGTCACCTGGGCCGATGAGTGTGGCCTGGGAGTAATCCCAGCCAAAACGGAACTTGTACTTTTCTCTAGAAAATACAAAATCCCAACTCTAATACCCCCAAAAATAAAAGACTCCGTCCTCTCCATCACCGAAAGCGACAGATACTTGGGTTTAATTCTGGACAGGAAGCTGGACTGGAAAATTAACACGCAAGATAGATGTAGAAAGGCAACAGTTGCACTCGACACTTGCAGGAAAGCGATCGGCCTGAAATGGGGCATGTCGCCATATATCGTCTACTGGCTATACATAGCTATAGTCAGACCGATACTACTATATGGTACAGCAATATGGTGGCCTGCCTTAACAAAGCAGTCCATAAGCAAACAGCTCAACAAAATTCAAAGGATGCCCGAAATCTGCATTACAGGTGCTTTTATCACAACACCTGGCGAAGCTCTAGACGCCATTCTTAACATACAGCCAATCAGGCAAGTTACCAAAAATATTGCCACCATGACAGAAATTCTACTGAGAGACTCTAACTCTTGGACAGAATGCTCAACAGGGCACTCCGCTATCCTTAAGGATAACCAAATAGTTCCTTCTAGAACGGACTACTGTATGCCAATTGAGCGTATTGAAACTCCCTTTCAAACAACCATTCCGCACAGGGAGGAATG
Organism: Drosophila phalerata; assembly: GCA_951394115.2. Taxonomy (NCBI): domain Eukaryota; kingdom Metazoa; phylum Arthropoda; class Insecta; order Diptera; family Drosophilidae; genus Drosophila; species Drosophila phalerata. Next base: position 608,240 of record CATOAP020000069.1, read on the forward strand.
GTCATCACATACCCCAGGAGAAAATGGGGCCATATCCTTCTACACAGATGGTTCAAAGTTGAACAATCAAGTGGGTGGAGGGGTATACTCTCAGGATCTAAATATACAGGTCTCTTTTAGGCTACCTGACCATTGCAGCGTCTTTCAAGTCAAAAACTCCTAAGGGAATCTCGAGTCAATTCGGGCCGTATTAACATATACAGTGACAGCCAAGCAGCTATCAAGTCCATAGAATCGACCACAACTAATTCCACCTCAGTTTCGAACTGCCGCAAATCTCTACATGAGATGGCTGAGCATTTCGACATTTCCCTAATATGGGTGCCAGGGCATCAGGACATTACAGGAAACTGTATAGCTGATGAACTAGCCAGGAATGGTATAACAGTACACCTCCTTCCTGACAAGGAGGATACGCGTATGCCACTGGCGACTTGCAAGCTACTACTTCTAGCCCAATCTATAACAGTTAGCGAAGACCGATGGCAAAACACACACCATTGTCGTGTCGCGAGGTAAACCTGGCCTCACCTGAATAAGCCTCGTTCTAGTATTCTTTGTAAACTAAGCAAAACAGACTGCTCTGCAGTAGTAAGAGCACTGACAGGACATTGGCTGGTAGGCTTCCACGCCACACGGCTGAATGCCCCATACAATGATTTCTGCAGGAGCTGTAGAGACGAAGAAGAAATTGAATCACCCGAACATTTCTTCTGCTCTTGTCCCGCAGTAGTATAAAAATGCGGGTTCTGGGACAAATTGGGGGTGGGGGCGATCAATCACTGTCAAAGACCTGTCAAAAATTGTGACAGCTAAAATAATTAGTGATTGATTGATCGATGAAAAGTGTGGGAAAGAGGGGGGATCGTGGTCAAAAGTGTGGGAAAAAAGGGGGAACCGAGGGTCGAATCGTGGGAAAAAGGGGGAAAAAGGGAAAAAAAGGTTCAAATCAAGTGATCGTGTGCGAGTATGTGTCAGGTGAGTTTGATTGATCTGTCAATGGCGATGTTCTAATTAGGGAGATGCTATTGTAAAATGTGATCGTGTGCGAGTATGTGACAGGTGAGTTTGATGTATCGGTCACCTCTTGATGCTCAAAATTAGGGAGATGCTATTGTAATGCATGTCTTTTGTTTACATTGGTGGCATGCGTTGCTATGAGTAAGCAAGTGGTGGGCACGTGTTGGGCACGTGTTGGGCAAGGTTCAGGCACAGGGCCGGCGCCGGGACGTCCCCTGTCAATCAAAGCAATGTATGGGCATGTTGCAGCATGATAATTGAATGGGAATTTTAGTCCCCTGTCAATCAAAGCAATGTATGGGCATGTAGCAGCATGATAATTGAATGGGAATTTTGGTTCTGTGACCCATGACATGAAACCTGTTCCCATGAAACCTGTTCTAGTTGCTTATGATCTTGGTATTTTATTTCGATGACTTATCAAATGAACCCTACTCCCATTGGCTTACATTGATATGTTGTTTCTGTGACCCTTGGCATGAAACCTGCTCTCTATGGTTTTGATCTTGGTATTTTGTTTCTGTGACCCTTGACATGAAACCTACTCTCATTGGCTGATCTTGATATTTTGTTTCTGTGACCCTTGACATGAAACCTGTTTTCATTGGTTTTTAACTTGTTGTAACAGGTAGGCTCAACCCACACCTTTTCCAACACTATAGACAGTAGAACTCACAAACATTTTCCAACACTATAGACAGTAGACCTGCCCCCATTGCTCCATCCAACATTTGATTCTGAAAATGAATAACAATTTATGCTGTAAGATAAAAATATAAGAAAAGTTGAAGAATAATAAAAGAAACGTTGGTTTTGTTTTTAATTGTTTTTATTTTGAATAATATGGTTTGACATTATTTATTTTCTCCCATCTTCTCAATTAATATGTTACATGTTTTCATTATTTCTATTGCTTCCAATTCTTGTTTAGCGAAATATGTGCGTGTGTGTGTGTGTGTTTGATTCGATTTTACTTGATCATTTATTTGAATATTTTTTTTTTTTACATTCTTTGACTTAAGTTAACATATGTAGAAATTAATTTTCTAGTTTCCCCCATTTTTTCGTCATAGTGATAGCAGCAACATGTGTCTGGACCGTCCACACAAGCATCATTGGACCATACACAAAATTTATAGTGTTGACCATATTGTGATGCAATCAGTTCCTGACCTCCAGTATTCATGAACATATCCCTTGATTCCAGAAGAAATTTCAAATGATGTTTAAATATCTTCTTGCGAAATTGTTTAAGAAAAGTATTTATTTCAGTAAGAATTGATCCATGGTTGTTATTATCTCGATAATTGTAGCTGTTGTTGTTGTTGTTGTTGTTGTTATTATCCTTCTCTTTATCCATTTTAAATTAGTTATCCAGTAAAGTAGATGTTCTCAGCTTGAAACTCAAAATGCAAATGATATATGTAATGACTTCTTAAGACATTATATCATTATAAAATTTTAAAATGTTGTATGCATTATTTAATGCACAAACTCATTCACGACGATGTATTGTACAAAACGGGAACCGGTTTTCCTTGAAAGTTTGTCGTTGTGGACATCCAAGCTCCTCAACATCGACCAGATGTGGTTCTCTTAAAAATATTTCCAGAAATCGTTTTCTTTCAGTGCCCTTACATAAGATCTCTTTTCCTGCAGTTATTTTCCTTAGAAAGTTTCGTGTTTGAGTGAAATAGTTTATTCCGTCATTCCAGTGTATTTTGTGATGATTTTTAGTTAACCATGTAGCAAATTTTCGTGACTTTTTATTTAGTTGAGTAAAGTTATATGGAGCTCTTATAATGAAATGATTATCGAGTGTGGGTTCTTTGTGAAATACTATCCCAATTTCCTTTAAAACAAACTGATTATGATTATCAAAAAATCCTTGAACATCGATCGCAACAATGTCCTCAACCATTTTGCATGTATTTTGTTAGACGACTCGTTGTACTAAACCGTTCAATGGGTTGTATTCGACTAAACGATCGTGTATAAGTAGACAATACACTTGTGTATCCGCATCGCTTGCTTGTCTTAGTTCCGTTGAAATTCTCACATCAATGGGACCAGATTTCACCATTTCATTTTGATATGATAAATCTATTACAACAATTGGCGCCTTATTTTTAAAATCTGTTGGTGTTAATACTGCTTGTGATTCACGGTTGTAGTAACTAGTTTGAAATCTCGAGTACATTTCATACAACTGAGCATATCGATCCTTACTAAAATCAACCTTCAAATCATCATAGGGATAGGTTTCCGAATTCAAATACACTTTCAAGTTTGATAAATGGTTTGTGATAAGTTGACCCTTTAGCATGAAACCGATTATTGCAAACCGAGGACGTTCTCGATTAGCAGCTAACTTTACATTCCAAACATGATGAGTTCCTTGAATAAGCTTAGGGTTTACATATGTGTCCCAACTACGAAATGCTAGCGGTAGATTAGTACCACTTTTGATAATATCATACATTTTTATTTTTGCAACATCACTGGGAGTCACATGGGGAATTTTCCAAGATATGTTTGTCACTTCTAATTCATGTGTGTTATTATTCTTTACTCTGTGATATACATCATCAAGATTTTTGGTTAGTAACAACACGAGTTCATGTTTACAGTTTACCAAAACCTTTCTATAGTCTTCAGCGAATCCCAATAAATGTTTTAAGGGAACCGAAAAGTTAAAGTGACCAGTAGAGGCAACATCATTTCCCCCACCCCATCCAGAAAGTGAAAGCGATCGACTCTCAAGATTATTCAGTGAGACAAAGTTTTTTAGCGTTGAAGTGACACCAACAAAACGTGTTCTATCGACCTCACACCCATTTATTTCATATTTTATTTCATCCAAAAAGTATGCCATACAATTATTTTTAAATGCTGCAGCAACACCGTCCGTCGTAGTTGTTCTATCTGTCAGAATTTTTTTAACAACTCCTTGAAAACTAAGATAGCTCTCGTGAGGGAGTACATACAAGTCTTGATTTTGAATTGTAATTCGAATTTCATCATTTGGTCTAAATGTCTGTTGATATGATGAGTATGTATGATATTCTTTCTTCGATATACTTTCGTCTGAGAAAGGTTTTTCCCGCACATTTAATATTTCATTCATTTTGTTTTCGTTATTGTTATACTCGAAGCTTGAATCCCAATGATTTTAAGTACAATCTGTTTTGTAGTGTGAGCGTGCTCCTCTTCAAATTTGTTCCTCTTCCTTTAGCTTTACAATTAGTAGTGCGGGGTTTTGGGTATGTACCCGACCTTTTATTGTATATAATCATTCTATCTTTCGTAAATGTATACGAATTGTTGCGGTTTCACCACGTAAGTTCACCAAATCTCCGTCCTGATCAGTTATGCGTAATGCTAGAGTACTTATTTCTCTACAGCTGACTGGTAAATAAATGAGATTGTGGGGTGTCACACTCAATTTATAGCCTGGGGGAACAGTGATGCCAAACTCATGCAGTACATGATTTGCAACGTTATCCACATATGAAGCGCTAACAATGTTGCATTCTAAGCGAATCGTATTAATTTTAAAAATATTGATAGGCAGATCGGAAAGATAAGTTTTAGTAGCATTTGGCTTTAGCACATTTTGATTAAAGCCAAACAATTGACCAATTGATCTGTCCCTATTAAAGTATATTGATTGTTTGCTGGTTAAGATCTCTACTTGAAGTGTATTATTATTTCCTTTAATTGTGACTGTATTCTCAAGTTCAGTACCTTTTAGCTTTGAATAAATAAACTCGACAATATCATCGAGTTCATAGGAACCGATAGGAATTGTGATTACTTGTTTACCAATGTGGAAAAGATTGTTGTTTGTATCAACATTTGGGATTGAGTTGTACATGTGAAAGTCAATCAATGCGCACTCATATTGTCCATTCAATTCGATGGGGGGAAAATATGTTGTGTTTATAATGGAAGTATTCCCATTTATCGATAATGTTAATGATCTACTCATTGCGAAATCAGATGTTTAACTGTGGTTAATATTCACACACACCCAATCTTATATTGAAAAAAAAAAACATTTTAAATTATAATAAACTGATCGAAGCCCTTTCTATAGCGTCCTTTATCCATGTCATCGTCTTTACTTATCAACAAGAATCCGAATTTATCGTCACAACATTTTTTACAAATTTTCACGAATGAATCATAGCTCATGTCTGTGTTAATATGATCACGATATATATGTCGCATATTTAGATCGTCTTGTTTAAACATAATAATCATGTTTGCATTGTCACGTATAAGATGCTTTGGTATATGTGTATAAGTTTGACACAAATAAAACAAATCAATATTCTTGTGTCGTCCCATACAGAAATACGATCGAATATTATCTTGTTTTTCAAAAGCAACATCATCAAAAATCATAATAGAATTATTTTTGGCTTCGTTGGGTGGTAAAACTGTCTCGTTCTGTGAGAATGTGTGATAGCCCATACCTTTAATTGGCTTGATTAGCTTCTCCAAGTACTCATACTTGGGTTGGTATAGACTCTTTGAAAACACATAAATATTTTCAAATTTCAGCCCATTCGGACTTTCAATTAGACTAAACATTAGGTTGGTCTTGCCACAGTTTGATGGACCAACAATAAGCGCTCTTATTGTGTTGGGTAAGAGGACACTATGACGTGGCGGTAACTTGTTTACAATATTACCCCCATCAATGTTTCTAACAAAGATATTTTGTTTTTGCTTTATTAAGCGCATACACTCATAAAAATCTTACTGTAAAATCGCCCTAAAACAGTCAATTTTCACCATAATATTTAGAGAATCGCCCTAAAAAAGGCGCCAAAGGCGTTTGGCCTTCTGTTTTAGAAATTTTTTTCTAAAAATCTAGAAATTAAATTTCTGAAATCAAACGACAATTTTCTAAATTAATGAAAGTTTTTCTAAATTTTTGGGCGATGCGCCCTAAATATAGGATTAATTTTTCATAAACTTAGAGCGAATTTTCTGAAATTATAGAAGTTTTTTCTAAGTTCGAAGGTGATACGCATTAAATATAAGACAATTGTTCCAAAAATGTAGGGTAAATTTTCCTAATATTAGACAGGGTTTTCTAAATCCAAAGCCGACGCACCCTAAAAATATTGATATTTTTTCATAAATTTAGGGCAATTTTTCTCACAATAAGGAAATCTTTTCTGACCTTTAAGGCGCACCACCTTAAAAACAATAAAAATTTTTATAGATGCAGGGCGATTTATTCCAAATTTATTCAGGCTTTTCTAAATCCAACGGCCACGCACCCTAAATAATAGGAAATTTTTCAATAAATCCAAGAAGATTTTTCTATATATTAGAAAGGACTTTCTAAGTCCAACGGCCACGCACCTTAAATAATAGTACATCTTTTTATAAATCCAAGAAGATTTTTCTATATATTAGAAAGGGCTTTCTAAATCCAACGGCCACGCACCTTAAATAATAGTACATCTTTTTATAAATCCAAGAAGATTTTTCTATATATTAGAAAGGGCTTTCTAAATCCAACGGCCACGCACCTTAAATAATAGTACATCTTTTTATAAATCCAAGAAGATTTTTCTATATATTAGAAAGGGCTTTCTAAATCCAACGGCCACGCACCTTAAATAATAGTACATCTTTTTATAAATCCAGGACGATTTTTCTATATATTAGAGAGGGCTTTAAGCCTACAAAGTAAAACGCACTTGTTTTTTTTTTGTATTTATTTTATTTACAATATAATAGAAATAATATAATATATAAATTCAATATAAACTTATTTTAAAAATAAAATTTAGGTTTTATGTACATTTTGTCTGTTAAATATTGTGTTTGTGTCGGAGGGAAATTTAAGTCCCTTAATTTCACTAGTTTAAAATCCGTTTTTTTAACTATTTGATAAGATGTCAAATGATCATCATAAATACATTCTGTGTCCAAGCATAAAAAATTAACGTCGTTTTCATATAAGCATATTTCCTTAATTTCATATGCACTGAAATTTGGCTTAAATGAATAAATAAAATAATTTCTTTTGTAAAGGACATTTCGATTCTTTATAAAGCCATAACAAATAACATTTTCAGTTTGTGGAAAAAAATATTTTAGCTGATTACAAAATATTGAATTAGTAGCTAAGCACTTAGTTTTGCTATATTCTATGCCATTGATTTCAAAATTATTTATAAAATTTGAAAAATTAATACATAGTTTTTTGGTCAGCGAAACTACAATATTTTTCCTAGATGTAATATTTTTAGCATAACTTTTAAGTCTTTTGTGTTGCGACTCAAACGGAAAAGTCCACAAATACTTTAATGGCCCTGACTCTTGTATAACTCTGAAATAATGATTTAAAAAGTGATGTTTAGGCTTTAGTGAGTCATTGAACAGAACAGTATATTCCTTGTTATGATACATGATGATGTCTTTTAAGTCCTTTAAATCATTTGTGGTATACTCTGAAAATGTAATGAAATCAATCTCAATCAACTTCAGTAAATTTTTTACGAATTCCCAAACTTTATCGTTTACGGTAACCAAGTCCCCGACCATTAATGGGAAAAACGTAATGAAAGTAAGAAACTCACGAGCAGTTGCTTTAATTTTACGATTTTTTAAATTGTTAATCTGAAAAGGGGGACAGACATTTCCAATTTCCGCGGGGCCATATTGAAAGTTTGTTTTTCTAATATTTAGGGTTTCTAAATCAAAAATCTTATTATTAATATAATATAAAATTATGTGAGGAATGTCGTATTTTAAGATACCTTCAAAGACATCATGAAGAATGTCCACAGCAAAATTAGTTACGACTGAAAAATGGGTAAGCTTGTTAAACACACAATCATATTTTATTCCAGTCAATGCCATATCAGACGTTTCAATATCCTTTTTATAATTATACTCGGTTCGCAACATTTCAACACTTTCTTCAAACGCTAAACCTGTTTCTTGTTTTGAAAGTTTACAAAATCTACAAAAAAAATTGCTTGAGAATGATGTTGTGAAACCTAATACGCTGTTCAAGCCTAGATTGTCGCCCAAAATTAGTCCCAATATAAAGTACATTTTATGCTCCTCTCCTCTTACAGTGACAGATACACCGTCATGTTCAAGTTCTTGTAAAAGGTCTACAAATTTAAATAGGCATTTTGAATATCCCAATGTCTTTATGTCACAAGACTTAAATAGCGCTGCACAGAGAATGTTGTTATACTCAATCGGAGCTGTGGGAAAGGATAAATAGACGCCTTGAATTGGGTCACAATGTGGTTCTAATGGGTTGTTAACCTCAAAGTCATCAAAATAAAGAAAATACGGAAGTACAATTCGGGTACTTTTTCGATAGTTTAACATAATTTTTTTCCACAAATATCCATTAATGAAATTGCAAAATTTTTTTTGACTTTCCAAATATTTATGCCATTTCAAAAAATTGTCAAATACGTCAGGCAATTCAAAAAATTTTCTAATTTGAAATTTTAATGGAAAAAATGAACCTTTAATTTGTTTACAATCTAATGCCATTTTGTTGTGAGATCTTATTGATGTTACTGTGTCGTCCATTCTAATAATATATGGATCTTCATATATTTTTGAATGAATGTCCACACTAATTTACATTCAATTGGATATTCCAGGTTTAGCACAAAAAAGATTTTGAAGCAAATCTCTACGCAATCCAACAATTTGGGCAATTTGTAGAAAATGCCAGAAATGTAAATATAGAATTCAGACAAATCATAGGGATTCGTTCCGATGCAGCAGATGTATGGTTGAAGAGAGGTGTTGTTTCTAAAACTCTTTTCTGCTTCTGTCTTTAGACTAGATTGAATTTCACCAACACTTGCCTTCCAAAAAAAAAATCTATTCCGAGAGTCGGCAATCGTGAACTTAGTACGGGCAGAACCAACTTCTGCTCTCTTGCCTCTTGATGTCGGCACCAGCACTGCGTGGAGCAATAATAATATTAAAGTCGATTTTGTATCTATGAAAGGAAAGAAAATTCAAAATCGAATTTTAAAAAAATAAAAAAAATACACACCTTCTGCTTGAGTTTCAAATGTCTTTAATATATTAAGGCTTTGTTGCTCACGGACCTTGCCTCTTAGTAGGGGAACGATTTGGAACTTAAATTCGTCCCACTTCTCAAAAAATAAATTGTTGGATTCGGGATATAACAAACTAAAGTCTAGGTCGATCTGAAAAGGATTTTTAAAGCTTAAGATGAGATTTAAAATTTCCTTGCAACTGACCAATGTATATCCAAATGATTGTTTTAGTATTGGAAACTCATCAAAGACATCGGATAAGTTTACTTCACTTTTTATTAGATTTGAACGCAACTCAAATGTTCTTCTCCAGTAATCCAATACAGTTGACCTTGGTTCAATATTAAATTTAAGCCAGTTCTTAATCACATCAACTTCCTCTATTAAATGTTAAATATTAATTATTATTTGTATGTTTTAATAAATTATGTATAGATTTATTTACCTGAATCGTATTCACAATTAGGTGAAACGTTTTGGATAAAATCAATTTCATTTACAGGCTTCAGAAGTTTAAATTTGGCATTCAAATTATAATAATTGCTATATAGCAAACCACCTGGTTTTTTCCCCTTTACTTTTATGAAATATGTATCCTATTTGATAAATTTATATTATATTGTAAGTAATATGGAGAATTTTTCTTACAGCAGTTTCAGAACTGAAAAGTTCTACAATTTGGTGAGAAATATCTGCCAAAAGTTCTTGCTTAGGTTTAATGTTATTTGCTACCAAATGCTCAGCAATGACATGACTAATTTCCTTTCTTAGTCTGGAATTTAATGATTTTGTTATAGCAAATGACTTCAGTATAATACTTCCTTTCTTGCTCGTTGATAGTATACTGGAAACATTAGCCTTGTTTTCTGCGTCAATTGCCAATTCTGCGTTCTCTTGTACGTTGTTCTAAATAAATAAATAGAACGCTAATATCTCACTCGAAATTTAATACATTAATTTGTCGAATTAATTATAATTAATAAATAAATATTGTGAATTAATTTTAAGTTTTTAATTAATTTCTCCATATTTCATTAACTGTGTTTTTAATTTTAAATTTCAAAAAGAATGAAACGCTTGTTTTTATTAAATGTATTATGAAAAATTAAAAAAATAACAATAATTATATGCAGGAAATCTACAGCACAACACAACTTAGAAGCCTTTTCATTGTGAAAAGCATAGCCTACTGTATGTGTCGAAGTCTATTTTTTTGGTTTGTTTTTAAAGGCGATTCGCCGTTAAATATAGATAGACTTCTGAGCAGCCAAATGAAGGAAATTTCCCTAAACTTTAGAAAATTTTTTGTTTTTAGAAAAACTAGCCCTAAAACATTTATTTTAGGGTAATACTTTCTATTTGTAAGAAAAATATTTCTCAATATTAGAAAATTTTTCTAAATTGTAAGGCGATTCTAATTTTATGGCGATTTTCTTAAATATAGAAAATATATTTTCTGAGTGTACTTCATTGCAATGTGTTTGTTGGCCGCTTTCTCGGCCGGTAAAATTACTGCCGATCGAAGTCAGCAAATCCAGCGCAACTTCTCCAGTTGTTGCCTCTACGTCCACGATGTTTCCCAAAGTTGCAAAAGAAAATGTGCTCAAGTACTTTAGCGTTTATTTTCTTTTGATGCTCGAAAAGCACTGACTTGCAAAATTTACATGGCTTGGCTCTCTGGCCAGATTGATACAAGAATCATGATACAAAGAGTAATACAATAATAGAGAGAGACGCTGGCGTTGCCAGATAGTTAAGAAAAAAAAGGAAAACTGTTAAGTTTGAATTGCTTAACAGTGATTAATACAGCTAACATGCACTTGTCCTCTAACATTCTCCCCGCGTTGAAAGACTTGACTTTCAAACAATTAATCTAATGGAAGAGGCGCAAGCTTGTGAATTGGACGTCTGAGAATGCCCTTTGCCGTTCGTACATCCGCAACTCGAACCTTTCCGTCCTTTCCAGAAATGGTAGCTATTACTCGCGCAAGCAGCCACTGTTGTGACGGTGTATTGTCTTCGTGTATAATGACGAGCTGCCCAACAGATAGGTTCTCCTTCTCTCCAGTCCACTTACTGCGTTGTTGAAGTGTGTGCACATAATCTCGCTGCCAAAGTGACCAGAACTGCTGCTTGAGATATGTCACACGCTGCCATCTATCCACGTATCGTAGTTCTTTGCCAGGCGGATCTGAGTTGCGATATAGTGCGGCTTCTGGGGGAGAAGTTAGGGATGTTCCGATGAGCAAATGAGCTGGAGTGACTGCAGCGATGTCGTTGGGGTCGTCCGAAGCCGGAGAAATTGGTCTAGAATTTAGAATGGCTTCGACGTCTAGAAAGAGTGTTTGCAGCTCCTCGTACGTTAGGTGGGCGTTAGTTAGGTTCTTTAAACCAACGTTTTCGCCGCTTTAACCGCTGCCTCCCAGAGGCCTCCAAAATGTGGTGCTCTAGGTGGGATAAAACAAAATTCGAAACCTTTAGATCTGCTGTACAAATTGATTATATCAATGGCTGATTCGTTAAATAATTCCTTTTTGAACTCTGCTAATTTCGTTGCTGCACCAACAAAGTTAGTGGCGTTATCGCAACACAGGCGTTCAGGCACACCGCGCCGTGCAATGAACCGTCGAAGGCACAGCAGAAAGGCGTTTGTAGATAGCTCCGAAACCAGCTCGATGTGAATTGCCTTTGATGCGAAACAGACAAAGATAGCCGCATATGTCTTATACGGGGCCTTGCCTCGGAGCCTGTACGTTGTGAAAAACGGTCCGCAAAAATCCACGCCGGTGATTAGAAACGGACGCTCACCGCGCAGACGATCTGACGGTAGGTTACCCATAATTTGCTTCATTAACCGGGGCTTGTAGTGGAAGCAACTTATGCAGCTACGCACGACCTTACGTATTAAGGCTCGTGCATTAATCACCCAAATCCTTTCACGTAACAGTGCGAGTAAAATTCTAGGCCCAGCATGAAGATTGCTGCGGTGCAAATGTTCAACGTAGAGTTTTGTAAAGCGATGTTGTTGGGGCAGTAGCGCTTGATGTTTCGCTTCAAACTGCATTTCGGCATTGGTTAGACGGCCACCAACTCTCATCACACACACAATAGCGTTATCAATGTTCATTTCTTGTATAAAAGGTGACAGACCTTGTAGACGAGGTTCTAGAAGTTGATTTTTCCTTATTTTTGCTATTTCCTTAGCGTAAGTTTCTCCTTGAATTAATGCGATAATTCTCCAAAACGACTTGCTCATCTCTGCGGCTGATATTGATACAGTTCGGCTTGTCGTTAGGAAGTGGTCAGGCTTCACTCTATTTGTAATGCGAAATATGTACGAAACTATGTGAAGAATTCGAAAATATGATGAATACTTATCGATTATTGAAGTTAAAACAGATTGAATGGCGCTGTCCGTGTTGCTGCAAACGAGTGTTGCTTTCGCGCGTATTTCTATCGGCGGTGGTAGCGGTTCCTTCAGCTGTGGCCAATCATCACTAGGAAGTTTTAAAAAATCTGGACCTTTCATCCACATGTTCGTCAGTAGATCAGAGGCACGACATCCACGTGAAATTATGTCTGCCGGATTCTTTGCTGAGGGAACATGCCTCCAAATTACGTTTGAATGATCCTGGAGTTCAGATACTCTGTTGGCAACAAAGCATTGCAGCTTTGAGGAATGCATTTGAAGCCACTGTAACACAATCTTGGAATCGCTCCAAAAATAGACCCGCTCGACATAAATGGCTAGTTTCTCTTCAAATTTGCGCCAAACTCGACTTAATAACAGTGCGCCACAGAGTTCAAGTCTCGGCAATGATTGTACCTTCATTGGCGCTACCTTTGACTTTGCCATTAGTAGGTTTACTTCTATGCCATGTGCCAGTTGAGCACGAACGTATATGCAGCATCCATAAGCTCTTTCAGACGCGTCGGAAAATCCATGTATTTCGCAGCGACGTGCCACAGAAGTAAACACAAATCGAGGAATAGCCAGATTAGCTAGGTCCTTTAAATCATCCAGTATCTCAGTCCATCTTTCTCGCAGAACTCCATCAACAGGTGCATCCCAATCGATTCCTTTAAGCGTTAAGTCCTGAAGAAGAATTTTGCAGCGTATGACTACAGGGCCAATGAATCCTAAGAGATCAAACATTCGAGCAATTCTGGAGAGTATGGAGCGTTTTGTAATTGGCTCGTTTTCTTGGCATTCGTAACGAAAAACGAATATATCCCGATGAGGTTGCCATGCGACGCCCAATGTTTTGGTAACGTCTTGATCATCAAGAACGATAAAGACTTCGTTGTCAGAGGTCGGTGCGATATCCTTAGAGTTGCTGCTGAATTTTGTGAGTTGCAATCCAGCCTTAGCGAGGATCTTCACCGTTTCATTCTTTTTATGTTGCAGAAGAGGTATGTCATCTGCACCTGTAAGAACATCGTCCACGTATAAGTCGCTGCGTAACGTCGCAGCACCTACGGGGTATTCAGCCTCGTACAAATCAGCGATATGGTGAACGCTTCTTATCGCAAGATACGGAGCAGCCGACATTCCATAAGTAATAGTGTTGAGTTGATATGTTTCTAGCTCATGCGATGTGTTGGACCTCCATAAGATCCATTGGTAACGTTTGTCTCTTTCTTCTACAGTAAACTGTCTGTACATCTTTGCGATATCACCAGTGAGTGCATATCTATGTAACCTAAAAGACAAAAATGTGGTTATTAAATCCTGTTGAATGGTTGGTCCAACTCTCAGTAAATCGTTGAGGGATTTACCCGAGTGTGTTTTGGCTGACGCGTCAAATACCACACGGAGTTTCGTCGATAAGCTTTCCGGTCGCAAAACGCAATGGTGTGGAATATAATAATGAGGATCTGTGTGGCTTACACCATGTGCCAGCGACATGTGGCCGAGTGCAATATATTCATCCATAAACTCGACATACGATTGTCTCAATTGCTCATCGCGATCTAATTTGCGTTCAAGCGATTTAAAACGCCTAAGTGCATTTACGTACGATTCTCCAAGTGCGCTGGGTGACTCTTTGAATGGCAGTCTGACTTGTATTCGTCCGGTTGGGTCCTGTGTAACTGTGTTACGGAAATGCTCTTCACACAGGCGCTCTTCTTCTGTGAATTTCGACTTAGCCACCTGGCAGTCTTCCACTACCCAGAATCTTTCGACCAATAGATCTAGAGGATTTTCTTCAACTGTGTAGTAGCATCTTTGATCTTGAATGTTGGTGTTGGTTTCCATGTTGCCCCCAACAATCCAACCGTACGCCGTGTTTACGAGATATGGCATGCCTTCACCAAGTTTAATCTTTCCTTCTCGAATTGCGTCAAAAAATCCATCCACGTTGATCAGCAGTTGAATCTTGTTCGACTCGTAGAAATGCGGGTCTGCCAGTTCAATTCCTGACGGTAGATTCCACTCTGATCTCCGAATTGTTTTCAGCGGCTGCTTGGCCGAAATACTCTTAACAATGGAGAATGTTGATGACCATGTGAAGTCGGAACACCTGGACTTCAATGTGGCACATGTAGTGAATGAGACCTTCTGCCTCGATTCGGAAATTCCACTGATTTCTTGATTCACTCGATGCCTTTCGAGCTGAAGTCGCTTTGCCGTTTCCTCAGTGATAAAGCTTACTTCTGAGCATGAATCCAATAGGGCGCGAACGACGTGGAATTGACCTCGATTATCCTGGATTTTCACTAGCGCGCTTGGGAGTACAGCTACGCTTGAACTGTGAGCCAACAATGAGGTGGAAACTGATGGTGTATTGATCGTCGAACTGCTTTGAGGACCCGATGGAGACGATGCTTGTACGTATTTGTGTAACAGAGTATGATGAGTGGATTGACACACCTTGCACCTTGACTTGGACTGGCAATCCTTGCCTCTGTGCGCTTTACGAAGACAATTGAAACATGCATTAGCGTTCTTAATTGTATTGAAACGCTGTTGTAATGACAGCTCACTAAACGCCTTGCAACTACCGGTATAATGTGCATTTGACTTACAATGCAAACATTCTTCGGCAACGTTGACGAAACTCTTGGCACTCGACGCATTCTTGGACCTTGAGTTTGAGTGACTTTGTTCCGATTGGCCATCTCGCTGGCCTTCCAAGAATTGACAGCGTCTATTGAGAATCTTGCAGAAATCTTCCCACGTTGAAAGGTTCTCAAGACTCTTCATTTTATCGTAATCCGATTTTGATTCAGTGTCCACCTTGCCAAGTACAATGTGAATCATAATGCTGTTCATGATTTCCTCAGCAGACCCTAGTGAGAGCAGCGATCCTCGTATAGCTGTTGCATTGTCGATGAGTCTTTGCAAAGCTGTAGCTTCTGGATTTTTCATCTGTTGGAACGCAAAGAGACTAGAGATACAATCATGGAAGATTAAAACATTGTTATCGTAACGGGCTTCGAGTCTTTCTAAAGCCTTTTCGTAGTTTTCCTCAGTTACTTGAAATGATTGCACAACCTCTAGCGCAGGCCCTGACAAGCAGTCTAGTAGATAATTGAACTTATCAATCGTCGGTATTTGTGGATCATTATGAACTAGGTTCTTAAATGACGTGTTAAACCTTTTGTAATTTGCATATTTCCCATCGAAGCTCGGCAATTTCAGCTTTGGCAATCGATGATTATGTCCGTTTCCATGGATGGTCGATGAATTGAAGAAACTCGCCTCCGCTCCTGACTGTGTATGTATATTCCGTTTGGAGTGGAGAAGCGATAAAATTTTTACTTTAGCAGCGATAAACATTTCTTCCTGATTTCCACGTTCATTATCAATAGTATATGCGTTCTCTATTTGCGTTTGTATTTGACTTAGCTGCCGATAATGCGATTCCAGGATTTGAAGTCTGCAGTTCAGAACCTCGGAATCTTCAGTATCGCCAGTTTTCGTAACCTTTGCATGTAAATTATGTATATGCCGTTCAAACAATGTGCGTTGAGCTCTGAGCTGCGTTAACTTTGATGATGCCTTAGCGTTGGTGCCACCATCTCTTGATGCGACGGGCGTATGCTCCTCATCACTCATGTTTGAACTAATATAGCAACAACTCGATGCAGCGTAACTTAGTTATGTAACAGATGTGTTAACAGAGACGAGCGAACAGTAATGTAATTTCGCAGAAGTATTTCTTTGAGATGTGCAGAAACTGTATGTATGTATGTATGTTGGAGATCGGCAGAGAATGACAATACGACGACAACACTCCGTTATCCCGTAGCTGTATATATGAATGTATATACATGTACTTGTATAGAATGTATACTTGCGGTTTATTTCCAATGAACTTGCTTGTGTGTGGAGAGTTACGGGGTGCCTGTGTCTAACAATTGCAGGTTATGTACGAACCAATGTCGGCTTTGCAGCGCGCCTGCCAGTATGACCGATTGCAATAGACGACTTCACCAACCTTCCCTTTAAGAGAGCCTGTTAACAACTAAAAAACTTGTGATGAAAAATGTGAATTCGATCTGGAAGTAATTGGACGAGAACTCAAGGTTGAGTACGTCCTGTCACGGTCGCCAAATGTTGGCCGCTTTCTCGGCCGGTAAAATTACTGCCGATCGAAGTCAGCAAATCCAGCGCAACTTCTCCAGTTGTTGCCTCTACGTCCACGATGTTTCCCAAAGTTGCAAAAGAAAATGTGCTCAAGTACTTTAGCGTTTATTTTCTTTTGATGCTCGAAAAGCACTGACTTGCAAAATTTACATGGCTTGGCTCTCTGGCCAGATTGATACAAGAATCATGATACAAAGAGTAATACAATAATAGAGAGAGACGCTGGCGTTGCCAGATAGTTAAGAAAAAAAAAGGAAAACTGTTAAGTTTGAATTGCTTAACAGTGATTAATACAGCTAACATGCACTTGTCCTCTAACAGTGTTCATTCAATGAGAAACAATTGATGATTAAACAAGCATAAAATGGGGAAACGTTTTTATAATCATGGCAGTCATAGTTTAAACGGTAAACAGGGCAGTGGTCTTGTCAACAAATTAATTAACCTGTTACCTGTGGAGGCGCATCTTCCTGGCTATAATTTCTGTGGCCCTGGTACAAAGCTAGAAAAACGTTTGAGACGCGGCGATCGTGGTATAAATCCGTTGGATGAGGCTTGTAAAGTACATGATATTGCATACGAACAACACAAGGATTTGAGTGAACGTCATAAGGCAGACACAGTACTGCTCAATAGAGCTTGGGAACGAGTGAAGGCGAAAGACAGTAGCCTCGGCGAAAGGGCATCAGCATATTTTGTAACCAACATCATGAAGTCAAAGAAAAAATTCGGGATGGGGGTGAAGAAGAGGGTGAAGAAGAGGGTAAAGCGACATGGAAAGAAGCAAATGAAGAGCTTAGCATCTGTTGTTAATGATGCTAAGCGTACATTGAAAAGGCAAAAACCATTAGATATTATGAATGCAATTAAGATTGCACGTAAAGCAGTATATAAATCAATGGGTCGTAAGAAAAATGTTAGAGTTCCTCGCATAATTAATGTACCTAAAGTTGGAGGCTTTTTACCACTAGTTCCAATTCTGACTGCACTAAGCGCGTTAGGTAGTCTAGCCTCTGGTAGTGCAGCTATTGCAAAGGCAATAAACAATGCAAAGGCGGCAAAAGAACAGCTGGATGAGAGTAAACGACACAATATGAAAATGGAGGGAGTTGCCTTGGGTGATGGAATGTACCTGAAACCATATCGTAAAGGTTATGGATTATACCTCAATCCCTTTAGAAAAGGTTCTGGAGTAAAGAAACAAAAAAACTAATAGGTAGGCTACCCAATAGAGCGTTAACAAATGTAGACATTGAAAATTTTGCTCGCAAACACATACCGCATTTTTGAGGCGTATTTATGAAAGACTCACTACCAGAATCACCTCATAGTCAGGAATGTGGAGTCATAAACCTAGGTGATTCTTCATCAAGTGGTACGCATTGGGTAGCTTATAATAAAAAGAAAAAATTTGTGAAGTACTTTGACAGTTTTGGGAACCTACAACCATCAAAAAAAGTAATCAAGTACTTGGGAAATGCAATCAAATACAACTATGAGAGAGTGCAACGTTTTAATACATACAACTGTGGCCACCTGTGTCTCAAATTTTTGCTATCATTCAAATAAACGGTTGAGATGGGGTTTAATAGATTGTTAGATTACCTATATCTCAAAATAATGTGAGAGTGTTTTGTGATTGAATTCATATATATACACTAATACAGACATACAAAATAATGTGTGTGTGTGTGTGTGCAATGGATGAGCTATAAAAGATGAGCTCAAATTGGTTCAAAGCACACTCAAAGTCATCACTTCAGCCGGGCAAGACGATCAGCTTCATCAACACCAACTAAACAAGGACAAACAAGGCAACACTATCAACTTCAGCAATACCAGCTCAACAAGGACTTTAACATGAATCAACCCCTTTTCGGATATAGCGAGCTGGAAGTATATCTGGAGGAAGAGCAGAATTGTGCTCAAGTTCTCAAGGACTTCAACGGACGAGTACAGAAACCGCTACTATCCAAAACCAAGATGACAATGGATACAGCCTATCCCATTCTCAGGGGTCAACGGAAGAAAACCAGGATTGGGAATTCAATTGCTCTCGAACTTGATCACTACATTCTGTACCTACCGGAGAGATATTCACATTTGAAGAATGAATCTATTGAGGCAATAAAGGATAAAAAGTATATTATTGTCAAGAAAAATGATGAAAATCTCTACGTAGAATTAAATAAATTATATCAAAATTTGTAATAAACAATTTTAAATAAAATAATTGATTTTGGTAAAATTCTGTTTTACGCCGAAAGGCTCAAAAAAAAAAAAAAAAAACTACAAATAGCGGGTAATTTATCAAGAATTTAGCAAAAAAGTTTGGGGACTCAAATAGTTTTTTTTTTTTAAATCTTTGAAAATTCGAATAAAAATGAACTTTTTTTATATTGCTTTGTGGAACTTTTCACTCTTTTCAGCCGTTTTCCAACACTTTTTATGTAATTTGATTCCGAATCGGAACTGTCCGATTAATTGCATGTTTACCAACACTATTTATAACGAGAAACTTTCAAAAATTATTTGTCAGCAAAATGTCGTGCACTGGCTGCAATTTGTCTATGATAAAATTTCATAAATTCAGTGATGACCAATTGTTTGATTTCTTACGAAATCACAATGTCATTTTATCTGAACGGATTTGTCCGAGCAAAATCCATGAGATTTTCATGGCCATAGGAAAACTTTACAACCCATCAAATGTGTCTATAATTAATGAAGATGTAGAGTTCTCGGAGGTATGTTGAAGAAATTAGGGAAATACCCCGCAGGCAAAAATTTTTTTAAAAAAAAATCGCGCGATTTTTGCCTGCGGCGCTCTAATTACGATTTTTTTAAACATATTTTTGCTTTAGCCTCTTTAATAACGCCACTTAAAAAAAATAAATTTGCGTACGGCTCTCTAATTCCCCCCCCCTTTAGGAAGACGATAAAGGCGGTGATGACGATGCAGTCTGAGGTGACTTTATGTCACTTTGACGGTCTGACCGTGACACTGTGTCACCAAATCGGCCCTTTCAGGACCCCAATATTTTTTAAAAGAGATAATTATTTTCATATTAAGGTTTAAAAGCAGTGTTGGTAAACATTAAAAAAATCTTAAAGTTCAATTGGTTCCAAATCGGAATCATATCACAAAAGCAGTGTTGGTAAACGAGCTGTTATAGTGACAAGTTGCACAAAGCAACAACAAAAATTAGCAATTTTCTATGCAAACTTTAAAGATTTTTTAAAATTAAACTATTTGAGTCCCCAAACTTTTTTTTTTTGCTTAATTAATTATAATTTGCCCTTTATTTGGGGTTTTTTTTTTTTTTTTTTTGAACCTTTCGGCGTAAAACAGAATTTTACCTTGATTTTAATTACAAATTTATTGTTCTTTTAAATGGGTGGGATGTAAATCTTTCAGATATCTGTTATAAATATAAATTGCAACACATTTGTTTGACAGTATTACATGATGTGTGATAACATACACGACGAGCATGTACACAAATTCGACTGAACACAAAAAAAAAAAAGTTTTAATGTATTATGGATTTGCTTACATAAAAACATTTATAATGAGTCAACATATTTTGAGTCAGCTGACGAAAACTTTTAAATCCATAATAGAAACCTTACATAAGGTCGTTGAGAAGAAAAAAAGAAAAATTAAAAAGTTTAAAAAATCTGAAGGTGATAAAGTAAAGTCTATGTTAAAGCAGCCTTTAATATCATCAAATTATATAAAGCTTCATAATGATGACGATGGTGATGACAATATTTATGATGAGGTTGATCTTACGACGCATATGGAGAAAGTCCCAACACCAGCAAAATAACAACACTAGTACAACAGTATCAGTAAAACAGCACCAGTACAACAGTAGCAGTAAAACAGCACCAGTTAAACAGCACCAGTAAAACAGTACCAGTACAACAGCACCAGTATAAATCAAACTATTTAAACTGATACTTGCAGTTAATCCAATCTTATTAAAATCATCATTTTGTCAATAAAAACTGATTATCCATATTCCAACTACATAATTGAATTTTTTTTTTTTAAGGAGAACGTTTCGGGTATCTAATGTATTATAAATATTAATATACATAAGTATTATTCAGCAGTATGAATCGAGTTACTGATGAGTGATAACACAATCAGACACATACACGAGTTAAGTCAGTTTTAATCCATCTGTTGGGTAAGTTGCACTTAACTCAAGTCATTAACTTACATTGCGACTGTCTCACATACTATGTTTGCTTGTTGTTTTTAGCGACTACTATCCTCAAAGAGAGCCACAAATATACGACATACTAACAATGAGTCAACAGATTTTGCAACAGTTGACGATATCGCGAAATGCGTTGAAGAGAAAATTTGAAGCTGTTAAGCAAACACAATCTCAGAATGCTTTGGAGTTGGAGGAAACTTTTAAACCAATAACAAAACCTTTACAAAAGCTCGTCAATAAGAATGAAAAAAAATTTACGAAATCAAAGAAAAAGTTCAATAGTGATGACCATTTGGATGAATTAAAGCATACTATAAAATCTATTAAAAACAAATCCGTCAGCAACAAAGCTGAGGATTTTGATGGGGATAATTGGAAAAATATCTACTTGGGAAATGATGAATCTAAATCAAATTTTAAGAAAAATGTCATTCCTAGTGATGTAAGTGAATCAGATGAGGAAACAAATTATTATTCTCATTCGAATATTGATCTAGAACCAGACATAGAAGCAGAGATGCAACCAGATATGGAACCAGAGATAGATTCCGAGATAGAACCAGAGTTAGAGTCAGAGAGTGAGTCAGAGGTAGATGATTATGAAATGAATTTTAATATCAGTCAACTACAGAGAGAACAACTCTTGGATAATGCTTATGGACCTAGAAAAAATACTTCAGCTTCTCGTTCTTTAATGTTGGGAAACAGTACATTAAATGTTAACAATACGGAAATTAAATTGTCAAGTGGTAGCAGTTGGTCCCTTACCCCTGGTCTATACTCATTAATTTTTCATAAAAAACCTACAGACTATAACAAGAATGATTTGGATATATATAAAAAAATATTAATTGAGACTAGTGCGCATAGAAGAAATTACAATCCACGCAGTCAAGTGAAGGGAAGTCGAGCATATAAGTATACTGAAATTATCAAGCCTCTACTAAGTAGTAGGGTTTCATTGCCAACAGCAATGTCCACACCAAATCGTTCGAAAACAGGTTCAGGGTATATGACCCTACAATCATCAAAACCAAATTATGTGTATTGGGATGATGTAAATGAATTAGTTGACCGATTACAACTCTTAATAGCATCTAAAACAGCTGGTAATACCAGCCATGATAATGAAATTATGTCAATAATAGAAGAATTGCGGGAGGCACAGATTATCTACTAATACATATAAATACACACTACAATTGACAATTACATTTATAACCATTATGTCTGTTGACAAGTTTGGTCATTTTTTTATTGATAAGGAGCGATCAAATCACTTGAAAAGAGACGTAAAAACTGTTGTGGGGTTGTACATTGATAGTGATGGTAATTTGAATGCTCAAAAGAAACGAATAAAAAATTGTGGGACACCAATCGATAAAAGTGATTTGGTAATTAAAGAATACGTTGACAAAAGCATTGAGAACTTAAGGAATACTCTAATGCCAATGATGACTCAACCACTTAAAGATTATGTTGACGAAAGTATAAAAAGCTTGAGAAACGAAATAAATATGAAAATAACTCAAGCACTTAATATCAAAATTGGAAATTTGGAAAGCAAAGTTAGTTATTTAGAGCAGGCTGTAAATAGTGTTGAGAATACTTTCACAACTACTAAATCCCAACTGCAAAGTCTTGAGGAATATACCTATAAATATGCGAATATGCCAAAATCTAAACCTAAATAATTGTCAATAATTACTAGAATATGAGTAAACGAGATATAATTAATGAGTTACATGGACCGTCACGCAAGAATTTCCAACGACGTAGAGTAGTCACAAAGGGAATAAACGATCTATGGCAGGCGGATTTGGTTGAAATGGGAGCGTATGCTAAGTCCATTAATGGCTATCGATATTTGTTGACAGTAATAGATACATTTTCAAAATTCGCTTGGGGTGAAGCACTAAAATCAAAAACCGCTAAAGATGTGACTCATGCAATGGAGAAAATATTTAAATCTGGGCGAGGTGCTCCCAAGAACCTGCAAACAGACGACGGAACCGAGTTTTTCAATAAACAATTCAAGGAGTTGACAACCCAGTTCAACATCAATCACTATTCAACATACAGTACGCTGAAAGCATCAATTGTTGAACGTTTCAACAGAACCTTAAAAGAACTAATGTGGCGAGAATTCAGTTTCAATGGCACATATAAATGGATTAATATGTACAAAAATTTAATTGATGACTACAACAACAATGTGCATAGAACCATAAAAATGAAACCAATTGACGTGAATTCATCCAATGAAAAACATATTCTGAAGACGGCATATAACTACATGAAGATATTCACCGGCAGCACATTGCGTAAAGCAGACAAAGTGCGTATCAGTAAATACAAGCATGTATTTGAAAAGGGTTACACACCAAATTGGACAACTGAAATTTTTAAAATTAGAAAAGTGAAATATACATATCCATCAACATATTTACTAGAAGACTTGAAGGGGAATCCGATTGAAGGTTGTTTCTATAGAGAGGAACTCAAAAAGACTCGATACCCCGACGCATACCTAGTTGAAAAAGTGATGAAACGAGACGGAAAAAGGGTATTGGTGCGCTGGTTGGGTTTCCCGAAGAGTGAAGATAGTTGGATCGACGTCAACAAAATTTTATAAATAAATTTATAATAAACCTAGGTTAGATTATGATTTAAATACAAACACAAAAATACATGTTGTAGGTTTTAATTAAATGTATAAAAACTTTATTATAATTTTTTATAAAAAACTTATATATAATTTCATTTACATTTTTATATAATATTTGTTTTATAAATCTAACATTTTATATTAAACTTAAGTGTAACAATTTTTATAAACATTTCCATATTAAAAATAAATACATTGTTCAATACAAATAATTTCAAAGTCTTATAATTTCTATGGTTGGTGGGATTGATATTCATCTTGGTGTAATTTAAGTTCAAGGTCTGCATACTTTAACTCAAAATCAGCATTATCTCTATTTATTTTACATAAATTGAGCTCAGCTCTCTGTTCTACGGAAAGGAAATCATACTTATTTTCTAAGTCATGTGCTTGAACCGTCAAGCATGCTGATTCTCTAAATAATAAACCTACATTTAATTGAAGTTCTTTTTCTTTTTTAAAATATTCCAAATGTCTTCTTTCTACTAATTTATAGTGGTTATAGGCTAATGTGGAATATTTATCGTTTTGAATTGAACGCTTATTGTCTTTATTATCAAGGATTACCATGTTAGACTGATAAGTGCATATAGTATGGTCTATGGATCTAATCATTGTCATTTTCCCACATTTTGCTTCACCTGATTCTAAACATTCTTTATAATGTTCAATGTTTAACTTGTCTAAAGCCGTTCTTTTTACACCCTTTGACTTCTTAAACGATTTCTCAATATTGTCAATTTTATAACAATACATTTTAGGACGAAGACCTACAAATTCCAACATGGGTTTACCATTAAGCTCATCCTTGAAATAACCCAATTGCTTTTTATTAACTTTTTCGAAATTATATAAACTAGCCTTTTCATCAGAATAATCAGATGTGTCAAATTTTAATTTAAGGTCATTTCGAATATCATTGTAAAAATCATTAGTTTTTATTGTATAAATAAAAGAGTCTGTATCCATGTAATTCAATTTTAAATTTTCACCAAACTTTGGTTTCATGTAATTATAATGGAAATCATACATTTTCCACTTCGACAAGTCTAGAACAGTGAAACCTAAATACATTGGTTTATTTAAAGTAACTCTTAATCTATTCATTTGTATGGCATAAAAGTTCTCATTTATTCTTGCTGAACTATGAAAGTTGGGCCTACTAATTAAGGCTCTAGCACAAAGTCTTTTGCGACCTGCTGTAAACGTTTGTGCTGGCTCCCACTCACTCACTAGTCACACATCAACCCTCTTCTTTACATTTTCCATGGTTTTGCCATAAACTGCATTGTTAAGTAATTTGAAAAAATCTTTTTCAAACGAATTTTTCGCCTTGGCTCGCAGTTCAGTATTGAGTTCAATATATTTGCTAAGCATATACCTCTATGAATTTTTTTCAATTGTAATCCATTACCTAAACATTGTTGAAGTTCACGGTAGTGGATAACATAATTTCTTTTATTTCCAAGGTCGGCAACTAACTTTTCTACTTTGGCTGTCTTTGTTGGTAATTTAATGCTCGGACAAAAGGGGAGATCATTATGCTCATCATGAATAGTTTGCGGATAATCTAAGTCGACTTCTAAAACGTAACCAAAATCAGCATCAATTGGTATATTTTCAATTGCTAGATTTTTTATATCTTCATCGGATAACCATTTACAACCATTGTATGGTAGAGGTTGTGACATTGCCCAACCATACAAATTGTTTGCATCTAAATACATTAAAAATGTTGAATCTTTTGATGGATCATAAGTTGCTATACCTATGACAACATTGAACTAACCCACCACGAATACCAGATTGGATAAAACTATACATATCTATATCTTTAATTAGTTCTAATTCAATCTTCGTAGTCTTTAGCATGGCCTCCCAAGATAAGCCTGGAGTTGTATAGTAATGAGCTGGGTCAAGGGAATAAATATTCATACAAATTAAGCGGAAATTTTCAAAAACATCAGTTAACAATAAAACATCAGTTTTTAAATACAATTCTAAATAATCTTTCATTGTTGAACATGAAAATTCAGACCAAACTTTTAGTGCATGCATATAATCTTTATCAGAACAATCAGTTTCCGTTAGACTACTATAGAACTTTTCTCTTGGTGGTAGAGAAGTTTCTTGCAGCCTACTTTCAGAATCTAAGTATTCATAAGGGAAAACACCCTTTTTACGCATAAGTCTAAACTTATTTTCAAAACTGAAATGTGATTTAATTGTTGTGAGTTGTTCATCAACTAAATTAGATGCAAGAGTATCTAGACTTGCTGAAATAAATCTAAAAGTGTCAAGAAAACGAATTTCAAAACTACTCCCATTATCATACTCTATTGTTTTCGATACAGAAATGTAGTGTTCTTTATTAATGGGAATAGCTTTAATTTGTCCAGGTACGTTTGCAAGTTCTTTTATGAACAAATGAGAATCGTACTTGGTGAAATTATGAAAGAAAACGGGTATAAAATTGCTCGTCTTATATGACAAATTACATTTTGAATGAGCAGCACCTCTAAATTTCCCAGTAAAATGACAATGATCTCTTACCCAATCTGCTAATAAAACACTACCACAAATATGACAATTAATAGAGTCTTGAAAATTGCTCTCATCTTCCAGACTCATGACAATGGGAACTACCTTGCTCAAATATTCATTGTTTAAGCGTTTTAAATTTTCTATAAGTGAATTGAAAAAACTTAAGCCTGCATTCTTACATGTTTCTAATACAAACTTATCTAATCCACTATCAAATGCACACTTTATATAGTATGCATATGCTATTGGAATATGTTCATTAATATTAACTAATTTAGGACTTACTTCTATATTCTTCGGTTGAAGAATACATTCGAAGTCTGCATACACCACAAACGGAACCTGGAGTTGGTGCTGGTGTTGGGTGAACTTTATAGTCGCTTCATTGGGGTGGGGTAAAACTGCAACCTTTCCACTGCAGAGCTCCTTGTGTCGTAACGCCGCCTTCTCACTTGATGAAAAGTTGCGACATACATTGCAGAACCATTGCTTCCTCCTTGAATTTCCGGTTTGTGATGACAACAACCTACAAAAATAAATAATATTTTGAAAATAATTCGTATTTATTCAAAAAATTATATATTAAAAATTTAAAATAGTTACCTTGTTATATTTTTTATCCACATGTAGTGAGAATTTACTCCATCTTCTAGGAACAGCATATTGATGTGTATACGTGTTTCATATCCTGAGTGGAATAGGGGTCCAATTATTGTCTCAGCCTCTTCATCATATCCGAAAACATTGATGCTCACTTGAGGATTGAGCTTTGTAAAAATGTGTATATCCCGAATCTTTAGGGGGAATGACAACCCAGTGAAATCCAATGTGAAATCTTTTGTTACTTTGATCTCAGTGGAAAACGGTACCAAGTCTCTTGATATTCTGATTTTATCATCAGTGATTGCAACACCATAAGTATTGCATCTTTGGGGTCTATTTGTTATCTTCAATGCCGAAAGTAATGCCCATTTGAAGCAGTATGAGTCATTATTCTCGACATTGACGATGGCATGTTTCAGCAACAGCTTCTTTGACAATTTAATGTCTGAAGAACCTCGTATTGGTTTATACTGGTTAACATTCATTTCCAATCGGATTATACTAACCAGAGCCCATCCACTATCCTTTTCCTGGAACTCTTCCATTTTAGCAATTATTTGCTTAGAATGCTGTTCAAAAAGCATATTAAAATCATTGATTTCGAGTGTGATAGTCATTTTACTTTGGAATGACTTTATTTCATGAAGAGACTCATTTTCTCTTAAAAGAACATATTCAGCGAATAGTTGAAAATTTATCCAGCACACGTATCAAATGCGGTATGAATGCAGCTCCTGCTTCATTCATAAATACTTCAGGGAGTCTAAACGCTACTCCTTCATTCAAATACATATAATGAAGGATGCGCCCCTTGAATCCCTGTGAAATCTTTTTAATCTTCCCATCTATCGGCACAACCGCATTCTGCTTATGGGTTTCGGTGCGAGCATGATGTTTCCATTGTGTTCCCGGTGGTAGATCTATCTTACACAAGCCACAGGATCTTTCACCGCTGTCACTCATTATAGTTGTTGTTGTTGTTGTTGATGATGAGGTGTCTTTGTTGATCTGCTTTTGACCTGCTACTGATGTTGTTGCTGAATTCAATTCAATTCAGTGAATTGTCCATTTGATCTGCTACTGTTCTTGTTGTGGTTGTTGTTGTTATTGTTGCTGTTATTGCTGTTATTGTTGTTATTGTTGCTGTTATTGCAGTTGAACTGTCACTGTTGTTAAGCTGTTTTGAGCTGTTCTAAACTTGTTTTGAGCTGTTCTAAACTTGTTTTGAGCTGTTTTGAGCTGTTCTTAACTTGTTTTGATATTGTTTTTTGAAAATTGTTTGTAATATTTTTTTTTTTTTTTTTTTTTGTTGTAAATTGTTTATAAATATTTTTTTTTTTTTTGTAAATTGTTTATAAGTTTTATGTATGAGCACTGAAGATCACTTTTCACTTCAACGATAAAATTGAACTGATATTTCTAACATTGAGATGCATACATTTATAATATCTTTTGCATACACTCTATGATTCAATATTGAAGGTGAAACCAGTTTAAATATTTGTATTACAATTTTCTTTCCCATTCTTTTGGTAGAGGACTTCTCCCACTATCTCTAGGCAGAGTATATTACCTGTTACATCATGATTAAAACCAATGAGATCAGGTTTCATATCAAAAGTCACAGAAACAAAATACCAAGATCATAACCAACGAGAACAGGTTTCATGTCACGGGTCACAGAAACAAAATTCCAAAATTCCCATTCAATTATCATGCTGCAACATGCCCATACATTGATAAAATTCCCATTCAATTATCATGCTGCAACATGCCCATACATTGCTTTGATTGACAGGGGACGTCCCGGCGCCGGCCCTGTGCCTGAACCTTGCCCAACACGTGCCCAACACGTGCCCACCACTTGCTTACTCATAGCAACGCATGCCACACCAATGTAAACAAAAGACATGCATTACAATAGCATCTCCCTAATTTTGAGCATCAAGAGGTGACCGATCCATCAAACTCACCTGTCACATACTCGCACACGATCACATTTTACAATAGCATCTTCCTAATTCGAACATCGCCAATGACAGATCAATCAAACTCACCTGACACATATTCGCACACGATCACTTGATTTGAACCTTTTTTTCCCTTTTTCCAATGAGATCAGGTTTCATATCAAAATACCAAGATCAAAACCAACGAGAACAGGTTTCATGTCACGGGTCACAGAAACAAAATTCCAAAATTCACATTCAATTATCATGCTGCAACATGCCCACACATTGATAAAATTCCCATTCAATTATCATGCTGCAACATGCCCATACATTGCTTTGATTGACAGGGGACGTCCCGGCGCCGGCCCTGTGCCTGAACCTTGCCCAACACGTGCCCAACACGTGCCCAACACGTGCCCACCACTTGCTTACTCATAGCAACGCATGCCACCAATGTAAACAAAAGACATGCATTACAATAGCATCTCCCTAATTTTGAGCATCAAGAGGTGACCGATCCATCAAACTCACCTGTCACATACTCGCACACGATCACATTTTACAATAGCATCTCCCTAATTAGAACATCGCCAATGACAGATCAATCAAACTCACCTGACACATACTCGCACACGAACACTTGATTTGAACCTTTTTTTCCCTTTTTCCCCCTTTTTCCCACGATTCGACCCTCGGTTCCCCCTTTTTTCCCACACTTTTGACCACGATCCCCCCCCCTCTTTCCCACACTTTTCATCGATCAATCAATCACTAATTATTTTAGCTGTCACAATTTTTGACAGGTCTTTGACAGTTATTGATCGCCCCCACCCCCAATTTGTCCCAGAACCCGCATTTTTATACTACTTCCCGCATTGAGTAATAGAAGACTCCACACCCTGGGAAAACCTTTTCTCTCCACTTTAGGTGAACTTGCGTCAATTACACCGAGCAAAATCGCTAAATTTATTCAGTTATCAAACTGAGTGACATGTCACCATTGATTTATTTGAATTAACTGATTCCCTGTAACCGAATATGGTGCTTATTTGCAATCTGTAAATAATGGCGTTAGACTTATTTTGTAAGTAATTAAAATATTTGGAAAGACATATTGAATCAAAGGTACATGCCCTTGTTTTGTTTTACATTGTAATTTTGATTTCTTAACTATTGATATAATACATTCATCAGTTATTAATGTTTTAGTTTTAAAATCTATGACATTGTCTTTGTATAAGTATGCTGATACAATATTATTTATTAACGTGTGTTCAATAAGGTTTTCATTATAGTCCGGATACGGTACCACTGTATACACTGGGATTTCAAGAGATTTTAATGGAATTTGTAAAATAATGTATAAATTATTATCTATTGATACCCAAACTGATGTTTCAATATGTAGGAGTTGGTCCTGGTTTAACTGAATTGCTGTGTCATGATTTAAAAGTTTTGGATCAAGTAAGCCTTTTCTTGCCAATTGCATGCCCATTTGAATGTCATCAATATACTCTAATAGTCTCTCTATTTGTTGGCGGGCCAAATTCGCTGTGCTTGCATCTTTTTTAGCAGATTGAATTTTATTTAGAGCTACATTTATTTGGTCAATTACTTCATTAATTTGGTCATTACTGATTATATTTTTTCGAATATCGTTAATGTTTTCATTTAAATCTTCTAAGTCATCGGCATCTAGAGTTCCATACAAATATTTGAAAGTTTTCCCCATAAAATTCATTAATCCCCGTTTTTGTCTTCCTGTGTTGGTAATTAGTTTCAATTGTAAATCTAGTTTGTGTAGTTCCCAATCTAAATCTTTTATTTTGGTTTTGTTTACTAATGTGATTATACTGTTATAGGTTTCTAAGATAGATGTCTTATT
Organism: Drosophila phalerata; assembly: GCA_951394115.2. Taxonomy (NCBI): domain Eukaryota; kingdom Metazoa; phylum Arthropoda; class Insecta; order Diptera; family Drosophilidae; genus Drosophila; species Drosophila phalerata. The sequence continues at coordinate 638,810 of CATOAP020000069.1, forward strand.
ATTACGGATAAAGTAGTACGAATAGTTATACGGTAATTTAATTTTATCCACTTCAAGTAGGATAAATCCATTATTAGTTTTTATTTCCGTCTTCTGTATTGTCTGGCTCCCGATTGATTGTATTATTAACAGGATTATTGTCATCTGCATCATGGTCTGGAATATTTTCGTCGGGTTCCCTGGAATATTTAGATTTGTTTATTTTCTTTTTCTTCTGAAATGCCGTCTTGTAGTGAACTGTTTTATGTCCTCGGCTCTGTATTTCGTATCGTTTGCTGTCTAAAGGGGTTGTGCGATTTCTGAGTCTTCTGTAAATTTTTTGAAATTTGTGGGTCAATTTCATGTTTTTTTCTATTTACATTTATTTTATCGATCATCATCATCATATATCATATATTTTTCTCTGGTTTTATTAAGTTTCGGTGTAATTTCCATAGGCAATTTGGTAAATCTATGTTCTGCTTTAACAAGTTTGCAAATTTCACATTTATTAATAATATTCTGTATTAAATTATGGTAGTCGGGGAAGTAAAAATCTGAAGCCTTAAATTCGTTTACAACTTTTTCTATACCTTGGTGTAATTTTTCTTCATGTAATTTTAAAATCATTTCTTTAAAATCTGCGTAGCTTTCCATGTTTTTCTTTAATGTTGTGGATTTTGTCAATTTTCCTCTAGTTTTGGGATTTAAAAAGGTCAAGTATGTTCTTTGTAATAGCGCGAAGTCTTGATCGTCGGTAATATAAATTGTTGAATTTTTGGTTTCTACGACGTTTTCTAGTATGTCTTTTGCTTCGGTTTCATTTAATGGCGATAGGTATTCTATTTGCGTTATGTTCTTGTTAAAATATTTTTCTGTTTTTACTTTATGCCCGGTTCCTTTAGTCATTATTATTTGCCTATTGTAATGATTTATTGGTCTTTCTGTTATCTGGATATACTGACTACCATCCTCTGATGCACTATGTATTGTTGCTAAGGTCGTATCAGCCTGACTATCATTGTCTTCACTATGCGCATCTCCCATAAATGTTTCATTAATTTTTATCCTAGACAGAGCATCTGCGACATGATTTTCTTTTCCCTGTATGTGTTTTATTTCAAAGTCAAATTCGTTAAGCTTTATTTTCCACCGTTGAAGTTTCATGTTGGGTTCTTTAAGAGATTCCAACCAAACTAAAGGTTTGTGATCTGTTTTTACTGTAAATCGGCGTCCATATAGATAGGGTCGGAAATATTTAGTGGCCCATACTATAGCTAATAACTCTTTTTCGATTGCTGAATCTCTGGTTTCATGTTCATTTAGAGTTCGACTGGCAAAACATATTGGTTTATTTTCTTGTGCCAAAACTGCACCTAATGCAAAATTACTTGCGTCTGTAGTAAGGGTGAATTTTTTATTAAAATTGGGTCTTATTAATATGGGGTCGCTGGCTATTAAGGTCTTTAATTTATTAAACGAATTTTTATAGTCTTCATTATTAACGTCAATAGTTTGATTTTTTTTAAGATAATTTGTCATTGGTTTTGCTATTTTTGCGAAGTCTTTTATAAATTTTCGGTAGTATCCTGCCAAACCTAAGAATGATTTTATTTCTTTTGGATTTTTTGGTATTGGATAACGTTGGATTGATTCTATTTTTTGCGGTTCTGGCTTGATGCCGTCGGGAGTTACGATGTGTCCTAGAAATGAAATCTCTCTTTGCATAAATGTGCATTTACTTAATTGTAGTTTAAGATTGTATTGTTTTAAACGATCTAAAACTTTTCTTATTGAAATCTCATGCTCTTAGAGTGAAGTCGAAAAGATGATGATAGATAAACAAGACAATGTTTTCCAATGATACCATTTAAAACGTGATTCATGCATCGTTGGAATGTTGCGGGTGCATTTTTTAAGCCGAATGGCATACGAGTATACTCGTAATGACCATGTTTTGTTGAGAAAGCTGTCTTTTTAATTGAATTTGAATGCATTTGGATTTGATGAAGCCCTTTGGCCAAGTCAAGTGTGGTGAAATATTGGCATCTGCCCAGTTTGTCTAGTATCTCGTCGATGTTTGGGATTGGAAATCTGTCATCTACTGTAACTTCATTTAGTTTTCTATAGTCTATTACCAGACGAAATTTACCGTCTTTCTTTCCTACCACTAGTAGCGGACTATTATATGGTGAGTTCGAATGCCTGATTATACCCTGTTTTAACATGTCATTAATTTGTTGATTTACTTCGTTTTCGTGAATTTTTGCATAAGGGTATGATTTTCTATAAATTGGGTTTCGTATTATGAAAGTGGGTATGTGTACTGCATATGTTACTTCCACATCCATAAACAAATTAGTCTGTCCTCAGGCTGTGATCTGAAGGTATAAGGTTGGGTTGGATTCTATTACAGTGTGTGTGTTGACGCAGTCGGCAGATTTTGTTTTTTGTTTTATATATATAGGTTATTAAGTTAGTCAAATTAATGTTATTTCATGAAGTCTAGTGTAAGTTAGTTTTGGGCAGAGCGGAAGCGCAATAAAGCGCTCTCTTCGTCGCAAAACGAATTCGCCCCGGTTCTGCCGCTCTAGAGTAAGATAGGCTTAGGAGCAAATTATGAAATATTAAAGAGTTAGTTGTCGTTCGCATATGAAACAAAGCGCATATTTCTTTCGTCGCAAAGTGCCATAATAAATAAATTCAAACGCGTCTCATTTTTATCATAAAAACTCTTATGATTTTTCATGGCGCCCGAGCAGGGACAAGTTTAAATTTATTTTGAAGGCAAAAAAAAAAAAGCGTAAACAGTGCGAGTATACATATATATTTATACATATATACATATAACGAGCGACACTGACACATACAAACACTGATAATCACGGGTAAACAGTGTAACATCGAAGTGAAATTATAAACAAAACATAATTGGCCCGCGACGGTGAACAACAAAACAAAAAAAAAAAAACCAATTCGCGTCGGCCGTGTAATGCCAAATAATCGCCAGAAGCCCTGTGATTGCTTGGACTGCAAAGGGAAAGTTGCTGCTGGACTCTTGAGCCCAAATTACATCCCAGAGGTATTGTGCTAAAAATTGAAAGGTCAAAGAATAGCAATTAACCTTATCTTTGATTCGGTGCTAAGTGAAGCACGTCCCTTTCAATTCTTGGCACTGTAGTACAAATAGTAGAGCTTGGCATTATTACTAACAAATTGCATGATTATTTATTAATGTGTATATCATCTTGGATGCAAAACTTGTTGTTAATAATAGCTGTTCGGTCGCCCATTCACTCCCGCACACACACACACGCACACTTGAACTGCACTTTCTGCACAGTCAGCATCAGCGCAGCGCACCACACACATACTTACATACGTGCTAGCAACTGCAATAGGTGTTCTCTTTGGTTTTCGTTTTCGGTCAACGGCACCTTCGCTGTTGCTAATGCTTGTTTAAATAAAAATATTATAAAAAAAATAGAATTGAAAAATGGGACCTGAAGACCAGAAAAAATCAATTTCGTCTCTCGAAGAGTTAAAATCGAAAATCCAGGGGCCTACCAGAAATATTCAGCGGATTAAAAAACAAATGGATACAGGAGGCTTGGCGCTCAAATTAATAGAACTTGAGTGCAGGCTAGAAGTCCTAAATAAATATATTGAAAAAGCAAGTCAATTACAGGCTAAAATTGACGAATTGATTGATTATGATGAGGATAGTGCAGAATTAGAAGAACTGTGCATTGTGACAAAGGCAGATCTTCTTTCTCTAATTACTGCTCTTAAAACTTCAAGTGCTGAGACTGTAGCATCTGTTTCTGGATCATCTCAGTCTCGTCTTCCAAAATTATCATTGCCGAAGTTTAGTGGAAAATATTCGGAGTATAAAAATTTCATTAGTCTGTTTGAAACGTTGGTTCATAACGATGATTCGATTCCAGACAAAGAAAAGTTTAACCACTTGATCTCTTTTCTCTTAGGTGCTGCTCTAGGAACTGTCGCAGCATTTCCAGTCAACGAGAGCAATTATGAGAAAGCAAGAGCAGGTTTAAAAAGCGTATATGACAACGACTGCATTATCTTCAATGACCATATTTCAGCGTTGTTCAGTCTGCCCAAAATTGCATCACCTTCAGCATCGGCTTTACGAAGCATTATCGACACAGTGTCAGCGGTGTATGGGTCATTGCTGTCGATTGGCGATGACAAAAAGATTTCCAATGCTATGCTTATTTATCTCGTTATGAACAAAGTAGATCCAGCGACAAGGAAAACATGGGAAGAACAACTTGAATACGAGAGGCTTCAGTCTTGGGAAGATTGTCAGAAGGTTTTGAATCGCAGATATCAGCAAATGTCTGCTCAAGAGTCTGCCAGACCAGTACCAGAAGAGAAGCCAAGTCAAGCACGACATAATCGGACCTCATTTTCGTTCTGCGTCTCAAGCCCCATCAGAAGTACAAAGGTGTGTGTACTGCAACTCGGAAAGCCATTCAATTGGAAATTGTTCTTCGTTCTCCTCGACATCAGTCGCACAGAGGTTTGAGTTCGCAAAGTCAACCCCCTTATGTATAAACTGCCTTAAAAAGGGTCATACTGTGGCAAGGTGCAAAACAGCAAAGTGTAGAATTTGTAAACGTTCCCATCATACGCTCCTCCACAGATATACAGCTGTTAGTGACAGTCCAGCGTTACCATCACCACCAAATACTATAACTTCCAGTCCAGATAATTCTTCCACGTCGCATTCAATGCATTATTAGCTACGTCCATCGTTAGTGTTCAAACAAAAAGCGGGGAACACATATTAGCTCGAGCGCTGCTCGACTCTGGTTCCCAAACAAATTTTGTAACTGAAGAGCTTGCACAACGATTGCATGCATATACGCAGGGAAGATGCATGTATCAGCTTGCTAGGAATTGGTGAAGCCAATTCTCAAGTCAAGAAAAATATACATACGGTGGTGAAGTCGCGAGTAAATTGCAGCGAGTTTTCAGCCGACTTCTGGATTTTGAAATCGATTTCGAGCTGTCAGCCGGACCACACAGTAAACGTGAGCGGCTGGAAAATTCCTAAGAACCTGCAATTAGCAGATCCATATTTTTATAAATCACAAAAAATAGATATGTTCATAGGAGGTGAAACATTTTTCGAACTGCTATCTATCGGTCAGATAAAGCAAGGTCCAAATTGTCCGATTTTACAAAAGACCCTTCTGGATTGGATTGTTTCGGGGCGATATGCTACAAACGCGTCGAACAGCCAAGAAAAAGTGGTCAATTTAAGCTGTCAAGAGGATTCGATAGGTTCCATAGACAGCACGTTCCAAAAATTTTGGTCCCTGGAAAGCCTCCCATCTCCAACTAGATGGCTCCGCCCCCTGCTCGACTCGCTCGCCAACCCCCCGCTCGCTTCGCTCGCGTTGCTACAGTCGAGCATACTCGACTGTCGGAGACCCCGTACTTACTATGGAAATAGAAAAGACTACTAAAATTATAAAATAATGCTAAATAATTGATGCTGTTGCAGAGCGTTGTAATACATTTTCGACTACGTTTTTCAATGACAGCTATATGAGATAGTTGTCCGATTTGAACCAACTTCGGTCAGGATATATAAAACCAAGTTATATGCATACTGTAATAATTAAGTTGAGATATCTCATAAAACAAAAAAGTTTTTCATACTAAGACTTGATTTTCGCCCGATCGGTCCTATGGAAGCTATATGATATAGTAGTCTGATGTAAACCAACTTTGGACAGGATATATAAAACCAAGTTATATGCATTTTGTATTAGTTCGGTTAAGATATCTTATAAAACAAATAAGTTTTTCATACTAAGACTTGATTTTCGGCTGATCGGTCCTATGGCAGCTATATGATATAGTGGTCCGATTTCAACCAACTTTGGACAGGATATATAAAACCAATTTATATGCACATTGTATTAGTTTGGTTAAGATATCTTATAAAACAAAAAAGTTTTTCATACTAAGACTTGATTTTCGCCCGATCGGTCCTATGGCAGCTATATGATATAGTGGTCCGATCCAAAAAAGAATCAAACTTGATATGCCTGCTATATAGAGGAATCTACATACTAAGTTTGGTGTCATTAGCTTTGAAATTGTTCTTATAATTTGGATACGAAATTTTGTTTTTCGATTTGTTGGCGACAAAGGGGGCGTGGCCAAATTTTGAAACAAACTTGATCTGCTTGCAATATAGACAAACCTACACACCAAGTTTGGTGTCTCTAGCTTTTATAGTCTCTGAGATCTAGGTGTTCATACAGACGGACGGACAGACAGACAGACGGACAGACAGACAGACGGACATTGCTATATCGACTTGGCTATTGATGCTGATCAAGAAAATATATAGTTTATAGGGTCTGCTACGCCTCCTTCTGCCTGTTACGCACATTTTCGTTAAAACAAACCCAATAGACCCCTGTACTTTTTTTAAGTACGGGGTCTAAAAATGGTTGTGTCTCCAGAACAACAGTGTGAGAACCATTTTGCCAACCATGTGAAAGTTCGACCATCAGGACGTTTCGAAGTTAGGCTGCCGTTTAAATCTGATCCTAAGGTTCTGGGCAGTTCATTTGAAGTAGCCAAACGTCGCATTCAATGCATGCGACGGCATTAGAGAAGGTTATATTGGCTACGTCCATCGTTTGTGTTCAAACAAAAAGCGGGGAACACATATTAGCTCGAGCACTGCTTGACTCTGGTTCCCAAACAAACTTTGTCACTGAAGAGCTTGCACAACGATTGCAGATACGCAGGGAAGATGCATGTAACAGCTTACTAGGAATTGGTGAAGCTAATTCTCAAGTCAAGAAAAATATACATACGGTGGTGAAGTCGCGAGTAAATTGCATCGAGTTTTCAGCCGACTTCTGGATTTTAAAATCGATTTCGAGCTGTCAGCCGGACCACACAGTAAACGTGAGCGGCTGGAAAATTCCTAAGAACCTGCAATTAGCAGATCCATATTTTTATACACCACAAAAAATAGATATGTTGATTGGAGCTGAAACATTCTTCGAACTGGTATCTATCGGTCAGATAAAGCAAGGTCCAAATTGTCCGATTTTACAAAAGACCCTTCTGGGTTGGATTGTTTCGGGGCGATATACTATAAACGCGTCGAACAGCCAAGAAAAAGGGTAAATTTAAGCTGTCAAGAGGACTCGATAGCTTCCATAGACAGCACGTTACAAAAATTCTGGTCACTGAAAAGCCTCCTCTCCAAAAATGGTTATGTCTCCAGAACAACAGTTGTGTGAGAAGCATTTTGCCATCCATGTGATAGTTCGACCATCAGGACGTTTGGAAGTTAGGCTGCCGTGTAAATCTGATCCTTTGGTTTTGGGCAGTTCATTTCAAGAAGCAAAACGACGTTTCTTGTCGCTCGAGAGAAGATTAGCCCGAGATGACCAGCTAAGGAGAATGTACATGGAATTCATGGAAGAATACATTTCGTTAGAGCACATGACAGAACTTGATAATAAAATTCCGAACACACCTCACTATTTCATTCCGCATCAGTGCGTATATTGCGACCTCAAAGTACGTCCACAAAGTTGCGAGTTGTCTTTGCCCGTCATGTAAGACGTCTACTCAGATTGCGTTGAATGACATCCTGATGGTCGGCCCTACGATCCAGGAGGAGCTGTATTCTACTCTACTCCGCTTCCGGTTAAATAAGTATGCGCTAGCCGCGGATATTAAAAAGATGTATCGCCAAGTAATGGTAAACGAAGCGGACAGACAGTTTCAGCTCATAGTTTGGAGGAGAAATCCGTGTGGGTCTTTGAGAATTTTTGCAATAAACACCGTAACATATGACACAGCGCCAGCTCCGTTTCTTGCTATTCGGTGTTTGAAGAGGTTGAGTGAGACTGCTCAAGTCTCTCACCCTAAAGCAGCAAATGTTATCCGGAACGATTTTTATGTTGATGATATGTTGACTGGTGCTGCATGCGTTGAGGAGCTAAAGACAATTAAGTCATAAAAACTCTTATGATTTTTCAGTGTGTGTTTTCATTTTCATTTTTAATTGATAAGGGATTTGAATTTACATTATTTGGTTGTGGGGTTGTTTCTGTTTTTTCTTATCAGGGGTGACACAGAAATCACTTCCGCTTGAATTTCACATCAATTTCATTCCGCCCTGCCCCAAAATATTTTTGGGCGAAACGAAACAGCTCTCAATCCACTGGCATCCGATGCTGCCACCTGGTACGATTTAGATTTTCGGTGTCAGGTTCAGGTATACCATACTTTTCAATTATAATTCGAAGAAAGGGATTTTTTAAAATTAATATGGAACCACTTCTGTTTACAATTGATATATAAATAAATTATATTATATAAATTAAACATGAAAACAATTGAAAACCAACTGTTCTGCAATGATAAACTTAACAAAAATGATAAACAAATCCTTGGGTAATTTACTCCGATAAAGTGGCAGCCCTTAGATACCGAGTTCGAAAAGGTTTGTGAAAATGCTAAAAAATCAAAATCACTCGAAGTTCTGTGGCACCCCAAAAATTTCCGCGCGGAATTGCTTTCAGAGAAATTCAATTTCACTAGTGATTTCTGTGGCACCCCTGTATAATTAACAATTATTTTACGTGGTATGCTTTTAAACTTATAGCTAAAATATAGTATTAGTGTCGTTAATGTTATAATTTGAAATGTATTATAATGCTTTGTTTGTTGTTGTTCAATTTATTTTGCTTGAATATAGGAAAATTGTTCTAATTTAGTTAAGTTGTTGTTTACATAAATTGTATTGATGGTAGATGGTAGATGTTGCTTAATGTGAATTGCCTATTACATGGATCCACGTGTTAATTGTGCTTTAACTGACCAACAAAAATTCGTGGCTAAACAAAATTAAAAAAAAATCGTATACCGTTTATTCGAGCTCAAACAAATTAGCCTTAGTGTGATTCAATTTCAACCTTTAAAGTCAAAGTCTCGTTTATTTTCTGTTAATTGTTAGAAGTTTTGTAGTATATTGTCCGTGTCCAAAAGTCACACTTGTACTATACTAAATTTGCAAAACACAAACTTTATAATCTGATTTTCTGTCATTTATTTAAAGAGTGTAATGTACAATGTAATGCACCTAAAACGTACATGGCCACTCTGACAAATCAGTTTGGCTTGAAAACAGCGCCAAATTGGAAAGGTTCACTAAAATTAAAAAAGAATTCAAATAAATTTGGACGATGAAGTGACTACGCCAATTATTATTTAATTATTTCTCCAGCAACACTTTTTCATGCACTTTTTACAGATATTTTATCAAAATGATTCTTATTTGCGATTCGTCAATGACATGGTCGCGCCTCCACTGCTTTAATTAAAGTTATCGTTTCTCGCGTTGAAAAATTAAATCTCGCTTTTTTGTTTTGCGCACAGCACCTTGAGTCTCCATGTTTGACATTTAAAAGAGTCCACCAGGAAAAATTTGCTAAATATATTTTCCTGATAGACTCATCAGCTGTTCTCTCAGTTCACACATGCAATCGATATAGCAAATATCGATATGAATTTGTGGATTTTGTTCAAGTTGCTGGATACACACCAAACGAAAACGAAAACTAAAAATTCCTGCCAAAGATTTTTTTTATATGAAGATCGACAGGAATTTTTAGTTCCGGGCCTGCTGGAGAGAGTCCTTAATACCCATTTTATACTGGCCGCATCATTGTCGAAGGTGCGAAAAAATGATGCAAGTGTTTACATTGAAGTCGCATCATTCCGAACTGCTTGTCAGTGTCAAAAATCAATTCGAGACGTAAACATAACAAAAATTTACAAAAATGAAATGGATTCAAAATGAGCAAAAATTTCTTAAACGGTGCATTCGGTAATTGCATCGCCTTTGCTAATGGAACTCGTAAAGAAGGAATGAAATGTGCACGAAAGGATTGAAGGTTAGGAAAGAACGCTTTGGGCCATTTAAAGGCACGGTTCCGGCGAATTAGAAGAAGGCTCTAAAATCAAATGCAATGAATGCAAACGCTATAATTAAAAGCATCTCCGTAAGGATCATTTTCACCATTGCTAGAAATGAAGACAACCTCCTACAAGAGAAAGTTCCCGCAGCAGTTCTTACCAATGTCAGGAAATACGTTTAGCCATGCATTGATTTCACTAAGGAAGATAACAGAAGCAAGCAAGAAATTCGATGTCTTTGCATTTATGAGTTTTTATTTTGTTTACAATTCTAAAAATGGATATTTTCAGGAGCTACTCTTTATCCATGGCGCCTCGACTTTCAGCAATTTCTACCAGGCGCTTTGCAGGTCTTGTTCGTCTCCTTTAAATGCTACAAAATCTATGTCAGCGAATTCGGCGTTTATCTTTTTTATGCGGGTTGTTCCACTACGGCCGACATTGATAAATATCTGGCCTCGTCCATAAAGAGAAAGTGAGGTGTTTGAATAAGCATCTAAATAAAAATTGGGTAAAAGTCTATTAGCACAAATCAACTCCAAATTAAAAAAAAAAAAAAAACCCCCAAATAGAGGGCAATTTATCATGAATTTAGCCGAAACAAGTGGGAAAGGCTATAGTCGAGATCCCGACTATAGGATACCCGTTACTTATTTCACTACATATAAAAGTACTTAAAAGAACATTTTCTAACAATACAAAATCTATTGCATACTCTAGGAGGCATGTATTGCCATGATTGCTTAAAGAATCATTTTCAGACAATAACTGCTGTTGTACTTGTCCGATCGTGTTGCGATTCAGTGGGATAATAAATAATAATAATAGATATCAGTGACAACAAGAAAAACTATATTATCTTAAAAACTGTGGGTGTGGTAGCTTTTCGCGATTTGCGGAGGGCGGAGGGGGGCGTGGCCAAAATTTGAAACAAACTTGATCTGCGCTGGGTATATAGAAATCTGTGTGCCAAATTACTCTATCTCTTATAGTCTCTGAGATTTCTTTGTTTAGACGGTTTTTCGCAATTTGCGGGGGCGGAGGTGGGCGTGGCTTAAATTTGAAACAAACTTGATCTGCGTGGGGTATATAGAAGTCTTTTAGTGAAAGTTTGGTATCTCTATCTCTTATGGTCTCTGAGATCTAGGCGCTCACACGGACGGACAGACGGACAGACACTCATGGCTATATCGACTCGGCTATTGATGCTGATCAAGAATATATATACTTTATGTGGTCGGAGAAGCCTCCTTCTGCCTGTTACATACATTCCAACGAACACAATATACCCTTATACTTATTTTTTATAAGTAACGGGTATAAAAATTGGTTTGCGGTCTCAACTAGTTTTTTTTTTTTAAATGTTTAAAGTTTCCATACAAAATAGCCTATTTTTGTTGTTGCTTGTGCAACTTTTCACTGTTATGGCCCGTTTACCAGCACTACTTTTCTTTGACTTGTCCATTTTATGGCTAGTTTATCAAGTATATAATGGATTTGTGAGTTTTATTTGGAAAAATCTCAATCAAAAAAAATTTTAATAAAAACAGATAATTATTTGGAATATTTAGCCAAGCTCCAATCCCAAAAGAAGGTCGAAGTGCACAGGAGAAGCATTAATAAGATATATATGGTCATGAAGTGTGTGAACAACCGTGTAATAAAAGCGCCGCAGGGAAAAATTTTTGTCTACGGTCCCTTATTTACACTCCTCAACACCTCTAGGATGAATTTTATAGAGATGTTTCACAAGCTATTCGTGACCGGGTGACCAAATCAGTGTTGGTAAACGAGCTGTAAAGTGACAAGTTGCACAGGGCAACAACAAAAATAGGCTATTTTGTATGGAAACTTCAAACATTTAAAAAAAAAAAACTAGTTGAGACCGCAAACCAATTTTTTCGGCTAAATTCATGATAAATTGCCCTCTATTTGGGTTTTTTTTTTTTAATTTTAGTTGGTCCGTGCTAATAGACTATTACCAAAAATTGTTATTAAAAATAATTTAAAATATTAATACGTGTGTTAATTACATACTTACACTTTGATCTATGTGAACCAGAAAGTTCACGAATCTCGAACACTCATTCGCGCATCTTTTTATTTTGTTTTTTCACGATTCTTGATTTTTTTCAAATTACTTTTGTATTCCCCGCTTAATTTTTTCTATTTTTTATCGACCCTTTCGATTTTTGTCACGAAAAAATACTACATTTCTGTGAAATACTAGTCGAATACGGTAACACTTTCGGGACATTCGTCGCATCAAATGTGACTCTTCTTCTATCCACAGGATTTATAAGAAAAAATTCTCGCACATTTGAAATGATGCGATATCATCAATGATGCGGCCAGTATAAATTGGGTATAAAACGTTAAACGTGCCCTTATCGGTTATATAAAATATAATATATTTTTTATAATATACTAGGGGGCTCCGCCCCCTGCTCGCTTCGCTCACCAACCTCCGGCTCGCTTCGCTCGCGGAATTGAAGCGTAAAAGAGCGAAGCACTTCTTATATTTGTCTTGAATTAATTTTTTATCTATAAAAATAATCTGTTGCCCAGGCACCATACAAATCTGTTGAGTCTGAAATCCGATCACATTAACGTGTTTGCGTGTAGAAAAAAGAATAAAAGTAGCAAAAATATGTGCAAGAGAAGGCATTAAAACTAAAGTTTCTGTCATTTTATAGGAAAGGGTCGTCTCTCTAACATTGGGTTTATTTAATCAGATTTTTTAATCAGTAATCTCTCTTTAATTCTGATGGAACAGTTATCAGTACTTGCTAAATGACATGATACCTTCTTATACATATTAGACTACCACGTTTTTTCACCGTTCGTACAAAGCAATTATTATCAGTAATCAGGTTTTAGAGAAGAATTAAAAATTTGTTGTTGTTGGAAATTCCCTTCTGAATGTTATAAGTAGCAATAAAATTATATAATATAACAATTTAAGTAAAAGAATCGAACAATTGTATGCACGCTGCTAGATTTGACAGAAAAGTTAGAAATTTGGCGTGCAAAAGCAAATCTGTGAGTTTTTAAAAAAAGTTCTTGCCCTTGCTGGGATTTGAACCAGTGCCTGCACGCACCTGGGTCTAACACACTATCCTCTGCACTAACTAACCATTTCGCCTGCCGGCTGACCAAACGCTGTTATATATAAATCAAAGTAAAATTTTTTTTTTATGAGAAACAATTATATTCACGCTGCCCGCTGCCACTGAGATAGCTGAAGAAACAAAAAAGTTTTTCATACTGAAGATTAATGTGAGCGCGATGTAGCTACACTATATAGTAACCCGACTTTTATTAAATTGTAAAATATCGTAAAACTAAAAAAAGTATTAAAAAAATTAAATTCAAAAAGAAAAATTAAAAAAAAATTCTTGCCCTTGCAGGGGTTTGAACCAGTGCCTGCACGCTCCTGGGTCTAACACACCATCCTCTGCACTACCTAACCATTTCGCCTACCGGCTGACCAAACGCTGCTATATATAAATCAAAATACACGCGAACTTTGACCTCGATTTTGACTCACTTCCACTTACAATATTACAAAATGGCGTCTTAAACGCCGATGAAATTATCTTAAGTTTATTTTGGCCAAGTTTCAGACTTGTATCTTTAGCCATTTGGCCTGTGCAATGCTAAGTCAGTGAATGAGGTCAAGCAATTTTATATATATAGATTATATATAGAAATATATATATAGTAACATATGCAGTACACATACCCACTTATGTATTCCCAGCCACATTCTCTTATCATGTAATAAGATATCAATAAGAATAACAGTCCAGTGAAAATAACATTTCAAGTGCACCCACGATCCAAATCGTGAGATGGTGCGCCTCGGCTCCGGGCGAAATGCCAACTCGCTGCGCTTTCAGGAGAAGTGCACGAAAGTTTTGGAGAAGCATTTAAGCAAAGCGCCAGGAGGATCCCCGCCACAAGGTGACGCCACGTCCCGCCGGACAGCGTACTGAAACAGAGCCCGCACCGGACTTCCTAGGGTTTGTCTATGGTGATGGATTTCACATGTCATTTGGCATTGGTGCTTTTTTTTTTGGATTGATCTGCAAATCGTGGTACCACACAGTACGAGGATGAGCAGACACTGTCCAGACTATCTCTGTATCTCGCCATTCTTTGCATCGGGTGTCTGCTGTTTGCCTAGCAACTTTTCCTCACCATGGCAAATTAAATGAACACAACACAACAACAAAACCTTCAAATGCCGCAATAGGAATAGCAACAGTAACAGTAACAACAACAACCAAAATGACAATTATTTTTTGTGTTTGTGGAACATAACGAAAACCAGGGTTTAAAAACTTACATTCGAAGCAGTAAAAGTCGACTTATTTTGACTGACTTCTGCTTCGAAAGATTCTAAGTGTTTAAAATAAACTGTTGCTTTTGCTTCGACTTTTAAAAAATTCTGAAGTCGAAGTCAAAGTCGAAGCAAAAGCAAAAACAGTTTAAACAGTTTTTAAAAAACATATTATGACTTATAATAATTTTGCTTTTGCTTTTGCTTCGACCGTTTAAATATCTCAAGTCGAAGTCGAAGTCGAAGTCTAAGTCGAAGCAAAAAACCAAACAGTCACTTTCCTTGTACTGAATGTCATTAAATTCAAACAAAATTTTTGTTAACTTACTTTTTTCGTCATCGTTAAGATGTTCTAATCTGAATTGATTACTTTCTGCTAATTCGTTTTCAATTGTGAAATTAAATGGCCTATCCTCTGTAAGAGGTGGGTCAAGGCAATCAATCGCGGAATCGTCTGTAAGAAGTGGATCAAGGCGGTCTTGTCCGTTATGAAGTCTTCATGATTGCATCTTATGATAAACTGATACTCGTTTAGAATTACAATTTCTTCTTTGTAATTGATTGTTGCTTCACAAGCCTCAAGGTATTCTCTACCTAGTAATACATCGTATATTTCTGAAAATTCGTGGATATAAAATTTTTGGTGTGACGGACAAAGTTTACTCGGGGCTAAGGAAATACTTTGGTGTTTAGATTGATATTTCCATTTATTGTTTGAACTTCTAACTTACAATTTGTAATGGTGGATCCATGAAATCAAAGCCTGCATCTTCCTTGTTAGGTGGATCAAGGATGAACTTGCCATTAAGACAAATTGGTAATCACTTAGAATTACAACTTCATTTTTATAATATATTGTTGCCTGGCAGGCTTGAAGATATTTCCTGCCTAATAATACATCGTAATTTTCTAAAAATTCGTGTATGTAAAATGTTTGATGGGATGGGCAGAGTTTGCTTGGGGCTAAGGAAATACATTGCTTTAAAGTAGTGTTTCCATTTATGGTTTGAACTGTCAAATTACATGTTTTTATCGGAAAATCTACAAAATTCGACTTCATAATGTTAATAGAAGATCCCGTATCTATTACACATTTGAGGTGTTGATTATTCATTATTAACCAAATAAAAGGGTTTATTCTGTTTCGGAGACCGAGGCTGTTTGATGAAAATTTTCATCTACAACCATTTTGGATTGTCCGCTAGTACATTCACGTTGTCTTTTGACAGGTGGATTAGTACTAGGTTGATTTTTACTCGATTGGTAATTGATTGGGTTTAGAGCCCTACCCTGATTTAGATTTTGACTGAATTCTTGTTGGAGTTGATGGTTATTTTGAGGATGTTGATATGATTGATTGTTAGTATAGGGTGTAGTTGTTGAAGGATAATAGTGTTGATGATTATTTCCAAGTGAAAATCTAGACTAAAGCTAAAGATAAAATGTTGACGCTTAGCAAACCTCGGCTTAAGGGAATTTGGATTTGAGCTGCGTCGGCATAAATGACCTTTGATTATAATATCGAATTTAGAACGTTAACGTTAATGTTAACGTTCAAAGAGTGGGAGCGCCCGATTTGTTATTTTCACCAGTGGTGTTCGATTACATGATTACAATAAGAAATATAAGTGCGTAAGTGCTTATGTGTTATTGTGAATATGTGAAGCACTTTGTGCTTCGTTGTGTCAAGTCGTGTTTGACCAGTGCTCTGTCAAAGTGATCGTTATTTACTAACAAAATCGGTATTTGGCAATTGTTTTATGTGAAATTCTACTGCATGTTCATTTGTGTTATTTATGCTAATTATTTGTCTACCTCACAGTGAGTGTTTTGTGTTTTACAATTACATTAAATTGTGTTTTGTACATAATTGTGCTTGTCACTGTGCTTTTTGTTTTTGTAAACAAATCTCTTGTGCTTTTATTCTTTCGCTCTCTTGCTCTCATTTCTTTTCCCGCGCCTCTGCTTGTGTAACTGCGCCCAACAGTCTTTGTTTTTGTTTTTATTTGTCTTATCTTGCTTTGTTGCAGGATTAACTTTGTTGCTGTTTACGATCTCCCGCCTGCTTTTTGCTTACTCTCTCTATTTCTTGAGCAGTGCTTATCTGTTTATACCCTACTTTTGGTAAAAGTCTATTAGGCTGGGCCAACTCCAAATTAAAAAAAAAAAACCCCAAATAGAGGGCTATTTATCATGAATTTAGGTGAAAAAATTAGTTGGCGGTCTCAACTAGTTTTTTTTTTTAAATGTTTAAAGTTTCCATACAAAATCAACTTTTTATTGTTGCTTTGGCTAATTTGACACTACTTTGGACCGTTTACCAACACTACTTTTATCGACTAATTTTGGCTTTTCACCTAAACTTGGCCTGCCCGTTTTATGACATGTTTCCCAACACTAAACATAACGGCACCGTGCTAAAATTTAAATTGAGAAAATGTCGTGCAAAGGCTGCAATATTTCTTCGATTAAATTTACATCTCTGTGTGAGAATGAATTGTTTGATTTCATGCGAAGTCATAACGTCATTCGAACAGAAAAGACCTGCCCGAACTGTGGTGGGCAATGTAAACTGACAAGTGAAAATGGCTTATTCAGTTATTTTTCATGCGGTGCGTACGTTATCCAGCAGGCAGCATCAAAGAAGAAGAAGGTGAAAGCTCGATGCACCTTTAAGGAGTCCGTGCGAACGAACACCTTTTTCGCGGGACACCGTTTGAAGATCCACGAAATTTGCCATTTTGTTGGGTTGGATGTTGCCGCCATTGACGTAAGAACCAAATACATCATCTCCGAACTGTCTTGGAGTCGTCAGTCTGTCATTGACTTTCGAAGCTTCCTACGAGAAGTGTACATAGATTGGAGTAATACCCATAGTCGTCCTACTATCGGCGGACCAGGAAAGATAGTAGAGATAGACGAGGCAAAAGTGGGGAAAAGAAAATATAACTGTGGACGACTGGTTGAAGGCCAGTGGGTGTTTGGAGGTATCGGGCGAGGAAGTGGCGACTTCTTTATCCTTCCAGTAGAAAGTCGAGACACAGCAACATTGCTGAAGATCATTAAGGATCGCATTGCTGTTGGGACTACTATAATGTCCGACTGCTGGAAGGCATACAACTGCTTGGAAAATGAAGGCTACAAACACCAAACAGTTAACCACTCAAAAAACTTTGTTGACCCAATATCGAGGGCTCACACTCAAAACATCGAGCGTCTTTGGCGAGATATGCGTTCACTACCGTGGATATACTTGGCCAGATTCCAATTCTTCAAAAAATTTGTGGAACATAAGGACAGGCTCCATGAGATATTCATGGCGATTGGAAGGCTTTATAACCCTTACAATACCATGATATCGGGGAATAGTATGCTTTCCAACGTGGTAAGGACTGATTTGAAAAGGGAAAAAAGCGCCGCAGGCACTTGTATAGAGTGAAGTTATTTTTGATATGCATATTTACACACATAATGCCCATACATTGTTAGGGTTCAAGTTTTGCATTAAAACAGAAAAGTGAAGAAGCTGGTTTTTATGCGATCGAATGTTCGAGTATACAAAAACCTATGTATGCCATGATTTTATTCTTTTCAAACAGCTGCAGTTATCCACGTCATCATTGGGCCCAACGATCATCGTAAGAGTTAACTGCGGAGTGAGTAACAAACAACAACAAAAATAAACAATAAAAAGTTATGAATTTTTAAATTGAGATTTGGCTTGAATTGCATTGTTTACATTTAGACGTACATACATACGTTTATATATGCATACATTTTTGCATTGCATACTTTTCGGCATGCCATAATATGTTGAGCACGTAAAATAAACATTCGTCGGTATTTGCATATTTCAGTCATTTTGATCACTTTTCACTTTATTTTGATAATACTTACAATTTTGGCAATTATGATAAGCCCTTCTGGCAATTTAAATTAAAATTATAAATTTTAATTGCAAGTGCGCAATTATTATTTAAAGATGGTGCTGCCGTGTGACCAACTTTCGTTTAGTTAGTTTTAACATAGATCATATTTATGCAAACGTTAAATAACATAGTAGGGGTATTCGTCAATTTGAATTAATTTGTTTACATTTATATTGCCAAATTATTATGAAATCGATAATTTTAAGATTTAAACATTATTATATTATTTTATATTAACATATACATATATATAACATATTACGATGCGAATTATATTGTCTACATTGAATATTACTTGCATTATTATGGATTTGAAAACTGAGGTTTTTCTAATTAAATTATGCACAGTCTGAATTTGAAAATGAATTTCTCAATAATAATTATTATTTTTCCTAGAAGGTAAAGGCACGGGCAAATAGAGCTGTAATTGACTTAGGGATTTTCTAAATTATATTTTATACCGCTAACAGAAAATCAAAGGTTGGTAGGGTATAGAAGCGCTGCTACAAGTCCATCATCGTCGCATAAAATATGTAAATAATACTTCCTCTTTCTCTTTAGCTATCCTCTAATGATAGATTCAGGTGTTTCGTTTGATTTAAATAAAAGGCATTTAGGACTCGAATAAAATTAAATGCAGTAGGTGTCGCGGCGCTGAGTCCAAAGAACCCCCCCAAAGGCTGTTTGCTAGCTGCTGCCAGCGAGTCCACCCGGACGAATACCGTGACCGAAATAGAGTACACTACTGTCATTACAAATTTTTGGCGCCCAGAACGTGGGGCAGGCTGAAACATAGTCAGCTCTACACTTTTCCTTCGAGATCCTTCTCTATTCTATTTTCGATTCGATTGCTGATTTGTGTATGTTCCGAGGGTACATGGGTATTTTAGCTTGCCGGAATTTTGACATTTGAGATCTCTCAAAAAACATCAACTGCAGCTATAAATATTTTTTTATATTTTCGGATCAACAATTCAAGTAATTCGAATTTTCTTCTACAACAAAAAAAAAATCATTCATAACTTTATGAGCATCGAATGCATAGTTGGAAATGCGAGGTTTGGATTTCTCAAGCAAATCGACCACTATGATCGTTCCATTATAGATTTTGATAAATTTTCTTTTCTATATTATAAAGTAGATTTCAAATACAAATCAAAGGGTGTGTCTGTTACGTATTATCGACTATTAGGAACATGACATTAGCTGACGGTTTCAAAGGTCATCCAATACATCGATTTTATAGCTAAAAAGTCGTGCTTGATACATTTGTGAAAGTATTTTTTTTTCGATAGTTTTGATATCGCTTGAAATTAGCGCGAATTAGTTCAATTGGCTTTGTCTGACGGAATATTATCATATAGATGTTTTTCTTTTGATTAACCTCAGCACGAGTGTCAACGGTTTCTAGTTGGTTTACAGCTGAATTTTGACCGATAACGATTCCCTTTAAATTTTCAGTCTATCTTCGCAAGAAAGTGCTGTTAGTTAATGACTAGTTAAGATTTTGACAACAAGCCTGGAAATGCGTATGATTTGACATAAGATCAATTCATCGACTAGGTAAGGGTTAATTTCTCACTAGTAATAAGCAAGCACAATATTTCAAATTTCTGAGGCTAAGAAGATATAGTGCGCAAGTATTGTATCAACGACTTAGTACTCCCTTTTTAATAGCATTATTTACATATTTATTTTCCTCTATTTGCCCTGATTTACTGGATAGGAAATAATTTATTGATGACAATATCTTAAATTTAAATTTGTTTTATTTGGTGGAATAGATATATTTTTCTTAAATTTCAAAATGTTTACCATGCGTAGTAATGAGAACGTTAATACTTCCGCTGCGGGAGAAACGTTGATTGAGCCTAATGACAAGTGTCCGATTTGTAAAGAGCCAATGCAAGAATCGCAGAGAACGGTTTTAACTAAGTGCGTTCACACTTTTCATGTATTATGCAATATCTTCGCTCGAAGAAGGAGTGTTATTTATGCCAAGCTGAGTGTGATGAGAGCGATTTGATACCGGTCGGACAGCCACCGGCAAACACAGTTGCTACTGGAACAGTTTCGAAGGTACATGGACATTATACCCGGTATGGAGGCAAGCCACGTCCGGGCAGGTCCCAAGAAAGGGCTGCTCAAGATGATGATGATGGGGCAAGCGCCGATTATCCGGCAGGTGCTGCTAACAGTGCCGTGAAGAAGTCACGAAAAGGTCGGGGAGGCAAGTCTCAAAATCAGACAGCAACACGAGTTTATAAAGCTCAGGAACATTTTTCGTCAGGTTCTCGTAGGAACTCAGGGCAGAATCAAGTCGATTATGACATGATTTTTGCAAGAATGAGCCAACTTATTGATGATAAGTTTTCTGCAATGTCCGTAAACAGTCAGACGCAAAGTTCTGCAACGCAGAGAATTCCGCAGGCGTCACCTAATCATAATAATCAGGCTGTTAGGACAGTAGAGCGTAGCGCTTATGTTCTTAGGCCAGATAAAGCGATCCAGATCATTCAAAGTTGGAATGTAAAGTTTGATGGTTCACTTAAGGGGCCCACTGTGCAAGAGTTCCTGTATAGAGTGCGTGCTCTTACAGCTGACAGTCTTCAGAATGACTTTTCTCTTCTATGTAAGAACTTGCATGTCATTCTTATTCGATACAGAATGGAAAATCCTGCCATTACAAAATTTTTGCCACCCAACGTGGGGCAGGCTGAAACATAGTCAGCTCTACACTTTTCCTTCGAGATCCCTCTCTCTTATTTTTTCGATTCGATTGTTGATTTGTGTATGTTTCGAGGGTATATGGATATTTTAGCTTGCCGGAATTTTGACAATTGCGATCTCTCAAAAAACATCAACTGCAGCTATAAATATTTTTTATATTTTCGGATCAACAATTCAAGTAATTCGAATTTTCTCCTACAACAAAAACTCATTCAGAACTTTATGAGCATCGAATGCATAGTTGGAAATGCGTTCCTTTATAGATTTTGATAAATTTTCTTTTCTATATTATAAAGTAGATTTCAAATACAAATCAAAGGGTGTGTCTGTTACGTATAATCGACTAATAGGAACATGACTTTAGCTGAAGGTTTCAAATGTCATCCAATAGATCGATTTTATAGCTAAAAAGTCGTGCTTGATACCTTTGGTAAAAATATTTTTTCGATAGTTTTGTTATCGCTTGAAATAATCGCGAATTAGTTCAATTGGCTTTGTCTGACGGAATATTATCATATAGATGTTTTTCTTTTGATTAACTTAAGCACGAGGGTCAACGGTTTCTAGTTGGTTTACAGCTGGATTTTGACCGATAACGATTCCCTTTAAATTTTCAGTCTATCTTCGCAAGAAAGTGCTTTTAGTTAATGACTCGTTGAGATTTTGACAACAAGCCTGGAAATGCGTATGATTTGACATAAGATCAATTCATCGACTAGGTAAGGGTTAATTTCTCACTAGTATTAAGCAAGCACAATATTTCCAATTTCTAAGGCTAAGAAGATATAGTGCGCAAGTATTGTATCAACGACTTAGCACTCCCTTTTTAATAGCATTATTTACATATTTATTTTTCTCTATTTGCGTAGTAATGAGAACGTTAATACTTCCGCTGCGGGAGAAACGTTGATTGAGCCTAATGACAAGTGTGTGATTTGTAAAGAGCCAATGCAAGAATCGCAGAGAACGGTTTTAACTACACAGAAAAAAAAAATCCGGGATTCCGGGCTAAAATTAATCCGAGCGGTGTCAGAAGTACGGTAATCCCGGATTCTCATAAAACAAGTATGAAATTCTTAAATCAAGCCCGATTTTTCTCAACAATATTTTCATTTTAATGGCTCTGTAATATTTATTTTCAGTTAGATTAAATAATATGGGCTTCTTTTACTTTTTTAATGCCGATTTTTTAATATCGTGGCCATTTTAAATACGTATTGTCTTAATTTAGAAATTATATCCTGAATACATACTTAAAAAATTAAAGCTGAAATGAAGTTTTTTAAACTTAATTTTTAGAATGGATTTTTAGACCCCGTACTTAAAAAAAGTACAGGGGTCTATTGGGTTTGTTTTAACGAAAATGTGCGTAACAGGCAGAAGGAGGCGTGCAGACCCCATAAAGTATATATATTCTTGATCAGCACCAATAGCCGAGTCCGTCTGTCTGTCTGTCCGTCTGTCTGTATGAACACCTAGATCTCAGAGACTATAAGAGCTAGAGCCACCAAACTTGGTATGTAGGTTCGCCTATATTGCAAGCAGATCAAGTTTGTTTCAAAATTTGGCCACGCCCCCTTTATCGCCCACAAATCGAAAACAAAAATTTCATATTCAAATTATAGGAACAATTTAAAAGCTAGTGACACAATACTTAGTATGTAGGTTCCTCTACATTGCAGGCATACTAAGTCCATTTCTTTTTTGGATCGGACTACTATATCATATAGCGCCCATAGGAACAATCGGTCGAAAATCAAGTTTTAGTATGAAAAACTTTTTTGTTTTATGAGATATCTCAACCAAACTGAAACAATATGCATAAGATTTAGTTTTATATATCCTGTCCAAAGTTGGTTCAAATCGGACCACTATATCATATAGATGCCATGGGACCGATCGGTCGAAAATCAAGTTTTAGTAAGAAAAACTTTTTTGTTTTATGAGATATCTCAACCAAACTGATACAATATGCATAAGATTTAGTTTTATATATCCTGTCCAAAGTTGGTTCAAATCGGACCACTATATCATATAGCTGCCATGGGACCGATCGGGCGAAAATCAAGTCTTAGTAAGAAAAACTTTTTTGTTTTGTGAGATATCTCAACCAAAGTAATATAATATGCATTTAAGTTAGTCTTCTATATCCTGTCCAAAGTTGGTTGACATCGGACCACCATATCATAAAGCTGCCATGGGACCGATCGTGCGAAAGTCAAGTCTTAGTAAGAAAAACTTTTTTATTTTATGAGATATCTCAACCAAACTGATACAATATGCATAAGATTTAGTTTTATATATCCTGTACAAAGTTGGTTGAAATCGGATCACTATATCATATAGCTGCCATGGGACCGATCGGGCGAAAATCAAGTCTTAGTAAGAAAAACTTTTTTGTTTTATGAGATATCTCAACCAATCTAATACAGTATGCAAATAACTTGGTTTTAAATTGCCTGTCCGAAGTTGGCTTAAATCGGACCACTATATCATATAGCTTCCATAGGACCGATCAGCCGAATATCAAGTCCTTAGTATGAAAAACTTTTTTGTTTTATGAGATATCTCAACCAATCTAATACAGTATGCTTGGTTTTATATATCATGACCGATGTAAGTTCAAATCGGACAACTATATCATATAGCTGTCATTGAAAAAAGTAGTCGAAAATGTATTACAACGCTCTGCAACAGCAACAAGCGGCCAAATTATTATTTTAATTTTTGTAGTCTTTTCTATTTCCATAGTAAGTACGGGGTCTCCGACAGTCGAGTATGCTCGACTGTAGCACCGCGAGCGAAGCGAGCAGGGGGCGGAGCCCCCTAGTTTTTTCTGTGTAGGTACATGGACATAATACCCGGTATGGAGGCAAGCCACGTCCGGGCAGGTCCCAAGAAAGGGCTGCTCAAGATGAGGAGGCAAGTTTAAAAATCAGACAGCAACACGAGTTTATAAAGCTCAAGAGAATTTTTCGTCAGGTTTTCGTAGGAATTTAGGGCAGAATCAAGTCGATTATGACATATTGATGATAAGTTTTCCGCAATGTAAACAGGCAGACGCAAAGTTCTGCAACGCAGAGAATTCCGCAGGCGTCACCTAATCATAATAATCAGGCTGTTAGGACAGTAGAGCGTAGCGCATATGTTCTTAGGCCAGATAAAGCGACCTAGATCATTCAAAGTTGGAATGTAAAGATTGATTGTTCACTTAAGGGGCCCACTGTGCAAGAGTTCTTGTATAGAGTGCGTGCTCTTACAGCTGACAGTCTTCAGAATGACTTTTCTCTTCTATGTAAGAACTGTCATGTCAACGGGCATGTCATTCTTATTGGCAAGGTTCGTGAATGGTATTGGCGATACAGAAAGGAAAATCCTGTCGTTGAGTGGGAGGATTTTTGTGAAGAGCTCAAAAGCCAATATCATGATAATAAGGATGATGACAGCATTCTTGAAGATATCCGTGCTAGAAAGCAAGAAAACGGCGAATTGTTTGACGAATTATACGAGGATATTATAACCTTAGTTTCTCGTTTGTCCGTACCTATGGATGAGTATAGGTTAGTGCAGCAGCTGAAGAGGAATCTGGTTCCAGAAGTGAGACAAGCTCTTCTATACGAGACAGCTAGCTCAGTTGCTTATTTGCGTCAACTTGTTCAGCTACGAATCGGAGTGGGGCTCCAAATCCATTTAAACGAGTTGTATCAGCTGTAGATACTTCTACGGTCGCTTCTGACAATGAGTCGGCAACTAGCGAGCTAGATGTCAGTGCAGTGCAGAATAATGGCAAGAAGTTCACTTGTTGGAACTGGAACTTGTTGTCAGGAAGGGCATGCATGGGATATGTGCTTACATGATCGCAACATTTTTTGTTATGGGTGTGGAGCAAATGGCGTTTTTAAGCCGCAGTGCGAAGTTTGCATGAAACGAGCGGAAAACTATCGGAAGGGACCATCCTGAGACCACAGTCGAATGGCCCCAAAGAAAATGTAACACATTGCGAGGAGTTTTCATATGTAGGCTCGCCAGCTCAAGTACATAGCGATGATAATGAGTTGTGCCTTAAAGCTACAAACACAGAAGTCGAATCTGGAAACACTAAATCGAGTTAACAGTCAGGAATCACACTGTGCACACATTTAAAACGACTCATTTTTGTTTTCAAATAAATATTTCAACTTCTTATGAGTTATTGATTCATCGGAATCATTGACTCAAAGCTAAGCAGTCGTGTGGCTAAACTCATTTTGTATGATTTGCTCTCACACTGTTCCGAAAATCATTATGATTGTAAGACAGACTCTCTAGTGTTTGCTCTCACACCCGTTGTTATGATCTTGCTGAGTTATTTTAGTGTTGAATGTGTGAATCACACATTTTAAGAAATGAATAAATAGAGCAAGGTGAATTGGTAATAAGGTGATGTCCTCCGATTTGGTAAGGGGCCAAACAGTATAAGGTTCTTTCGGCAAGCGCTAAAAAGACATACCAAACGACATTTGCAAGCATTCACTCAGAAAAAAACCGGTCGATCTAGTATAAAATCAAGACCATCTTTGCATGAAAGTAGCTTTTCTATTTTAATGTGGTTTAGGTTTACTATTTTAATGGAGTTAGTAGTGTTTAGAATTCGGACAAATGTTTGTTGGTTATTGGAAATAGTGTTTCCAATGAATATTCCTTTATCAATTTCTTGATTTGGGATGAAGATATTGCTTTCTGGTGAAACAACGGACTACTTCAGAACGAGCTGGAAGTATTGTTGCATTATTATCGCAAGTGTGAATTATTGGTAATTTTATTGGATAATTTAAATTATTTGGCCGAAGTATTAGAGAATCACATGCTTGTGTGAAATCTACTTGGCAATTATATTTTTTAAAGAAATCTATACCAATAATGCCATCGCTAGGTATTGGAAAATCTTGTTCGACTATATGAAAGTCATGTGGAATTACATACTTTCCTGTAGATAATTCAATGAATACTAAACCTGTAGAAAGAACTGAACCTTCACCAATTCCAGTTATTTGGGTTGATATATTTGAATTTATATTATCAAATATTTTAACATTTTCTTTTAATAATGATATGTCGGCACCAGTATCCAGCAATAGCGTAAGTGCTTTGCCTGTTTATTCGTTTTTGACTTTAATAAAGATACTGAGGTTTAAATTAACTGCGTGTACTTTGTTATTGCTTTGCGAATATCTTAAAGGGCTTGTTGGTTTTCCGAGTTAGTCTGGGTAACTCGAACATTGTTATTACCTTGGTTGTTGCCGTTGTTGTAGTTATTTCCTCGGTTGGAATTATTCCGTCCTCGGTTATTACCACGGGCATTACCTCTATAAGGTCCTCTGTTGTTGGAATTATACTGTTGGTAGTTTTGGTTATAGTTACCACGACCATTCGGTCTACCTCTTTGGGTGTAATGGTAATTATTACCTCTACCTCTGCCTCTGTGATACAACACAGTACTGGCACTTCCAGTCGTTTCAGTGCTGCAATGGATATATTTACCCATGACGTCATTGAAAGTGACGAAATTTCCTGCTTCCAAGATAATACGAAGTTTATCATGTTCGCAATTTTTGGTCATAGCAGAAATAGATTCTTTTGTCGAGAATTTTTCTGCATTGTCAGGGTCTAGGCCGTCATTAATATATGCTGCTTCGAGTTGCTTTCGCAAGTTGTCGATTTAAACAGTATATTGGGAAGCTGTTTTACCTTTTTTGTTTAATATTGAACAGCTTTGCTTTTAGTACATCGGGTGATTCACCCTTGACGTTACCCTTTAGTTTTATTATTATTGCAGATATTGTAGTTTCATCTTGTACTTTGTACAAGATTGGGCCAGTTATCTTTGACTTAATAACTTCGACAGCCAGGCTTTCTTGATCGCCTTTTGTTCGCTCAACTATACGTAGAGCTGTTAGGAATCGGTTGAGTGACAGTTTTTTACTGTCGAATTAAGGGATAGATGATGAAACTTGTTTCACATATTCCCTATCCAAGGCTACTTGTTGTGCCATGTTGCTGAATTCTTCGAGTGTATCTGTTTCACTGCTGATATCTGTGTCTATTTGTGGTTTAGACTCGTCTAAATCGATAAGCTGGGTTTCATTAAAATCAGCCAATAGAGTTAAATCTTCAGGGACATTTATTTCAATGTTCTGTCTAATACCGATAGCTTTCAATCTTATATTTAAAGATTGTATGTACTTTAGACACTGTTTGGAATGTTCTTCTGTGAGTTTGTCTTGATATTCATTTATCGCCTGTACTATATTATTATATTGTTTTATTAATACTTGAATATGGTATATTAGCGTATCGATTTTAATAGGCGTGTCTTTATTAACGCATTTATATGACTTATCAAACTGATCTTTGAAGTCAATTATAGTTTTTACAAATGTAGTCCATTCCATAATATTTTAGCCATGTAAGCTAAAAAAAAATAAAAGAAACCTTTGACAGAACTGCAGTAGCAAATTTAAGTCACTGTTTACAAAGATTAGTGATGCTGTCGCATCAAAATTATGATTACTTATGTCATTCCTATATTCTGCCTAGGTTGTTGGCCCTACTCATATAACGTTTTTTGATAAGTTTATTGTGTTTGACATAAAGGGTCAATAAAAATTGACAAACTGACACAATTGATAATATGAGTAGTAGGATCCACAAAGATTGTATATCTTCTGTGTGATCTACGATTTTGACATTATTGACCACGTTGGCCGTATTGTCTTTTGTTTGACTGTCGTCACTGCCGAACCAACCCATATTGGAAAATTTTCTGATAAAACAAGAAAAAAAATATTGTATTGTTTAACTCTGAGAACAAGTGGAAATTGGTTAAGTGAAATCTATCAATGGCCTTTCAAAAAAAAATGTTTTTATTTTACTTTTATAAATCTTGACATTTCTACAAAAAATTTTTTTTTGAATTATTTGCAAACTGTTTAATTGTTGTTTTTTTTTTTTTTTTTTTAATTTTTGTTGCAAAAAGGGACGAAAATTGTGTTAAGGGGCGCATACGGTTGGCTGACAATTTTTATGTATACAATTAATGGTCCAACCGTATGTATTAGTACAAAGCCTAGCAGTTGTTAGTATTTTTCAAGTAGCACTTTCGCGCATCGGCTTGAGTTAGAAATTATAATTAAGGGCAATTTAGGCATTTGCAGATTTGCAACCCTTATTGCGTTGCTTCGCACCAGTGCGAAGTTGTTGTTCGATGATTTTTAAGTTGTTGCGGTGTTCATCCTTCTCCTGGGGCGTCATTGTTGTTTCTATCAGATCCTTTATTAGTCTTCTTTGTTGGAGGAGTTTAATCCTCTTTCCGCTTCGTTTTCTTTTTACCACCTTCGGCTTCTGTTGCCGTGCCCGGTACTCAGCTATTGTGAGTGGGCGTGGTCCATCGTTGGGATACACTTCTAGAGCTTCTTGTAGAGTAGGTGCGTCCCTTTGCTCGATAGGAGCAGCCTCTTCCTGTCCAACGTCGCTCATCAATTTCCCACGTTGGGGCAAGTGGCGGTCTGCCTCTCGCCCTTGCGTTATCTGCTGCTGCTGTCCTGGTCCTATGGGCTCAGACGGTGCCGGTGCTGGTCATCGCACAGGCTCGTTGTTGTATATGGGCGTATATTATATTTATTTTTTTTTTTTTTGATATACTTATTTAATTTTTGTTTTCGTTTAGCACATTTTAGTTTTTTTTTTTTTTTTTTATTTGTGTTCTTAGTTTTTTGAATTTTTGTTTGTCCGTTTCACATTAATTTTGGTTTATCACACCACTTATGCACTTCATGGCGTCGAATGTGCCGAATGTGCTGTCGTGGAAATAGCCTATTAGTAAGCTACCAGCCGATGTAGCAACCGCAACAGAGGTGGAAATAACCAATATTTTATTTTCAAAGGTTCAGCAGCATGCCAATCAATAAAATTTGTAAAATAAATTAATAATACCCAGTGCCTTTATACAAAATAAAAACAATTCATATAAATTATTATCGAGCTTATTTATTATTGGCGCACACCGGCATATTCATTTTGCCAAGGAATTGACCCGGCTTCAGAGTTGACACTGTTTGCACTTGCACACTTTGCACTGTTTGTTTATAGAGCACAGCTGATTTGTCAGAGTGACCATGTACGTTTTTGGTGAATGATCAAAAACATGCTAGTTTTAGGTAAACATTTTCCTAATGTTAGGTGCTTGGTCTCACTTTTATAGTTATGTTCCACAAACACAAAAAATAATTGTCAAATTCCTGACAAGGAATTTTAAGTTGCTGGAGTAAGGCCTTTAATAAAGATACTGAGGTTTAAATTAACTGTGTGTACTTTGTTATTGCTTTGCGAATATCTTAAGGGGCTTGTTGGTTTTCCGAGTTAGTCTGGGTAACTCGAACATTGTTATTACCTTGGTTGTTGCCGTTGTTGTGGTTATTTCCTCGGTTGAAATTATTACGTCCTCGGTTATTACCACGGGCATTACCTCTATAAGGTCCTCTGTTGTTGGAATTATACTGTTGGTAGTTTTGGTTATAGTTACCACGACCATTCGGTCTACCTCTTTGGGTGTAATGGTAATTATTACCTCTACCTCTGCCTCTGTGATACAACACAGTACTGGCATTTCCAGTCATTTCAGTGCTGCAATGGATATATTTACCCATGACGTCATCGAAATTGACGAAGTTTCCTGATTCCAAGATAATACGAAGTTTATCATGTTCGCAATTTTTGGTCATAGCAGAAATAGATTATTTTGTCGAGAATTTTTCTGCATTGTCAGGGTCTAGGCCGTCATCAATATATGCTGCTTCGAGTTGCTTTCGCAAGTTGTCGATTTCAACAGTATATTGGGAAGCTGTTTTACCTTTTTGTTTAATATTGAACAGCTTTGCTTTTAGTACATCGGGTGATTCACCCTTGACGTTACCCTTTAGTTTGGTTATTATTGCTGATATTGTAGTTTCATCTTGTACTTTGTACAAGATTGGGCCAGTTATCTTTGACTTGATAACTTCGACAGCCAGGCTTTCTTGATCGCCTTTTGTTCGCTCAACTATGCGCAGAGCTGTTAGAAATCGGTTGAGTGACAGTTTTTTACCGTCGAATTCAGGGATAGATGATGAAACCTGTTTGACATATTCCCTATCCAAGGCTACTTGTTGTGCCATGTTGCTGAATTCTTCGAGTGTATCTGTTTCACTGCTGATATCTGTGTCTATTTGTGGTTTAGACTCGTCTAAATCATTAAGTTGGGTTTCATTAAAATCTGCCAATAGAGTTAAATCCTCAGGGACATTTATTTCAATGTTCTGTCTAATACCGATAGCTTTCAATCTTGTATTTAAGGATTGTATGTACTTTAGAAACTGTTTGGAATGTTTTTCTGTGAGTTTGTCTCGATATGCATTTATCGCCAGTACTATATTATTATATTGTTTTGTTAATACTTGAATATGGTATATTAGCGTATCGATTTTAATCGGCGTGTCTTTATTAACGCATTTATATGACTTATCAAACTGATCTTTTAAGTCATTTATAGTTTTTACAAATGTAGTCCATTCGATAATATTTTAGCCATGTAAGCTAAAAAAAAATAAAAGAAACCTTTGACAGAACTGCAGTAGCAAATTTAAGTCACTGTTTACAAAGATTAGTGATGCTGTCGCATCAAAATTATGATTACTTATATCATTCCTATATTCTGTCTAGGTTGTTGGCCCTACTCATATAACGTTTTTTGATAAGTTTATTGTGTTTGACATAAAGGGTCAATAAAAATTGACAAACTGACACAATTGTTAATATGAGTAGTAGGATCCACAAAGATTGTATATCTTCTGTGTGATCTACGATTTTGACATTATTGACCACGTTGGCCGTATTGTCTTTTGTTTGACTGTCGTCACTGCCGAACCAACCCATATTGGACAATTTTCTGACAAAACAAGAAAAAAAAAATATTGTATCGTTTAACTCTGAGAACAAGTGGAAATTGGTTAAGTGAAATCTATCAATGGCCTTTCAAAAAAAAATGTTTTTATTTTACTTTTATAAATCTTGTCATTTCTACAAAAAAATTTTTTTTTTTAATTATTTGCAAACTGTTTAATTGTTGTTTTTTTGAATTGCTGTTTCACATCTACCATCATTCCCATGCGTTCCCCGTAGATGTGCTCAGTGTGCTGGGACTATCAGTATACTTGGTGCAGAGATCTTTAAGTTGTTCTTTAAGTAATTGGGGAAAGTTCTTTTCTAATTTTTTCATCACGATTTCCTGGCGATCTTTGCTAATTTCTTTGACTCCTTCGTAGTCACTTAGCTTTTCTATTTTAATGTGGTTTAGGTTTACTATTTTAATGGAGTTAGAAGTGTTTAGAATTCGGACAAATGTTTGTTGGTTATTGGAAATAGTGTTTCCAATGAATGTGTGAATCACACATTTCTAGAAATGAATAAATAGAGCAAGGTGAATTGGTAATGAGGTGATGTCCTCCGATTTGGTAAGGGTCCAAACAGTATAAGGTTCTTTCGGCAAGCGCTAAAAAGACATACCAAACGACATTTGCAAGCATACACTCAGAAAAAAACCGGTCGATCCAGTATAAAATCAAGACCATCTTTGCATGAAAGTAGCTTTTCTATTTTAATGTGGTTTAGGTTTACTATTTTAATGGAGTTAGTAGTGTTTAGAATTCGGACAAATGTTTGTTGGTTATTGGAAATAGTGTTTCCAATGAATATTCCTTTATCAATTTCTTGATTTGGGATGAAGATATTGTTTTCTGGTGAAACAATATTGATTTGACGGACTACTTCAGAACGAGCTGGAAGTATTGTGGCATTATTATCGCAAGTGTGAATTATTGGTAATTTTATTGGATAATTTAAATTATTTGGCCGAAGTATTAGAGAATCACATGCTTGTGTGAAATCTACTTGGCAATTATATTTTTTAAAGAAATCTATACCAATAATGCCGTCGCTAGGTATTGGAAAATCTTGTTCGACTATATGAAAGTCACGTGGAATTACATACTTTCCTGTAGATAATTCAATGAATACTAAACCTGTAGAAAGAACTGAACCTTCACCAATTCGAGATATTTGGGTTGATATATTTGAATTTATATTATCAAATATATCAACATTTTCTTTTAATAGTGATATGTCGGCACCAGTATCTAGCAATAGCGTAAGTGATTTGCCTGTTTTTAGTTTTTGACTTTAAGTCCTCTCTCCAGCAGGCCAGGAACTAAAAATTCGTGTCAAACTTCATATAAAAAAAACTTCGGCAAGAATTTTTAGTTTTCGTTTTCGTTTCGTGTGTATCCAGCAACTTGAACGAAATCCACAAATTCATATCGATATTTGTCATATCGATAGCATGTGTGGATTGAGAGAACAGCTGAAGAGTCTATCAGGAAAATATATTTATCAATTTTTCGTGGTGGACTCATACAAATGTCAAACGTCAAACATGGAGAATCAAGGTGCTGTGCGGAAAACTAAAAAAAGAGACTTAAATTTTCAACGCGATGAGAAAATTGCATTAATAAAAGCAGTCGAGGCACGCCCATGTCTTTGGATGATAACTGATAGGAAGCATTCGGACAACATAGCTGTTAAAAGTGCATGGGAATGTGTTACTGCTGAATTAAATAAGCAAGGTAAGATGCATGTTAATGTGCTTAATATTATTTAAAAATTAAACTATATTTATGCTTTGCAGCGAGTGAATGTAAAAGTGCATGGACATCTCTGCGGGACAGTCTGCGATACCATCGCAGCAAGCTTCCAAAAAGTGGCAGCGCGGGAGGCACCGCCTTGAGTCAGCCTAGAGTGAAGGAAACCGTCGATTGGCAGTTTGCTGAGCATATGGCTTTTCTACCTATTATGTCGTTGGAGAGGCGGTAAGTCATTCGACATATTAATTTATATGTGTATAACAAGGCTTTTGTTGCAGTTCCAAAACAAGTAAAATTATGTTTGTGGACAGCCCAGCGTGCAGCCCCGAAGCATGCTCCAGTCCCATTCCACCATATAGTGAGGACAGCATGGCTGCTAGCTCGGTTGAGCCAAACTGTCTTCTAACAGACGATGAGAAAGAAGCAAGCACGTCGTCGGTTTACTCCTATGTAAGTACTCTTTACTTATTTATTATAATACTTCTGTATCCATTAGCAGCAGTCGAAGGCTTCAAAAAGGCGTAAGACGGAGATGGCGACAAGTGATGATGGCATCTCTGGTTTGCTGGGCGATTATTTAAAGAACAAGCAGCAGTCCAGATCGGTCTTCCCATTTTGGAATGAGCTGCTTAGTAAGCTACCAGCCGATGTAGCAACCGCAACAGAGGTGGAAATAACCAATATTTTATTTTCAAAGGTTCAGCAGCATCCCAATCAATAAAATTTGTAAAATAAATTAATAATACCCAGTGCCTTTATACAAAATAAAAACAATTCATATAAATTATTATCGAGCTTATTTATTATTGGCGCACACCGGCATATTCATTTTGCCAAGGAATTGACCCGGCTTCAGAGTTGACACTGTTTGCACTTGCACACTTTGCACTGTTTGTTTATAGAGCACAGCTGATTTGTCAGAGTGACCATGTACGTTTTTGGTGAATGATCAAAAACATGCTAGTTTTAGGTAAACATTTTCCTAATGTTAGGTGCTTGGTCTCACTTTTATAGTTATGTTCCACAAACACAAAAAATAATTGTCAAATTCCTGACAAGGAATTTTAAGTTGCTGGAGTAAGGCCTTTAATAAAGATACTGAGGTTTAAATTAACTGTGTGTACTTTGTTATTGATTTACGAATATCTTAAGGGGCTTGCTGGTTTTCCGAGTTAGTCTGGGTAACTCGAACATTGTTATTACCTTGGTTGTTGCCGTTGTTGTGGTTATTTCCTCGGTTGGAATTATTCCGTCCTCGGTTATTACCACGGGCATTACCTCTATAAGGTCCTCTGTTGCTGGAATTATACTGTTGGTAGTTTTGGTTATAGTTACCACGACCATTTGGTCTACCTCTTTGGGTTTAATGGTAATTATTACCTCTACCTCTGCCTCTGTGATACAACACAGTACTGGCACTTCCAGTCGTTTCAGTGCTGCAATGGATATATTTACCCATGACGTCATTGAAAGTGACGAAATTTCCTGCTTCCAAGATAATACGAAGTTTATCATGTTCGCAATTTTTGGTCATAGCAGAAATAGATTCTTTTGGCGAGAATATTTCTGCATTGTCAGGGTCTAGGCCGTCATTAATATATGCTGCTTCGAGTTGCTTTCGCAAGTTGTCGATTTAAACAGTATATTGGGAAGCTGTTTTACCTTTTTTGTTTAATATTGAACAGCTTTGCTTTTAGTACATCGGGTGATTCACCCTTGACGTTACCCTTTATTTTTATTATTATTGCAGATATTGTAGTTTCATCTTGTACTTTGTACAAGATTGGGCCAGTTATCTTTGACTTAATAACTTCGACAGCCAGGCTTTCTTGATCGCCTTTTGTTCGCTCAACTATGCGTAGAGCTGTTAGGAATCGGTTGAGTGACAGTTTTTTACCGTCGAATTAAGGGATAGATGATGAAACTTGTTTCACATATTCCCTATCCAAGGCTACTTGTTGTGCCATGTTGCTGAATTCTTCGAGTGTATCTGTTTCACTGCTGATATCTGTGTCTATTTGTGGTTTAGACTCGTCTAAATCATTAAGTTGGGTTTCATTAAAATCTGCCAATAGAGTTAAATCCTCAGGGACATTTATTTCAATGTTCTGTCTAATACCGATAGCTTTCAATCTTGTATTTAAGGATTGTATGTACTTTAGAAACTGTTTGGAATGTTTTTCTGTGAGTTTGTCTCGATATGCATTTATCGCCAGTACTATATTATTATATTGTTTTGTTAATACTTGAATATGGTATATTAGCGTATCGATTTTAATAGGCGTGTCTTTATTAACGCATTTATATGACTTATCAAACTGATCTTTGAAGTCATTTATAGTTTTTACAAATGTAGTCCATTCGATAATATTTTAGCCATGTAAGCTAAAAAAAAATAAAAGAAACCTTTGACAGAACTGCAGTAGCAAATTTAAGTCACTGTTTACAAAGATTAGTGATGCTGTCGCATCAAAATTATGATTACTTATATCATTCCTATATTCTGTCTAGGTTGTTGGCCCTACTCATATAACGTTTTTTGATAAGTTTATTGTGTTTGACATAAAGGGTCAATAAAAATTGACAAACTGACACAATTGTTAATATGAGTAGTAGGATCCACAAAGATTGTATATCTTCTGTGTGATCTACGATTTTGACATTATTGACCACGTTGGCCGTATTGTCTTTTGTTTGACTGTCGTCACTGCCGAACCAACCCATATTGGACAATTTTCTGACAAAACAAGAAAAAAAAAATATTGTATCGTTTAACTCTGAGAACAAGTGGAAATTGGTTAAGTGAAATCTATCAATGGCCTTTCAAAAAAAAATGTTTTTATTTTACTTTTATAAATCTTGTCATTTCTACAAAAAATTTTTTTTTTTTAATTATTTGCAAACTGTTTAATTGTTGTTTTTTTGAATTGCTGTTTCACATCTACCATCATTCCCATGCGTTCCCCGTAGATGTGCTCAGTGTGCTGGGACTATCAGTATACTTGGTGCAGAGATCTTTAAGTTGTTCTTTAAGTAATTGGGGAAAGTTCTTTTCTAATTTTTTCATCACGATTTCCTGGCGATCTTTGCTAATTTCTTTGACTCCTTCGTAGTCACTTAGCTTTTCTATTTTAATGTGGTTTAGGTTTACTATTTTAATGGAGTTAGAAGTGTTTAGAATTCGGACAAATGTTTGTTGGTTATTGGAAATAGTGTTTCCAATGAATGTGTGAATCACACATTTCTAGAAATGAATAAATAGAGCAAGGTGAATTGGTAATGAGGTGATGTCCTCCGATTTGGTAAGGGTCCAAACAGTATAAGGTTCTTTCGGCAAGCGCTAAAAAGACATACCAAACGACATTTGCAAGCATACACTCAGAAAAAAACCGGTCGATCCAGTATAAAATCAAGACCATCTTTGCATGAAAGTAGCTTTTCTATTTTAATGTGGTTTAGGTTTACTATTTTAATGGAGTTAGTAGTGTTTAGAATTCGGACAAATGTTTGTTGGTTATTGGAAATAGTGTTTCCAATGAATATTCCTTTATCAATTTCTTGATTTGGGATGAAGATATTGTTTTCTGGTGAAACAATATTGATTTGACGGACTACTTCAGAACGAGCTGGAAGTATTGTGGCATTATTATCGCAAGTGTGAATTATTGGTAATTTTATTGGATAATTTAAATTATTTGGCCGAAGTATTAGAGAATCACATGCTTGTGTGAAATCTACTTGGCAATTATATTTTTTAAAGAAATCTATACCAATAATGCCGTCGCTAGGTATTGGAAAATCTTGTTCGACTATATGAAAGTCACGTGGAATTACATACTTTCCTGTAGATAATTCAATGAATACTAAACCTGTAGAAAGAACT
The DNA here is from genome assembly GCA_951394115.2 of Drosophila phalerata. Lineage (NCBI taxonomy): Eukaryota > Metazoa > Arthropoda > Insecta > Diptera > Drosophilidae > Drosophila > Drosophila phalerata. The sequence goes on from CATOAP020000069.1 coordinate 675,380, forward strand.
GAACCTTCACCAATTCGAGATATTTGGGTTGATATATTTGAATTTATATTATCAAATATATCAACATTTTCTTTTAATAGTGATATGTCGGCACCAGTATCTAGCAATAGCGTAAGTGATTTGCCTGTTTTTAGTTTTTGACTTTAAGTCCTCTCTCCAGCAGGCCAGGAACTAAAAATTCGTGTCAAACTTCATATAAAAAAAACTTCGGCAAGAATTTTTAGTTTTCGTTTTCGTTTCGTGTGTATCCAGCAACTTGAACGAAATCCACAAATTCATATCGATATTTGTCATATCGATAGCATGTGTGGATTGAGAGAACAGCTGAAGAGTCTATCAGGAAAATATATTTATCAATTTTTCGTGGTGGACTCATACAAATGTCAAACGTCAAACATGGAGAATCAAGGTGCTGTGCGGAAAACTAAAAAAAGAGACTTAAATTTTCAACGCGATGAGAAAATTGCATTAATAAAAGCAGTCGAGGCACGCCCATGTCTTTGGATGATAACTGATAGGAAGCATTCGGACAACATAGCTGTTAAAAGTGCATGGGAATGTGTTGCTGCTGAATTAAATAAGCAAGGTAAGATGCATGTTAATGTGCTTAATATTATTTAAAAATTAAACTATATTTATGCTTTGCAGCGAGTGAATATAAAAGTGCATGGACATCTCTGCGGGACAGTCTGCGATACCATCGCAGCAAGCTTCCAAAAAGTGGCAGCGCGGGAGGCACCGCCTTGAGTCAGCCTAGAGTGAAGGAAACCGTCGATTGGCAGTTTGCTGAGCATATGGCTTTTCTACCTATTATGTCGTTGGAGAGGCGGTAAGTCATTCGACATATTAATTTATATGTGTATAACAAGGCTTTTGTTGCAGTTCCAAAACAAGTAAAATTATGTTTGTGGACAGCCCAGCGTGCAGCCCCGAAGCATGCTCCAGTCCCATTCCACCATATAGTGAGGACAGCATGGCTGCTAGCTCGGTTGAGCCAAACTGTCTTCTAACAGACGATGAGAAAGAAGCAAGCACGTCGTCGGTTTACTCCTATGTAAGTACTCTTTACTTATTTATTATAATACTTCTGTATCCATTAGCAGCAGTCGAAGGCTTCAAAAAGGCGTAAGACGGAGATGGCGACAAGTGATGATGGCATCTCTGGTTTGCTGGGCGATTATTTAAAGAACAAGCAGCAGTCCAGATCGGTCTTCCCATTTTGGAATGAGCTGCTTAGTAAGCTACCAGCCGATGTAGCAACCGCAACAGAGGTGGAAATAACCAATTTTTTATTTTCAAAGGTTCAGCAGCATCCCAATCAATAAAATTTGTAAAATAAATTAATAATACCCAGTGCCTTTATACAAAATAAAAACAATTCATATAAATTATTATCGAGCTTATTTATTATTGGCGCACACCGGCATATTCATTTTGCCAAGGAATTGACCCGGCTTCAGAGTTGACACTGTTTGCACTTGCACACTTTGCACTGTTTGTTTATAGAGCACAGCTGATTTGTCAGAGTGACCATGTACGTTTTTGGTGAATGATCAAAAACATGCTAGTTTTAGGTAAACATTTTCCTAATGTTAGGTGCTTGGTCTCACTTTTATAGTTATGTTCCACAAACACAAAAAATAATTGTCAAATTCCTGACAAGGAATTTTAAGTTGCTGGAGTAAGGCCTTTAATAAAGATACTGAGGTTTAAATTAACTGTGTGTACTTTGTTATTGATTTACGAATATCTTAAGGGGCTTGCTGGTTTTCCGAGTTAGTCTGGGTAACTCGAACATTGTTATTACCTTGGTTGTTGCCGTTGTTGTGGTTATTTCCTCGGTTGGAATTATTCCGTCCTCGGTTATTACCACGGGCATTACCTCTATAAGGTCCTCTGTTGCTGGAATTATACTGTTGGTAGTTTTGGTTATAGTTACCACGACCATTTGGTCTACCTCTTTGGGTGTAATGGTAATTATTACCTCTACCTCTGCCTCTGTGATACAACACAGTACTGGCACTTCCAGTCGTTTCAGTGCTGCAATGGATATATTTACCCATGACGTCATTGAAAGTGACGAAATTTCCTGCTTCCAAGATAATACGAAGTTTATCATGTTCGCAATTTTTGGTCATAGCAGAAATAGATTCTTTTGGCGAGAATATTTCTGCATTGTCAGGGTCTAGGCCGTCATTAATATATGCTGCTTCGAGTTGCTTTCGCAAGTTGTCGATTTAAACAGTATATTGGGAAGCTGTTTTACCTTTTTTGTTTAATATTGAACAGCTTTGCTTTTAGTACATCGGGTGATTCACCCTTGACGTTACCCTTTATTTTTATTATTATTGCAGATATTGTAGTTTCATCTTGTACTTTGTACAAGATTGGGCCAGTTATCTTTGACTTAATAACTTCGACAGCCAGGCTTTCTTGATCGCCTTTTGTTCGCTCAACTATGCGTAGAGCTGTTAGGAATCGGTTGAGTGACAGTTTTTTACCGTCGAATTAAGGGATAGATGATGAAACTTGTTTCACATATTCCCTATCCAAGGCTACTTGTTGTGCCATGTTGCTGAATTCTTCGAGTGTATCTGTTTCACTGCTGATATCTGTGTCTATTTGTGGTTTAGACTCGTCTAAATCGATAAGCTGGGTTTCATTAAAATCAGCCAATAGAGTTAAATCTTCAGGGACATTTATTTCAATGTTCTGTCTAATACCGATAGCTTTCAATCTTATATTTAAAGATTGTATGTACTTTAGACACTGTTTGGAATGTTCTTCTGTGAGTTTGTCTTGATATTCATTTATCGCCTGTACTATATTATTATACTGTTCTATTAATACTTGAATATGGTATATTAGTGTTTCGACTTTAATAGGCGTGTTTTTATTAACGCATTTATATGACTTATCAAACTGATCTTTGAAGTCATTTATAGTTTTTACTAATGTAGTCCATTCCATAATACTTTAGCCAGTAACAAATTTAAGCCACTGTTTACAATGATTAGCGATGCTGTCGCATCAAAATTATGATTACCTCTATCATTACTACTACAATATTCTGTTTAGGTTGTTGGCCCTACTCATATAACGTTTTTTGATAAGTTTATTGTGTTTGACATAAATGGTCAATAAAAATTGACAAACTGACACAATTGTTAATACGAGTAGTAGGATCCACAAAGATTGTATATCTTCTGTGTGATCTACGATTTTGACATTATTGACCACGTTGGCCGTATTGTCTTTTGTTTGACTTTCGTCACTGCCGAACCAACCCATATTGTATTGTTTAACTCTGAGAACAAGTGGAAATTGGTTAAGTGAAATCTATCAATGGCCTTTCAAAAAAAATGTTTTCATTTTACTTTTATAATTCTTGTCATTTCTACAATTTTTTAATTATTTGCAAACTGTTCAATTGTTGCAAAAAAAAAAATATTTTTTTTTTTAATTAATTTTTTTTTTTTATTTTGTAAAAGGGACGAAAATTGTGTTAGGGGCGCATACGGTTGGCTGACAATTTTTATGTATACAATTAATGGTCCAACCATATGTATTAGTACAAAGCCTAACAGTTTTTAGTATTTTTCAAGTAGCGCTTTCGCGCATCGGCTTGAGTTAGAAATTATAATTAAAGGCAATTTAGGCATTTGCAGATTTGCAGCCCTTATTGCGATACTTCGCACCAGTGCGAAGTTGTTGAACGATGATTTTTAGATTGTTGCGGTGTTCATCCTTCTCCTGGGGCGTGGTTGTTGTTTCTATCATATCCTTTAGTAGTCTTCTTTGTCGGAGGAGTTTAATCCTCTTTCCGCCTCGTTTTCGTTTTGGCACCTTCGGCTTCTGTTGTCGTGCCCGGTACTCAGCTGTTGGGAGTGGGCGTGGTCCATCGTTGGGATACACCTCTAGAGCTTCTTGTAGAGTAGGTGCGTCCCTTTGCTCGATAGGAGCAGCCTCTTCCTGTCCAACGTCGCTCATCAATTTCCCACGTTGGGGCAAGTGGCGGTCTGCCTCTCGCCCTTGCGTTATCTGCTGCTGCTGTCCTGGGCCTATGGGCTGGTCATCGCACAGGCTCTGGTCATCGTCTGCTTCGTTGTTCTTTTTAGTTGTAATTATTTGTGTAATTAGTTGTGTAACTTTTTTTTTTTTTTTTTTTATGTATATGTTGCTTTTTTTTTTTTTTATTTGTTATTCATTTCTCTTATGTAGTCCACAAAAATTCAAAAGCATACATCAATCAATCAATTGTATTATCGTCTTATTATCAGAAGTTATTTAAATCTTTTTTGCTTTTTTTTTTTTTTTTAGGAATAAATTAATAACTCGAGAACGAATTAAGTTTTTTTGGTCTAGTTTTTTGCATTGGGCCTATAATATCAATACGCAAATGGCCAAGAAAAGTGGGCATGGTCCCGCCTATATCATATAGAAATAATAAGAATTGTCAGTCGAAAAGTCACTTTTTGCATAAAAACTCTATTTTTTTCAAAATATCTGACCGAACTGAACGTATAAATGTTATATTGGCTCCTCACATTCTGGCTAACCGATATCGAGATCGGAATACTATAATTTATAATATGATATTGTTCATTTTATAAAAATCGGTCGTGAACTGACTTTTTGTATGAAACAACAAATTTTTATTTTTTGCTGATTGTAAAGATTTAACATTTATTTAATAAGTAAACATAAGTTTTTGTAATTTTCGCCAATGCGCACAATAAAATAAGCCTAAAAATCATAGTTTTTGTCAATTTGTCTCATGTGTTGTCGACAACTATGCATTTTTCAACGTGAGGTTAGCTGCAATAAAGGGAAATTTTGAGAAATGCGCAAAATTGCGCAACTTCAGCTTAATAGTACATATTCAGAATTGATTACTCTACAATATGCATATAGTCGCATTGATAGCATATGCTAGCAAAATTAGTTATCTCCTTCCAAAGATAGAATTTAATCGAAAAAATTTTTAACGAAGCAAGTTTGTTAATTTGAAAAATACAATACAATGCACGTTGATTTTCAACAGAGCAAATATATAAACATAAAGTACAAACCATAATGAACATAATCCATGATAAATTTTGTTAAATAAGCTATCCAATTAGTGTTGGAAGATAATTCAAATTAACCTTAAAAATGAGAAAATCTGTTTCATGTGCTCTCTGTTCAAAGCAACTCTGTTTCACAGCTGTTTACTAAACAGTGTTGGAAAATGTCAAAATTTTGGGCATGCAACATTTAAGGTGGAAGTATTTTGAAAGCATCGCCATCAAAATATCGTTAATTTGAACAACTTTAAATAATGACTTTTTTCCAAATAAATCGTCATCCGGACCATAGTGCGACGTTTCTAGAGCCTTTGGCTCAGAGAAAAAGTCTGAAAAAAAAACAATTACTGGCGAATATCCTTGGCGTGGTACGTTCCTTGCAGCCGACCTTGAAGATCTTCTAAAACGTAACAGCTGCCACCCATCTTTTCACGCCGGGTTAAGTTTGGCAATAATGTTCTTGGCAAAATTGCTAAAAATTTCTTGTCCTTCTTTAAGAGAAATCTCACGCGTTCGTAGATTGTATTGACCTGATTGCTGATTATACGCTTTGGATATATTTTTCCTCAACTCCTGACGAATAATTAATGCAGCTATGTAAATAAAATAGAGGACAAAATGTTATACACTTTTTTTTGAAATTTCCTGAAATTTTAAAGTAAAAAAAGCTTTAGTTGTGGTCGATTCTATAGACTTGATAGCTGCTTGGCTGTAACTGTATATGTTAATACGGCCCGAATAGACTTGAGATTTCCTTAGGAGTTTTAGGGCTTCATTTATAGTCAAGATTTCGGCTTGAAAGACGCTGCAATGGTCAGGTAGCCTAAAAGAGACCTGTATATTTAGATCCTGAGAGTATACCCCTCCACCCACTTGATTGTTCAATTTTGAACCATCTGTGTAGAAGGATATGGCCCCACTTTGTCCTGGGGTATGTGATGACCATTCCTCCCTGTGCGGAATGGTTGTATGAAAGGGAGTTTCAATATGCTCTATTGGCATACAGTGGTCGGTTCTGGAAGGAACTATTTGGTTGTCCTTGAGAATAGCGGAGTGCCCTGTTGAGCATTCTGTCCAAGAGTTAGAGTCTCTCAGTCGAATTGCTGTCATGGTGGCAATATTTTTGCTAACTTGCCTGATTGGTTGTATGTTAAGAATGGCGTCTAGAGCTTCGCCAGGTGTTGTGTTGAGAGCACCTGTGATGCAGACTTCGGCCATCCTTTGAATTTTGCTGAGCTGTTTGTTTATGGACTGCTTTGTTAAGGCAGGCCACCATATTGCTATACCATATAGTAGTATCGGTGTGACTATAGCTATGTTTAGCCAGTGGACGGTATATGGCGACATGCCCCATTTCAGGCCGATCGCTTTCCTGCAAGTGTAGAGTGCAAGTGTTGCCTTTCTACATCTATCTTGCGTATTAATTTTCCAGTCCAACTTCCTGTCCAGAATTAAACCCAAGTATCTGGCGCTTTCGCTGAAGGAGAGGACGGAGTCTTTTATTTTTGGGGGTATTAGAGTTGGGATTTTGTATTTTCTAGAGAAAAGTACAAGTTCCGTTTTGGCTGGGTTTACTCCCAGGCCACACTCATCGGCCCAGGTGACCAGTTTTTGTAGCTTGACTGACATCAAGTCGCATAGTGTTTGAGGGAATTTTCCCTTGAAAATTAGTGCAACGTCATCCGCGTAGGCAACAACCTGGCAGCCTCCACCCTCTATGTCGCATAGCAGCCTGTTGACTGCTAGGTTCCATAAGAGAGGAGATAGAACCCCTCCTTGAGGTGTTCCCCTACTGACAAACCTGGTGAGTGTTGAAGAGCCAAGTGTGGACGTTACGACCCTGCTTGTGAGCAATTGGTCGATGAGTCCCACTAGCCGGCTTTCAATCACCAAGTTTGTCAGTGCTCCAGTGATAGCTTCCGGGACGACGTTGTTAAAAGCTCCCTCGATGTCTAGGAAGGCTATGAGGGAGTATTCAGTGAGCGAAAGGGATTTTTCTATAGTGGCGACTACGGAGTGCAAAGCTGTTTCCGTTGATTTGCCTTTCCGATATGCGTGTTGAGAATTGGATATGAGATGGGGGGGAATGGTTGCTCTTAGGTGAAGAGCCAGGAGTCGCTCGAAGGTTTTGAGCATAAATGACGACAGGCTGATTGGTCTAAAATCCTTTGCTGCCGTATGGTATGATTTACCAGCTTTTGGTATGAAGACTATTTTTGAGACTCTCCATGTATCAGGGATATGGCCAGTTTTTAAAACTTCTGTGAAGATAGAGTGCAGCCAGTTTATGGCAGTGTGCCCTGCTTGTTGTAATTGGGCAGGAAAAATGCCGTCTGGTCCAGGTGACTTGTACGGTTTGAAGCTGTTTATAGCCCAGGTTATGTTACGTCTGCTTAGAAGAGAGGGGTTGATTGGCACCTCAGTAGGGGTTTGGTGTCTACCTTGATTGGTTGCTTTGCAGCCCGGAAAGTGATTTTTCAAGAGTACGTCTAGCGATTCTTCGCTAGATGTAGTCCAGGTGTTATCCTCTTTTTTGAGGTACCCTAGTGTGGGGGCAGATTTCGATAAAATCTTCCTCAGTCTGGCCGCATCCGGTGTTGATTCTATGTCAGAACAAAAGTCTCTCCATGAATCTCTTTTGGCTTGTCTAGTCGCCATTTTGTATATTAATAGGGCGTGTTTATAGTCTAGCCAAGTTTCTTCTGTGTTAACAGCCTTGGCTTGATTGAAGAGGTTTCTCGAGCTCTTGCGGAGTTCGTTTAGGCTGGGGTTCCACCATGGTGGGTGCTTACCCCTTTTGGGTCTGCTAATGGGACATGCTGCCCTGAAAGCCGAGTTGCAAGAATCAGTAAAGGTTTTTATTAAGTAGCTCAGTCGCTCTGTAGAGTGAGTTCCTTCTGGTGCTATCTCTGGGATAGCCTTTTTAAGGATATCAGTAAATATTGGCCATTTGGTCTTTCTTGGGTTGGTAAACGGGGCTGGTTTAGAGTGCCTCGATTTGAGGGAGAATTCAATGTACCTATGATAAGAGAAGGAGTGATCGTCTGCCACTTTCCAGTCTCTGATGAGATCATATATAGGATAAGATACCAGGGTAAGGTCAATGACCTCCTTCCTGCCCTTAATTATAAAAGTAGGTTCGCAACCTTTGTTGCCTAAAACTAGGTTAGTGTTGAGAAGGTAGTTTAGGAGTGACTCACCCCTTGTGTTTGTATATGTGCTGCCCCACTGGGTGTGGTGTGCATTGGCATCGCATCCAATGATGAGGTTGATACCTCGTGTCTCGCAGTCTTTTATTAGACCTCTCGTGACTTCTTCTGGAGGAGGGCCCGGTTGGTCATAGGCCATGTAACAGGACAGCAACCTTATCGGAGCTGGCTGGAGTTCCAGGCTTGCTGCCGTGTTGTCCTCATTGCTGAAATTATGAAGCAAGAAAATACTCAAATGTTTTCTGGCCAGAATACAGGTACGGGTTTTACCTTGTGTTTCAGCAACTACTAGCTTGTAGTCTGGTGTTCCTAGTCCAGAAACCTTACCACCAATCAACCAGGGTTCCTGGACTAGGACTATGTCGGCTCCGTCTCCAGCCAGACGGAGTAGTAGTGCAGCGGAGGCTGCTTTACAGTGGTGGAGGTTTATCTGCAGAATCTTTACAGACATCTGAAGATGGTCCCTCCATCACTGTCACGTTCGCGTCCTCACCGTCCGACGCTACATCCAAGGTGGCCTCTCCTTCACCCAGTTGGCACATTGCCTTCAGATCCCGCGTTATGGTGGACGCATCGGAAATATAGCCGCGTTCAGCGTCGCTATGCTCCGCATCCTCTGGCTCTGCCGTTATGTCCTCCTCGACTGGCTTGTCGGGAGAATCTATACCGGCCGCGGTGTCCGACTTATACACCCGAATGGAAACAGAGCTGAAACCGAAGTTCAGCTCGTTACCAGCGGCCTCATAATTTTTTTGTTTTTATGTAATATTTTTTTTTGCTTTTGTTCTCCCTAATTACAACCAAACAGCTATGTGGCTAGAATATTGTCAGTACGACTTTCCTTTTGTCATTTCTTTTGATGCAAGAAGCAGAAGAGATATTTCCGCCAACTGGAGGTTACCTTTTTGGTAGCATGGAGATGGTGGAGTAATGGTATGGGGCTGTATGGCGGCCAGCGGTGTTGGAAACCTGGAAATACTAAATGGTGTGATGGACCATAAGTATTATATTGAAATTCTAAAGAGAAACTTAGTACCAAGTGCCGAAAAATGGGGTCTGGCCACAGATTATTATTTTGTGCAAGACAATGACCCAAAACACACTGCTTATAACACACGAATATACCTGTTATTCAATACACCACATTTTTTAAAGAAGCCGCCACAAAGCCCGGACCTCAATCCTATTGAGCATATGTGGGATAGGCTCGAAAAAAAAATAAGGAACCGCATAATAACCTCGAAACCAATGCTCATCCAGGCTTTACAGGAGGAGTGGACCAAAACAGAGGAATCTTTTACGCAACATTTGGTAGATTCGATGCCAGATCGACTGAAAGCTGTTATAAAGAATAAAGGCTATCCGACAAAATATTAAGTTTAATTTATTTTAAGTAAATTTAATTAATATGATTTTTTTTCTATTAATTTTCTTTGCTGTACGAAGACTTAAGTGGAGTCAAATTTGCATTTCAGCTTGATAAATCATTGATTAGTTAAGCAAAATAAAGAGTATTGAATATGTATGCATCTTTAATGAACCACAATAAATGAATTAATCATACTGCTTTTTAATTTTTTTTGAATTACTGATGGATTAGATTTTATAGTTCGAAAAACAAAAAAAGGTCTGCTGTACGGGGACTTTAGTGGTACACTGTATGTTTTTTTTTTTCTTTTCTTTATGTATAATTTTATTTTAATAATTTTACTAATCGCTTGTATGGACTAGATCAATATCAATTGTAAAAAAAAAAAAAAAAAAAAAAAAAATATGTTAATTATAATTTTTATTCTAGTTTAATTTTTTTTGATTGACTTGTCAATACCGTAGAGAGGAGAATATTTTTGCCGAGTTATAGGCATATGTTCAACTTTTCCTGTGTTGTGTTGTAAATGATGAAGTCGATCTGTTCTAAACAGCATAAGCATTATAATTTGCTAAAAGATTTTTATTCTGATTAACAACAACAACACTTTTTCATTAAATCAATAATAAGAATATTTTTTTACTTCTTTTGTAAAACTTTGTTTATTTATGCCACTGAAAACAAATCATGAAAATAAATAATAAATCGAATGGAAAAATTAATTTTATAATGTGTTATGGTGCGTTCTCACTGCTTCATAATGTGATATCATAATTTTGACGATTTGCGATGCTTTGCGATACCTGTCAAAAGTGTTCACATTGGCGTCACAAAAATTGTACGTCACACTGTTGTGAGACGCAAAATTTTACCCTTCAATGTGAACACTACTAGACATTGTGACACAGCTTCGCAAAACGTCGCAAAACCTCCCAGTAGTTCACAATGTTCACAAAATTGAACATTGAACAAACTCATGGGCAATGAACAAATTCCACAAATTGAATCAAAACAAAGAATTGCCATTGCACATGTTTGCTCTAAGCAAAAGGGCATTTCAATTTCAAATAAAATTTCAATGGGTCCTACTGTTTCAAGCCGTGGTCGCCGTATTAATATTCAGTGGCATTCCGAAACCATCGTGAAGCTTATTGAAGCCGTGGAGGAGACGGAATGCCTCTGCAATATGTGCAGCGCGGAATATAAGAACCGCGATTCTAAAGAGGCTGGCTGGGGCAAAATTTCTGAGCAGCTGGGCGTCATTCCCTCGGTCCCACGAGTCAAATTTAATTTGTCTACCCAGCATCTGCGCTTTGCCCTTGGTTCATCTTCCTCCTCTTCTAGCAGCCACAGCCCTATAGCTGCACATGCAAGAAGTTCTGCTTCCTCTCGTGATCATTCATATTTATATAAAATTTGTCGAAATCGCCTCGAAATGGCTTCACAATTGCGAACAAAAACCGACTTGCTCGATGTGCTTGTCACAATTGGGATTGGGTTCATCTGAGCTAATTCAACTGAAACAGCTGTTCAAACAATGTTTATCAAAATTGCGAGAGCTTCGGTCACAAAAAATTTGCGACACTGGTGTTCACATTGGAGCGTCACAATTTTGTGAGTCCAAATTGTTGTCGCAAAGATTTTGACGTTCACATTGCTTTGTGACGTTGTGACACTGCTTTGCGAAGCTTTGTGAGCCAGTGAGATCGCACCATTAGTGTATTAATATGCCGGAGTCTTGCATCTTTATAAATATGTTAGGGTAGAAGTTGATCGTGTTTTAGGGATCACCGGTCTGAAGCACGACCTGCGGCTAAAGGTGATCATGGTTGTGTGGGCATCAGCTGTTGCGTCACCTGCACAGCATTTTAAACCGGAACTTTAGTTCCGCATAACGTGATCAGAATCTTCTGCAGATTCCATCATGCAGCTAATAGCTAAAAGTATAGTTTAACCAACTCTCTTTCTTTTTTATTTCTCTTCTCATACCCTTTCCGCACAGCCATAAGCTTGATAAGCTAAAACAAGCACGCGAATTTTAATAATTATTATTTTAGGCAATGAGCAGGTAGCACTGCAGTTTCTACATGAGTAACCCTCCCCGATATTGCCGACAACGCTAGGGCCGGAACAAGCTCTGCTTAGTTGCTACACCCCCATCAGCTCAAGGATATGCATATATCGTCCTTTCGTTATATGCTACATAGTCACTAACTTGGGTTACCTGGCCAATAAAAATGTCGTCGAATGACCCTAAAGTCTTAGCCATTCCACAGTGTGCAGAAATCACAGCGTCATGAGCTCGCTTCACCACCTCAACAGTTAGACCCTGTGGGATCCACAACTTCCAGCTTTTCTGATTACTAAATTCTGAGCCATCGTCATGCTTAGTTCTAATGTAAACAAAATGATCTACGATCTTGAGATCAGGGTACCTTTCTTCGTCCTGTCGTATCCTGTCTTTGAGTTTTCGATAGTCTTCAGCGCAAAACATTCAGAATTCAAATCTACCTCGGGCTCAATTTGTTCGAGTACTGCAACTTCTTCTGAGAACATTCGAGATAGCGCATCCGGTACTATGCTCTCACGACCTCGCCTATGACTCACTGTGAACTTGTTCCCTTGCAAAGACATTGCCCACCGTGCAAGCTTTTCGTGCTTGATACATTTGTAAAAATAGTTTTTTTTCGATAGTTTTGTTATCGCTTGAAATAATCGCGAATTATTTCAATTGGCTTTGTCTGACGGAATATTATCATATAGATGTTTTCTTTTGATTAACTTCAGCACGAGGGTCAACGGTTTCTAGTTGGTTTACAGCTGGATTTTGATTATATTTTATACCGCTAACAGAAAATCAAAGTTTGGGAGGGTATAGAAGCGCTGCTACAAGTCCATCATCGTAGCATAAAATATGTAAATAATACTTCCACTTTCTCTTTAGCTATCCTCTTATGTTAGATTCAGGTGTTTGGTTTGATTTAAATAAAAGGCATTTAGGACTCGTATAAAATTAAATGCAGTAGGTGTCGCGGCGCTGAGTCCAAAGAACCCCCCAAAGGCTGTTTGCTAGCTGCTGCCAGCGAGTCCACCCGGACTTACAGCGCACTACAAGCAATTGCGGCAACTCCAATCTAACATCGAATAATTTGACCCGGAGGACAAGAGGCGGGAAGAGTTGATCGAAGTATTTTTGGAGGCAAAGGTAGCTAATTTAAAACGAACAGGCTGCAATAAACCTCAAAGAGCCAACGAAACAAGCTTCTAATACCCAATTTATACTGGCCGCATCATTGATGATATCGCATTATTCCAAAGGTGCGAGAATTTTTTCATATAAATCCTGTGGATAGAAGAAGAGTCACATTTACAAGATGCGACGAATGTTCCGAAAGTGTGACCGTATTCGACTAGTGTTTCACAGAAATGTAATATTTTTTCCTGACAAAAATCGAAAGGGTCGATAAAATAGAAAAAATTAAGCGGGGAATACAAAAGTAATAGTCCCAGCACACTGAGCACATCTACGGGGAACGCATGGGAATGATGGTAGATGTGAAACAGCAATTCACACTGGGACCATCACCATCTACCATCAATTTTAAACTTGACGTTTCAACTTGACGTGAACTGACTTGTGAAAAAATTTAAAATTGAATAAAATGAATTTTGACCAAACATTGGCTATTGCTATTGCTGAGCAACAGCAAAGCAATAATTTATTAGGTCAACTAATCACCATTACACCGCAATGCAGCAGACCAATGATATGGCTAACGACGACCATGATGACCTGTTAATGGCGTCCAATAACTTGGCTTTTAATATGCCACGCCGTGTTTGGATGCATGTGAGTTCGAATAATTTATAAGAAGCAAATGCAAACTCATTTAATATTATTATTTTTATATTTTAGAAGCGGTTTGGCGCACTTTGGGAGAGGGACGTGCCGCAGAATGATGAACGCTTTTTTAAGGAATGCTTCCGCATGGAAAGGACAACATTTGCGCTGCTGGTGAGCCGGCTTGGAATTTTGAAGAAAAAAAACACAAATTTCAGGAAAGCCATTCCGCTGGACTTTGGGCTCAGCGGCGGAGTACCGAGCAATTGGCATTATGTTCGGCGTCTCACCAAATAGTGTGTGCAATATTCTTCATGAATTCTGCAGAGCTCTTATAATGGAGTTTACGGAAGAATACCTGACAGCAAATTTTCTGACCGAGTCCAAAATCGACGAGTCTGTTCAGGGTTTTGAAGCCATCGGATTTCCGCAGTGTCTTGGCGAAATTGGTGAGTATAAAACATTAATTTTCTAATTTAAATTTATTCGTATAATTGCTTATATTAGATGGATGTCATATAGAAATAGAGCCACCAGCTGCAGAGGCAATTGACCACCATAACTACAAAGGATGGTACTCGGTTGTGCTATTTGCTTTAAAAAATTTTGTACTTACATGACTTTGACATTTTAAATATCTTGTTCTTTTTGTTTTTTTCAATCACTATAATCGACAATGTTTACATTTTCGTAGTGATTGTCAGATTTTTAGTGTTGCTTTCGATAAATATCGGCTTGAAACCGATTAAAAACATATGGAACAGGAACATCAAAGGGAAGATGGCGGAACGAATGGGAAATTTCGGCACGGGTAAGTAAGTAAGTAAGTCCGCTGAGTTAGAGGGCCTCCTAATAGATCTCTGGGAGGAGAAAATCGGAGATCTGAGAGGTCCACGAAAGAACTCGCATGTCTACATGGAGATGGCGGAGACGTTGAAAGAAATGGGCTTTTCTGGTAAATGGATAGATGTCCGGACGAACTGGAAAATTTGACTCGGAAATACAAGTAATATATACAATTTTCTGCTAATAAAATTTTAAATTATTATAACAAGCATTCTCAGGGCAGAGAAATCCAAAATTGGTCCAAGTGGTCTACATGTCTAATTATGAATAGGTGCACATCATTTTGGGCGGCATAAGGATGCACGATGCTGAATACCCGACGTTAAATCAATTTAGTAAGTATTTAAAATTAAGATTTAAAGTAGATTTTTAATTTGCATAACTCCTCAATTACAGATCACGAGGAATATATGTCTGACCCAATCGAGTACGATCCGGAATCATCGATGTCCAGCACTGAAGGACCTGCTCCGAAGCGTCAACGGATTGATATTCAATCCGAATTGGTTGAGATTGCTCGGGAGCGGCTTGAAATGCAGAGGGGGCAGCAGGAGAAACAAAGCCAGGAGATGGAAAAGCAGTCCAAAATATTAAAAGATATTGCAGATGACAATCGCAATTTTCAAAATAATTTGTTAAAAGTCCTAGAATCCAAAAAATAAATGAAACACACTTGATTTTAATATGGTTTTATTTGTGTTTATTGTTGTAAAAGAAATTCTGCAATTGCTGATCGTATTTCCTCGGCCGGTCTGCTAAGATCAGCGAAAGAGTTGACTTGATGTGGCTGCGCCTTTTCTTTTTCACCCACGGCTCTCCTAGTCTATTCAATGACGCTGTTGTGCATATTTAATATATTATGCAGTACACAGCAAGCCATTATAACCATTGCGTTATTTTTTGGACGACTCTCAAGACCCTGTAGGAATCTGTAGCTACAAATTATCATTTTTATTATAAACATATTCAAAATATGTTTATGTTTCATAATTTAATATCTTACCGGAAATCTACCATAGCAAATAGCACAACCGAGTACCATCCTTTGTAGTTATGGTGGTCAATTGCCTCTGCAGCTGGTGGCTCTATTTCTATATGACATCTATCTAATATAAGCAATTATACGAATAAATTTAAATTAGAAAATTAATGTTTTATACTCACCAATTGCGCCAAGACACTGCGGAAATCCGATGGCTTCAAAACCCTGAACAGACTCGTCGATTTTGGACTCGGTCAGAAAATTTGCTGTCAGGTATTCTTCCGTAAACTCCATTATAAGAGCTCTGCAGAATTCATGAAGAATATTGCACACACTATTTGGTGAGACGCCGAACATAATGCCAATTGCTCGGTACTCCGCCGCTGAGCCCAAAGTGAACAGAGCTATGGCTATTCTTTTGTCCAGCGGAATGGCTTTCCTGAAATTTGTGTTTTTTTTCTTCAAAATTCTAAGCCGGCTCACCAGCAGCGCAAATGTTGACCTTTCCATGCGGAAGCATTCCTTAAAAAAGCGTTCATCATTCTGCGGCACGTCCCTCTCCCAAAGTGCGCCAAACCGCTTCTAAAATATAAAAATAATAATATTAAATGAGTTTGCATTTGCTTCTTATAAATTATTCGAACTCACATGCATCCAAACACGGCGTGGCATATTAAAAGCCAAGTTATTGGACGCCATTAACAGGTCATCATGGTCGTCGTTAGCCATATCATTGGTCTGCTGCATTGCGGTGGTAATGGTGATTAGTTGACCTAATAAATTATTGCTTTGCTGTTGCTCAGCAATAGCAATAGCCAAAGTTTGGTCAAAATTCATTTTATTCAATTTTAAATTTTTTCACAAGTCAGTTCACGTCAAGTTGAAACGTCAAGTTGAAACGTCAAGTTTAAAATTGATGGTAGATAGTGATGGTCCCAGTGTGAATTGCTGTTTCACATCTACCATCATTCCCATGCGTTCCCCGTAGATGTGCTCAGTGTGCTGGGACTATAAAGTATGGCACCATTACGAAAATTGATGGTAGACGGTAGATGTTGCTCAATGTGAATTGGGTATAAAACCGAATCGATAACTACTAATAATTTTAATAAGCAAGAATTGAGAGTTGAAGATACTGATAAAATTGTAGAACCCTCTGTATCGTCCCCAAAAAGGGATTACCAGGATCCGATACCAAGAGATGGCGATTAGTTATAGACTATCGTCAAATAAATAAAAAATTACTTTCAGACAAATTTCCATTACCAAGAATAGATGATATTCTCGATCAATTAGGAAGAGCTAAATATTTTTCATGTCTGAACTTAATGTCCAAATTTCATCAAATACAACTAAAAGAAGAGTCTAGAAACATTACGTCTTTTTCAACGAGCAATGGCTCTTATAGTTTCACACGATTACCATATGGACTAAAAATAGCGCCAAATTCTTTTCAAAGAATGATGACAATATCATTTTCTGGTTTAGACCCTTCACAAGCATTCTTGTACATGGACGACTTAATCGTCATCGGTTGTTCCGAAAGTCACATGATCGAAAATTTAACAAACGTTTTTGATTTGTGTAGAAAGCACAACCTTAAACTACATCCAGAAAAATGCACATTCTTCATGCATGAAGTGACTTTTCTAGGTCACAAATGTACTGATCAAGGTATTTTACCAGATGACAAAAAATACGATGTCATTGAAAAATACCCAGTCCCTACGGACACTGATAGCGCCAGAAGATTCGTTGCCTTCTGCAACTACCACAGACGATTTATTAAAAACTTCGCCGACTATTCTCGGCACATAACTAGATTATGTAAAAAGAATGTTCCTTTCGAATGGACAATTGAATGCCAAAACGCATTCGATTATCTAAAAAAAGCTCTAATGAAACCTACTTTACTAAAATACCCAGATTTTAGCAAAGAATTTTGCATCATAACATATACCAGTAAGTTAGCCTGCGGAGCAGTTTTAACTCAAACTTATGGAGATAAGCAATTAATTGCCCGTAGCATATGCTTCCCGATCATTTACAAAAGGGGAAAGCAATAAAAATACAACCGAACAGGAGTTGGCAGCAATACACTGGGCAATAACACATTTTCGATCATATATATATGGTCAACATTTTAAGATCAAATCATAGACCATTGACATATTTATTTTCAATGGTTAACCCAAGTTCAAAATTAACGAGAATGAGATTAGACTTAGAAGAGTATGATTTTACTGTAGAATATCTCAAGGGAAAAGACAATTTCGTTGCTGATGCATTATCACGCATCACAATAAAATAATTAAAAAATATCACAGCTAATATACTAAAAGTCACTACAAGAAGTTCAAGTAGACAGAAAAAAATCCTGCGCAACCTACCCAATATATATAACGTCATTCGTAATGAAGATGTTAAAAAAGTAGTGACCTTGCATATAAACTAAGCCAAATGTTTCTTAAAACTGGGAAAAAGATTATTGCAAGAATTGATGTTGTTGATGATGTTGTTGAAAAAGTAGCCGGTATATATAGTATCAAAAAACTCAAAATGGCACCGTGCGAAGAAATCTTTGAATACGTTTCAATAGATTGCTTCAAAGAAATGGGCAATAAAATATTAAAGAATCTAAGAGTAGCGCTACTGCAGACGGTGACCACAATAAGAAATAATAAAGAAATCGAAGAAATACTGTCTACATTCCATGATAATCCAATTCAAGGAGGGCAACGGGAACAACAAAAACTATTGCAAAAACTAGGGGGCTCCGCCCCCTGCTCGCTTCGCTCGCCAACCCCCCGCTCGCTTCGCTCGCGGTGCTACAGTCGAGCATACTCGACTGTCGGAGACCCCGTACTTACTATGGAAATAGAAAAGACTACAAAAATTCAAAAATAATTTGGCCGCTTGATGCTGTTGCAGAGCGTTGTAATACATTTTCGACTACTTTTTTCAATGACAGCTATATGAGATAGTTGTCCGATTTGAACCAACATCGGTCATGATATATAAAACCAAGCATACTGTATTAGTTTTGTTGAGATATCTCATAAAACAAAAAAGTTTTTCATACTAAGACTTGATTTTCGGCTGATCGGTCCTATGGAAGCTATATGATATAGTGGTCCGATTTAAGTCAACTTCGGACAGGCAATATAAATCCAAGTTATTTGCATACTGTATTAGTTTTGTTGATATATCTCATAAAAAAAAAAAGCTTTTCATACTAAGACTTGATTTTCGTCCGATCGGTCCAATGGAAGCTTTATTATATAGTAATCCGATTTAAACCAACTTCGGACAGGATATATAAAGCCAAGTTATATGCATACTGTAAAAGTTTTGTTGAGATATCTCATAAAACAAAAAAGTTTTTCATACTAAGACTTGATTTTCGCCCGATCGATACTATGGAAGCTATATGATATAGTGGTCCGATGTAAGCCAACTTCGGAGAGGATATATAAAACCAAGTTATATGCATACTGTATTAGTTTTGTTGAGATATCTCATAAAACAAAAAAGTTTTTCATACTAAGACTTGATTTTCGCACGATCGGTCCTATGGCAGCTATATGATATAGTGGTCCGATCCAAAAAAGAAACAAACTTGATATGCCTGCAATATAGACGACTCTACATACTAAGTTTGGTGTCCCTAGCTTTGAAATTGTTTTTATAATTTGGATATGAAATTTTGTTTTTCGATTTGTGGGCGACAAAGGGGGCGTGGCCAAATTTTGAAACAAACTTGATCTGCTTGCAATATAGGCGAACCTACATACCAAGTTTGGTGTCTCTAGCTCTTATAGTCTCTGAGATCTAGGTGTTCATACAGACGGACGGACAGACAGACAGACAGACAGACGGACAGACAGACAGACAGACAGACGGACAGACGGACATTGCTATATCGACTTGGCTATTGATGCTGATCAAGAATATATATACTTTATAGGGTCTGCCACGCCTCCTTCTGCCTGTTACGCACATTTTCGCTAAAACAAACCCAATAGACCCCTGTACTTTTTTTAAGTACGGGGTCTAATAAAACGCTATTATTATTGGAAAAATATGACGCGTGATATCACAAATTATGTGAAAAAATGCCCAAAATGCCAAAAATCAAAAGTGTCAACGCACACACGAACTCCTTTAACACTAACAGAGACACCACTAATGGCCTTTGACAGAGTAATAGTAGACACGATCGGTCCACTACCAAAATCAGAGCAAGGTAATGAATACGCAGTCACACTGATATGCGATTTAACAAAATACCTTGTTGCCATACCCATACCTAACAAAAGTGCAAAAACTGTAGCAAAAGCTATTTTTGAAGATTTTATTCTGAAATATGGTCCAATGAAGACGTTCATTACGGACATGGGTACAGAATATAAAAACTCAGTTATAGAAGATTTATGTAAATACCTCGGTATCAAAAGCGAGCCATAGAACATTCAACGAATTCATTCGTTCCTATATATCAGTTGATAAAACTGACTGGGATATTTGGCTACAATATTTTGTTAATTGTTTTAATACAACACCATCCACAACGCACAACTACTGCCCATACGAATTTTTAGCAAAAATCCAAACATTAATAAGGTATTTAATAGTGTTAATGAACACATTGAACCTTTATATAATGCAGAAGATTATGCTAAAGAATCAAAATATAGATTAGAAATAGCATATAAAAGAGCTAGAATAATGCTTGAACAGAACAAGCAAAAGAATAAATTAATATATGATAGGAAAGTAAAATATATAGAATTAAACATAGGAAATAACGTACTATTAAGAAATGAAACAGGGCATAAGCTAGATCCGGTATATATAGGACCATTTAAGGTCATTGGAATAGAACCTATCGATAACATAGTTATAAAGAATAATAAGAATAAAAAACAAACAGTACATAAGGATAGGTTAATATTGTTTAACGAATAGAACAAAAAAAAAAGGGTTGGCCACCATATATATCTATATATATAAAATTGCTTGACCTCATTCATTCACTGACTTAGCATTGCACAGGCCAAATGGCTAAAGATACAAGTCTGAAACTTGGCCAAAATAAACTTAAGATAATTTCATCGGCGTTTAAGACGCCATTTTGTAATATTGTAAGTGGAAGTGCGTCAAAATCGAGGTCAAAGTTCGCATGTATTTTGATTTATATATAGCAGCGTTTGGTCAGCCGACAGGCGAAATGGTTAGGTAGTGCAGAGGATGGTGTGTTAGACCCAGGAGCGTGCAGGCACTGGTTCAAACCCCAGCAAGGGCAAGAATTTTTTTTTAATTTTTTTTTTTGAATTTAATTTTTTTAATACTTTTTTTAGTTTTACGATATTTTACAATTTAATAAAAGTCGGGTTACTATATAGTGTAGCTACATCGCGCTCACATTAATCTTCAGTATGAAAAACTTTTTTGTTTCTTCAGCTATCTCAGTGGCAGCGGGCAGCGTTTGGTGAGGCGGAGGACTAACATAAGTGAGTTGGTAGTGCAGAGGATGGTGTGTTAGACCGAGGCGTTCGCCGGCGCACGATCACACCCCAGCAAAGGCAAGAATTTACTTTTTCTTAAGTTCTTTTTTAAATTCAATAATATTTTACAATTTGGTGAAAATCGGGTTACAGTACAATATGGCTACACCCTGACCAAATTTGGTCATTATCGAGTAACTATATCATATAGCTGCCATTGGAACAATTGGATGGAAATTAACTTTTACTATGAAAATTATTTTCGTTTTGAGCTATCTCAACCAAACACTTTATTTACTAAATGTTAAACCCTGTTCAAATTTGGTCTAAGTCGGATGAGTTATAATATAGATGACATATGAACGTCGGTTTCAAAATAACCTTTAATATGAAAAATATTTTTAATTTTTGCAATTTCTTAACAAAACTCACAGATTTGCTTTTGCACGCCAAATTTCTAACTTTTCTGTCAAATCTAGCAGCGTGCATACAATTGTTCGATTCTTTTACTTAAATTGTTATATTATATAATTTTATTGCTACTTATAACATTCAGAAGGGAATTTCCAACAACAACAAATTTTTAATTCTTCTCTAAAACCTGATTACTGATAATAATTGCTTTGTACGAACGGTGAAAAAACGTGGTAGTCTAATATGTATAAGAAGGTATCATGTCATTTAGCAAGTACTGATAACTGATCCATCAGAATTAAAGAGAGATTACTGATTAAAAAATCTGATTAAATAAACCCAATGTTAGAGAGACGACCCTTTCCTATAAAAAGACAGAAACTTTAGTTTTAATGCCTTCTCTTGCACATATTTTTGCTACTTTTATTCTTTTTTCTACACGCAAACACGTTAATGTGATCGGATTTCAGACTCAACAGATTTGTATGGTGCCTGGGCAACAGATTATTTTTATAGATAAAAAATTAATTCAAGACAAATATAAGAAGTGCTTCGCTCTTTTACGCTTCAATTCCGCGAGCGAAGCGAGCCGGGGGTTGGTGAGCGAAGCGGTAAGGGGGCGGAACCCCCTAGTATACATATAAAAAAAAAAAAAATGTTTCCACATTAAAATTCACTTATTCATATTTTATATTCATTATATATTACAATATTCAAAAAACTTTTCAATTGTAATAAAAAAAAAAAAAAAAAAAAATGTTTATAAAAAAAAAAATACTAATTTGTATCTTTATTAATCAATAACAATAATTCCCAACTTACAAATTTATCTTACATATACTTATAATTTTTAAATAACTACATATAGAATATTACGTTATTCTTTCAAAAAGGGAGGTGTAGCGTGATCAACACTAATATTCAACATACCCAACTAATGTAAGGGTATATCAAACCAAATAAACAACAACCCATTTAGCGACACTTTGTTGCTAAGCATAACACAAGCCAAAGTACATTTGAAATATGATCGTCCACTTATGAGTGGCCTGACCGCGGCGCAGAATATGCAACGTCTGCATATTCGGCCGCATACCATTCCTTTGTCTTGCGTTATGTATATACTCAAAGTATATGCCATAAGTGTATACATATATGCATACGATCACTACATGCTCCCGCTCTGCCGCTGTACTGAGCGACAGAGACATATATGTAAAACTCCAATGTTAGACTTAAGTATAATGAAACAGTTGAACGACAGACAGTCGATAAAATCCAATCAACGTCACCAGACGTTGATCAATGAAATAAACTCAAATACCAAAAACACTAAGTCTTTTGCCTTTATAAAACTCTCCTAATTACAGGTTCACAGAGATGAAAGTACAAGTAAGTAATAAATACACGTAATAATAATTTAAATTATTTTATACCCATTTTACACAGCAGCCACTAACAGGTCACTAACGAGAAAATCTAGTGGCAGTCACAAATTCAGTCGCTGCTCACCCAAAAACATGACAGTTCATGACAGTTTAGTTTAAAATAGTGACTGCCGCTGTTGTTAGCGACTGTCGGAACCAGTGTTGGTAATTAAAATGTTATTAACAGAGTGATAACATTGTTAATTTTATATATTGCAACACTGGAAATTCGAAGCGCCAATTTTGAAAAGCTCTTTTTCGACAAGTGAAAAATAAAAAGTTACCATTTGTTGACAAGCGATAAGAACAAGTGCAATTTATTTTGTTGAAAAATAAAAGTTTCATTATTTCCTTAATTTTATTAGTTAACAATGGTAAGAAGCGCAAAAAGTAGACGGAGGATATGGAACATATACTTATAGACGAATGGTCTGATCGGATCGGGGAGATGCGCCGGCCAGAGAAAAATTCTGCATGTATTATTGCCTATTGCTATACGTTTTTTCAATGGGTTGCTAGCTAGGGCGAAAGTTCGTTTCTTTTTTCTCCAATTGTAGTAGCTTCTTCACTATCTCCTCATAAATATGGTGCTCCACTTTAAAATGCTGCTTGAACATAGCTTCGTTAATGTTGGACACTTCTATCCCTCAGAAGCACCCGCGCCGTTTCTATGCAAAAAAAAACTTTAGTTCCACCGAACTATGTATATAAATTTTCCCTCCAACTGACTCTTTCCACTGATATCAATGCATTTAAAGTTGGTTGTTGTACAATGTAACGGCCCTCTCATCCTCATCGCTCGCCTGAGTTTTAACGCTTTAAAGCACGGTCAGAGCCTCGAAAATCTTAATATTGGCTGCGTTAATTTTATATAAATTTTTAATTGTGAAACTACAACTCAGATGTCAGTTAGTGACTACTTTCTAGTGACTGATGCAATGTGAACGAACTTTTTGTCGCAGCTAGCGACTTTGCCTAGTGACTCCAGTGTAAAATGGGTATTAAATAGCAATTTTTATTTAGATGCTAATTTAAGCACCTCCCCTACAGAATAAAGAAAAATGTTGACTTCGCTGGCAGATATTTTGGAGCATTTGAAGAAGACCAACAAGACCTGAAGAGCCTGTTAAAATTGATGAAAGTCGAGGCGCCATGGATAAAGAGTAGATCCTGCAAATATCCATTTTAAGAATTGTTAACAAAATAAAAACTCATAAATGCAAAGACATCTAATCTCTTAGTGAAATCAAAGCATGGCTTAACGTATTTCCTGACATTGGTAAGAACTGTTGCGGGAACTTCTCTTGTAGGAGGTTGTCTTCATTTCTAGCAATGGTGAAATAGCGTTTGCATTCATTGCATTTGATTTTAGAGCCTCCTTCCAATTCGCCGGAACCGTGCCTTTAAATGGCCCAAAAGCGTTCTTTCCGAGCTTTCCATCCTTTCCTGCACATTTCATTCCTCCTTTACGAGTTCCATTAGCAAAGGCGATGCAATTACCGAATGCACCGTTTTAGAAATTTTTGATCATTTTGGATCTATTTCATTTTAGTAATTTTTGTTTCGTTTACGTTTCGAATTGTTTTTTGACACTGACAGCAGTTCTGAATGATGCGACTTCAATGTAAACACTTGCATAATTTTTTCGCACCTTCGACAATGATGCGGCCAGTATAAAATGGCTATTAGATTTTAATAATACATCGTTTCTAGCGGTTTTTGAAGGACGATCAATTAACTTTCCTGGTCGCTTCACTGTTTTCGAAGATGTTGAAGTTGTCGGTTGGTCCATAGATGCTCCTGTTTCTTCCAAGGTTGTTGCTAAAGCTGAAGTTATTGGTCGTGTTGAAGTTGCTGGCTGATCCATAGATGTTACTGATTCCCTCGAGGTTGTTGTTAAAGCTGAAGTTGTTGGTCGTGTTGAAGTTGTTCATTGCTCCCTACCGTAACTAGAGAGACTATCCCTGGCATTAGAATTATTCCTGGCAAATGTTATCATAAGTTGAAATGCATTCAGTGGTTCCGTGCACGTAGTATAGTGCGAAGCAAATACACCTTCAAATGCACGGTTGCATAAATCACACACAATTTTCGACATCATTATTATTATTGTTTTTAGTTATATTAAGTTCACAATAACCTATTTATACATTTTCCGAAAAGTTTTAGGTCACTCTTTTTGAGATAAGACCTTTTAAGGATCGAGACGTTAACAGGTTCTGACTTGAGCATTAACTGAGCACATTCGTATAATGAGACAAGTTTTAATTCTGTTCAATTCTAGCTTTTACCTGTTCACACATGTTGTTTTTAGAAGACCCTAAAAATCATTATTGGTTGACCTGTGTATTTACCTATTATGCACTATGATCTGCTTTATAATGCAAGCGGTAACATGTTCATACATGTTTATACAAATCATTCAAACTGCCCATCAAAGGATGCAATTTAACTGTTGAACAATGGTATTGTCTAGAAAACTATAGTTAATAAGTTAGGATTAGGATCAGTAACAATAAAATCCCTGACATATGTTATTAAGGATGAGGGTTCGATCACAGTTAGTATATAGGCATGCAGAGATTTTTTCAGTGTTGTCCTAGGGTGTGGGTCTCATAAATAATTACCTCACAAAAGAAAGTCAACCCACTCAGAGTCAGTTTAAAATATACACTAAAGTCGATCAACAAGGCGCTCACAGAAAAAACAAAAAATGTAAAGTTACCTTAGAGAGTTAATAAAAATGCTTTGCTGTTGGTTACAATTGTAGCATGAACACATATGTATATTAAAGAATATTACATATATCTTAGGCAGCAACACTTTTTTGCCATGTCAACATAAAATACACTTAGCGATGACTTTGTCGCAGCGTAGCCTAACGTCAGTGCCCTCAGCACATTTCAAGTGCAGACGAAATATGATCGCCCTTGATAACGACGACCGCCTAAATAGCCGAGTCAGCATGGTTCCCATGCTTGACCGCTATGTATATATATGTACATGCATAACACTCTCAGCCCGCTAGCAACGTTTCCGTTGCTTTACATATTTACTTACATATATATTATGTCAAACGGGCTGCAATGTCGCTGCTTCTCAGCGCTCAGCCTTTAAGTTAAGAATCAATCTAATAAAGACACTCAAGTAAAGAAGACGTGTTGTGAATTAATCAAAACGAAATGTATTTCATGTTCCATGGCGACCGTGACAAGTGTCTCGAACGTGAAAGATAATTTTAAAGCTGCGGCGAACACTGAAAAATCAAAGCAAAAATCAGCGAAAAAAAAAAAAAGTGTAATGTGTGTCTTCAACCGTGAAACAAAAACAACGATTACTTACACTGTTATATACGACAATAAACTAAAAGAACAACTACAACATGGCATGCATTAAATGCCAATAACAATACAATGAAATAGTGTGCCAAGCACGTAAAAATTACTTGCTGGCCGTTAACAAAACCAAATGAAACAGATATACAATTGAAATATTTTGTATAAAAAGCAGAACGCCAGCAACACGCAGAAAGACAACCCGAGCCTGTGCGATGACCAGCACCGCCTGAGCCCATAGGCCCCGGACAGCAGCAGCAGTACAAGTGTGGGAGGCAGTCCGCCCCTTACACCGACGTGGGACAGTGAATTAGGAAACATTTACTTACACATGGCATAGGAGCCCCAGTTTAACAACGCTGTTCCTACCGAACAAAGGGATTTGCCGACGTTGCAAGAGGCCTTGCAGGCAAATCCAGCCGATGGACCACGCCCACTCACAATAGCTGAGTACCGGGCTCGACAAGGAAAAAAATCAATCCCAAAACACAAGAGAAGCGGAGATAGAGTGAAAATCTTACAACAACGGCGACTAATCAAGGACATGATTAAGTTGGCCAAAACCGAGTCAGACCGACAACGCTACACAGAGCGTCTTCATAAATTAGATGACCAGCGATGGTGCGAAACAACGCAAACGGGCTGCATAATTGCCAATGCCCCAATTTTCCTTAAATATAAGCTCTAATCTCAAGCCTATGCGGGGAACCGCTGCTTGAAAAATACTAAACTCTGTTAGGCTTTTTACTAACAAATGTGGTTGGAGAATTTTTTTTTGTATTTTGAAATGAAATGTATTTTGACTTGTGAGCCAACCACATTATATAACAACTAATATTTTCCTGTCTCTGGCGCTGGGTATCTATATACTCAGCTGCAATAAAACATTTGTATTATGACAAAATTTAAAAAAAAAAACATATAATTTCAATAAAAAAAAAAAGTCTCTGCTAAAATATTATTTTTGATTTTCAAAGAAAATTTTTTTTTCTCTTTACAAAAACCCACAAAATTTTCTACGAAAAAAAAAACAATTTTCGTTCACGAACAAAAAAATTTTTTCATTGAATATATAGAAAACCTTAAATAAAAAAAAATTATGGGCTGGTTTAGTGATTCGAGTGAGGCAAAAGACAATACTGCCAACGCGGTAAATAACGTCAAGATAGTTGATCACACAGATGATATACAATCATTGTCGATACTCTTGCTAATTATCACGATAGTATTAGTTTTACAATTTCTGCTTACACTCTATGTTAAGCATAATAAAATTATTAAGAAAAGATATATGAGTAGGGCAAATGCCTTGGATAAGATCTAAGAATAAATAAGGAGAAAATAGATCACTTATACGAAATTTTTCCAAATTTTTGCATTAATAACATTAGAATTTTACATTCCCACAAGGAATATATATCAGTATATCAGTTCGAGACTGATTATAAAGAAACTTTCGGTGAAAACTGTAGCCCAATTATAAACTGCGAAAAAGCAGAAAAGGCAATGGTACTTTCAACGCTACCATATGTCAGGGTCAAACTAATAGAAAAATAAAACCCATATAGAATAATAAATTTACATCTGAGCACAATAAGGTTTAAAGAAAGTACGATACTAATAATAAAGACTTTTCCGTAGCCTCTCGTTATTAATGGATTGGAATAAAACAATCAGCATTATTCGCGAGCTACGATCCAAATCTGAAAGTTCATTTAAGTGCCTTAACAAAAGCGCACACATAGCAAATAACACTAAGCTCAAACATATTAGGGTACTGATAACAACGTTTAATACAGTACGCCAAATAATTCTTGACAACTTAAAGCAATTCACGACTTTACAGTTGACTCAAGTAAAAGACGTTCTTAAACGACAAAAGGAAAATCTTTTATACTGATAATATAGACTGGACTAGATTGGAATAAAACAATCAGCACTATTCACGAGCTACGATCCAAATCTGAAAGTTCATTTAAGTGCCTTAACAAAAGCGCACACATAGATAATTACACTAAGCTCAAACATATTAGGGTACTGATAACAACATTTAATACAGTACGCCAAATAATTCTTGACAACTTAAAGCAATTCACGACTTTACAGTTGACTTAAGTAAAAGACGTTCTTAAACGACAAAAGGAAAATCTTTTATATGTTGCGGAACGTAACAAGTTGCACATTCTAGTTCCCAATAATTTAAATTTTCCAGCTGAATTTGATGAATCAGTTTTACTGGAATCAGAATCAACTGTACCAGAAGAGCTTGAATCAATCAACTCAGATACCAATACAGAAGAGAAAGATCAATATGATCTAACACTCCCAGCGGTATCAACAAAACCAGAATTGTCAGAATTTTCTGACACTGATACCGACTCAAGTGTAATAGAGAATAAACCCAGCAAAAACAGCACAATGGCACAATCAAACATTGATTTTATTAATACTGCATCTAAGCTTATACCAGTATTTGATGGTAAAGCTGAAAATTTAACAAGTTTTATAGATGCGCTATCAATAATAGAATCAATAAAAGGGGAGCATGAACAGTTAGCTGTTTCAATAATAAAAACTAAATTGAAAGGAGTAGCTAGAAACTTAACAAATGAGACTACAGTCCATGAAGTAATCTCTCGATTAAAGAACAACGTCAAAGGCGAAACTGTAGAGGTACTGTCAGCAAAACTGATGAACCTACAGCAGCGCAATAAAACTGCCAACCAATACACACAAGAGGTTGAGCAAATGACGAAATCGTTGGAAAATGCAACATAACAGATGGTCTAACCCTTGAACTGGCCAAAAGTTATTCAACCCAGCACGCAGTCAAAGCTATGACTAAAAACTGCTCAATCGATAAGGTAAAGCTTATCATGCAAGCTGATACTTTCATTACCATAAACGATGCTCTTTCAAAATATGTTAATAGCTGCACTGCAGCCACTGGACAGTCAAACACTGTTCTGCATTACAAGAGTCCGTGGTAACAGAAACAATAATACCAATATAGGCCAGAATAACAACAATAACAGAAACAATGTTAGAGTTGCCCAAAACAATTCGGGAAACTCGAAACAGCCTTCAGAAGCCAGTAAACTCACATTAGGTGCACACCATCCATTTTAGCCTAAATGTATTCGCGACATTTTTCAATGTAGAAACAAATAAAAAACTTGTGTTTTTAATAGACACGGGTGCAGACATTTCACTTCTAAAAGAAAATTCCGATAACTTCTATAACATTCAAGAGCACAATAAAATAAATATACAAGGCATAGGCCAAGAATTAATGCAGTCCAAAGGACTAGTTTCCATAGAGATACAGACAGATAAATATATTATTCCACACGACTTTCATATAGTAGATTTGCATTTCGCAATACCATGTGATGGAATATTAGGCATGGATTTTATTAAAAAATTCAATTGCCAGATAGATTTCAAACCAAATGAAGATTGGATTATGATGAGACCAAACAATCTGAATTTTCCAATTTATGTTCCTATTACATACAGTTCATACAGAAAGATCCCAAGTAGTCCGAAAGATTCATCTGACATCAGATAAAAATACTGTATTAATCCCAAACCAGGAAATTAAAGAAGGCATTAATGTTGCAACGGCCAAAGATGCACTTGTCCGATTACTGAATACAACCAGTACCGATCAAATAGTAAATATTAGTAATCTAACATATGAATCACTTTCGAACTACGACATAGTTCAAAACAATCCAGAATGTAGAAAAAAACTGTCTTATCTCAATTAGCAAAAATTTTCCACCACAATTCAAGTCAAAACTGACAGAAATATGCACCAAATATAGCGATGTATTCGGACTCGAAACCGAATCAATAACAACAAATAACTTCTACAAACAAAAGCTAAGATTGAAGGATGATAAACCAGTATATATAAAAAACTATAGAAATCCTCATAGTCAGCTAGACGAAATTCAAGTTCAAGTACAAAAGTTAATCGACAATAACATTGTCGAACCGTCTGTATCACCTTACAACAGCCCACTTTTGTTAGTTCCGAAGAAATCTCTTCCCGGTTCTGACAAGAAAAATGGCGATTAGTTATTGACTATCGTCAGATAAATAAAAAACTGTTGTCAAATAAATTTCCGATTGACGATATTTTAGATCAATTAGGAAGAGCGAAATACTTTTCATGCCTAGACTTAATGTCTGGTTTTCATCAAATTGAACTCGAAAAAAGTTCAAGAGATATAACGTATTTTTCAACAAGCAATGGTTCATATCGCTTCACGCGACTACCATTCGGCTTAATGATGACTATAGCATTCTCCGGATTAGAACCTTCCCAAGCTTTCCTTTATATGGATGATTTAATAGTCATTGTTTGTTCCGAGAAACATTTGCATAAAAACTTAACTGATGTTTTTGAGAAATGTAGGAAATACAATCTAAAATTGCATCCTGAGATATGTTCATTTTTCATGCATGAAGTCACATTTTTGGGACATAAATGCACAGATAAAGGAATCTTGCCAGATGACAAGAAATACGACGTCATTAAAAATTACCCAGTCCCACATGATGCGGACAGCGCTAGACGATTCATTGCATTTTGCAATTACTATAGACGTTTCATCCAAAACTTTGCGGAATATTCTCGTCACATAACAAGATTATGTAAAAAGGATGTTAAATTCGAATGGACAGATGACTGCCAGCATGCCTTCGAACATCTCAAATCGGCACTGATACATCCGAATCTATTACAATATCCAGATTTCAGCAAAGAATTTTGAATAGTTACGGATGCCAGTAAGCAAGCATGTGGAGCAGTTTTAACTCAAATCAAAAATGGACTCCAACTTCCAGTCGCTTATGAATCAAGATCGTTTACTAAAGGAGAAAGTAATAAAAGCACAACAGAACAAAAATTGGCAGCAATTCAATAACTTATTTCAGACCATATGTTTATGGTAGACACTTTACTGTCCAAACAGATAACAGACCGTTGACTTACTTGTTTTTCATGACAAATCCAAGCTCAAAGCTAACGCGTATGAAGCTTGACATAGAGGGATATAATTTTACTGTAGAATATCTGAAGGGTAAAGACAACTTCGTAGCCGATGCGTTAACAAGAATAACCATTAAACAGCTAAAAGAAATAACTGGTACAATAAAAAAAGTCACTACAAGATTACAAAGTAGACAAAATTCCTGCGCAGGAAAAGATAAAATAGAATTGCCAAGGCAATCTATAGAATTAGCTTCAAAGCCCAACGTATACGAAGTCATCCAAAATGAAGAGGTACGAAAAGTAGTGACCTTGCAATTAAAAAATATGCTATGTTTCTTTAAACATGGAAAGAAAATAATTGCAAGATATGATGTTAGCGATTTATATACCAATGGAATTCTTGACTTAGGTCAATTCTTTCAAAGGCTTGAAACGCAAGCCGGTATAAACAAGATCAGCCAACTCAAAGTGGCACCGTGGGAAAATGTCTTTGAACATGTTTCAATTGATAATTTTAAAAATATGGGCAATAAAATATTGAATTCATTGAGAGTAGCGCTACTCAACCCGGTGACCCAAATAGAAAATTTAAATGAAAAAGAAGCTCTATTGTCTACATTCCATGATGATCCAGTACAAGGAGGTCACACAGGCATTTCAAAAACCTTGGCCAAGGTCAAAAGACATTATTATTGGAAAGGTATGACATGAGATATTACTGAGTACATAAGAAAATGTCCAAAATGTCAAATATCAAAAGTGACAACTAAAATGAAAACTCCTTTAACACTTACAGATACACCGGTACACGCTTTCGACAGGGTTATAGTAGACACTATTGGTCCGCTACCCAAGTCTGATAATGATAATGAATACGCAGTCACATTAATTTGTGACTTGACCAAATACCTAGTTGCAATTCCAATTCCAAACAAAAATGCTAATACAGTTGCATAAGCAATATTCGAATCTTTTATACTGAAGTTCGGTCCAATGAAGACGTTCATTTCGGACATGGGAACTGAATATAGAAATTCCATAATTAGCGATTTGTGCAAATACCTCAAAATAGACAAAATAGACACCACCAAACTGTTGGAACAGTCGAAAGAAGTCACAGAACTTTTAACGAATACGTACGTTCATATATATCGGTTGACAAAACTGATTGGGACGTATGGATTCAATATTTCATATACTGTTTCAATACAACTCCCTCTATGGCACATGACTATTGTCAATATGAGCTAGTTTTCGGCAAACAAAGCAATTTGCCAAAATATTTTAATACAATAGATAAAATTAATCCATTATACAATATAGACGATTATGCTAAGGAATGTAAATATAGATTAGAAGTAGCCTATATAAGAGCCAGAATAATGTTAGAACAACATAAAGCTAAGAATAAGGAATATTATGATAGGAAAGTAATAAATTTAGAATTAAAAATAGGAGATAAAGTTTTACTAAGAAATGAAGTAGGTCACAAATTAGACCATATATAGTAGAGAAAATAGAAGATAATGACAATATTTTTATTAAAGATAGTAAAGATAAGAAACAGAGAGTACATAAGGATAGGTTAAAAATATATATTCAATGAAACGTTTCATGAAAAAAAAGGGTTTGATCAAGCTAAAAAAATAAAAATAAATTTTTGTCAGAAACGCAAATGTTTTAAAAAAAAAAAAACGACACAATTCTTTTTACATCTATTAGATATAAAAATAATACTAAAACAAAAATAAAAAAAAAAAAAAACTAATAATAATAATAAGAATTAAAATAACAACATTTAAATACGTTATTTTTTAAAAAAGGGGGAGATGTAGCATGTACACATATGTATATTAAAGAATATCACTGCGAACGGCAGTTCGCTCTAGTGACGAAAGCAGCACGAAGGGTGCGAAAGGCGACTAGCAATATATACAGCTAATTTGGAAAATTTGCTACGACTGTCCGATCAGATCGAGTTATATACCGATCGAAAGGTTGAGTCCTAACTTACAAAATGGCATACTAAAACTAACTCACCTGGTTCATGAGATACGGTGGTGTAAGTGGGAAAGGAAAAATTTAAACGATCGCAGCTAATGGGGCCGTTGGGGCCTTTTTGTAAAATTTTTTATTTTTAAAAAATTCTAATCAAAAATACGCGTCGATTGATACCCCGATCACCCAAATCCGATAACTGGTTCGAAAGATAATAAAATTTAAAATTTGTAGTGGACTTCTCAAAATGAGATGAAAAGTCAGTTTGTTTGTCGGTTCGTTTGCGCGTATCAAAGCGCTAAAAAAGCTTAGATGTAATGATGAGGATTTGTTTCTTTTCAAAAATATAGAAATGTTTGTTCTACGACTTTTTGAATTTCCCGCTAGTTTAGCGGGAACACGCTATTTCCCGCTAAAATTGAAGCCCCAATAGTTTGGAAAGGTGAGTTTAAGGGCTTTTTGACGTACCTTCAAACTTTTTTTCTAAAGTACTCAGGTAACATTTTACAGGTGAAATAAGGTTTTTTAGCTTATATTTTGGCGATTTCTGACAAAACGGCTCTAACGATTTTTATTAAATTTATGTATGTTTTAGTACGTAAATTTCTGCGTTTTTTGGTATATAAAACATAAATTTTGGTTGAGGGGTTTGGAAGATATTGCCTGTCAACTGAATATATATATTTTTCCATCGGTCGAAAATCACGTTTTAGTTCGAAAATCACGTTCTGCCACTTCACCTTAATGGTAATAAGCGTAGGAATAAAATATCCATACAGCATGGTTTTTTCCCCTTGGAGGAAGTCGAGCCCTATTGCCAATGGCTCCATTATTTGGCAATACTCCTCCAAGTATTCGAATTCTCGGGATGCCAGCTTTGATACTCCCAAAAGCGTACATAGCTCATCAAGCTGAGCTTTGTGCTTGATGAGATTTTGGAAAGCATCGTATAGTGTATTCCATCTGGTAGCGCATGGCGTTTTAAGCGAACACCCCAAATGATTTTTAATGATTTCCGCTGATTTGGGGCGGTTGCACTTGTTCCAAATAGCAGAACATCTATAAAAAAAATTGATCACATGTTAATAAAAAAAGGACGTATTTTTCAGAAATTGATTAATTACCTCTTCAATACTTTGAGGTGCATCTCATAAACTTTAGCGTTAGACTTTATAATATTTAAATAGTCTGTGGTGGCCACTAAATTTAACGTGTGACTTGCACACCTGTAGTGTTTTGGTAGGCGAATTACTGCCGGCTCCACCAATTGGGGAAAGTCATCTTCAGAGTCTGACCCTTCGTCCTCCACGCTAATATTATAATTGACTTTAAAAGAAATTGAAATGTAAATATGGTGAATATTATATGTATATTTATGAACTTACTATCAAGACCGAAGTCCTTAAACGCCTTCACAAAATTGCTCCCGTTGTCAGTGATTGTGCAAACAATCTTGTCGCTGAACAACATAAAAGAATCATTTATCTTTTGGACAAGTTCCGCAATTTTGTCTGATGTGTGATTCCCTGCCATTCGCGTGCATGCCAGTGCGACGGAACGTCGCTCGAATTTGTGGTCGATCCAGTGGCATGTATAGCCAAAAAAAGATCTTCTTTTGGAAGACCAAATGTCTGCCGTTGTGCACACATATGTGGCAGACTGAATCTCATCCATAAGGTGAACCTTATGAAATTCAAACCTGTCGTCCAGCATCTTCGTCAATTTTTTCCGGCCCGGAACGGATACAGTTAAGTTGAGATCCTCAAAGATGGCAAGAAAAGATGGATGGTCCACAATCGACAATGAAGAAAATGTGTCTACCACGAATTTCAAAATTTTGTCGTCAAATTCCAATTGTCTAATTCCACCTTTTCTTGCCCTTTTTGACTTGTGGTCCTTATCCAACAAAAACTGATCGTACTGGGGACGATGCTTTTCTTTTAGATGGTTAAGGAAATTGGATGTCACCTTAACCGATCCACGAAGTCTTTTGTGGCAGACTTGGCAAGCAGCCACAACACCATTTGCAGCTTTCTGATGCTTAGTGTCCGAAATCTATGTAAGAATAAGAAATTTTTATTCAATTTAATATTTACAAAAAATTTTATTTTATTTTTTAGATACGGAAAAATTTTAACTTACTGCATGGACAATTTTAAAATATTTTCCATTTAAAATTAATGGCAATTGCGCTTCCTCAGCATTGACCTCAAATGTTGTGCTAGTCCTTAATTTTTATAGATAATAATAATTTTTTATGTCCATTTAAAATTGACTAATTTTATACTTACGAGCAATTTGAGAACAAGTTAATCATAGATTGATTACTGCATTCGTCTATAAATGGACTTATACTGTTCTCTGAAGGCGGTTCACATGCACTCATGCTAGTTTCTTCGAATACAGCATGTATGTTTTAGTACGTAAATTTCTGCGTTTTTTGGTATATAACGCATAAATTTTGGTTGAGGGGTTTGGAAGATATTGCCTGTTAACTGAATATATATATTTTTCCATCAGTCGAAAATCACGTTTTAGTTCGAAAATCACGTTTTAGTACTAAAAACTTTTTGGTTTTATGAGATATCTCAACCAAACTGATAAAATACGCATTTTACATTGTTTTATATATCCTGACCAAAGTTGGTTCAAATCGGACCACTATATCATATAGCTGTCATAGGACCGATCGGATCAAAATAAGGTTTTAGTATGAAAAACTTTTTTGTTTTACGAGATATTTTAACCAAATTGATAGAATATGCATTTAAGTTAGTTTAATACATCCTGACAGAAATTGGTTCATATCGGACCGCTATATCATATAGCTGTCATAGGACCGATCTGGTCAAAATAAGGTTTTAGAAAATAATGCCGCTAATAGCATCTTGTACACAAATGCTATGAAAAATACAGTTAAAGACGTTATTACCAAGAAGCTTCCGGACAGAATTTTTATGACACTTTATAAATACGACATTAGTACTGTGACCAAACTAAAACAAGTCGCTCAAAGAGAGGGAGCACAATAAACCTCAAAGTAATAATGAAACCCATATATCATATAGCTGCCACTGGAACAATTCGTCGAAAATCAACTTTTATAAATGAGTACCTGGGCTCAGGGTATTCTACTGTCGAGCGTGCTCGACTGTAGCCGCACCTCACCGCGAGCGAAGCGAGCCGGGGGTAGGCGAGCGAAGCGAGCAGGGGGCGTAGCCCCCTTGTTTTGGTATTAGATTTGGCCCTACGTCAAGCTTATAAATGCATATCTAATCTAGATGCAATTAATTGTGCGCCCGTTTTAGATATTTTTAATCTCGCCTTTATATATGATAACTAAAACGGCCAACAACAACAATAACTATAACAAAAAAAAATTTGTACTAGCGGACAATCCAAAATGGTTGTAGATGCAAATTTTCATCAAACAGCCACGGACTCCGAAACGGAATAAACCCTTTTATTCGGTTAATAATGAATAATCGACACCTCAAATGGGTAATAGATACGGGATTAACATTCTGAAGTCGAATTTTCTAGATTTTCCGATAAAAACATGTAATTTGACAGTTCAAACCATAAATGGAAACACTACTTTAAAGCAATGTATTTCCTTAGCCCCAAACAAACTTTGCCCATCCCATCAAACATTTTACAAAATTACGATGTATTATTAGGCAGGAATTATCTTGAAGCCTGCCAGGCAACAATAAATTATAAAGATGAAGTTGTAATTCTAAGTGATTACCAATTTGTCATGAGATACAATCAAGAAAATATTATAAATAATAAAAACTATCTTAATGGCAAGTTCATCCTTGATCCACCTAACAAGGAAGATGCAGGCTTTGATTGCATGGATCCACCATTAACTGAAGATTAACCATTTATCTTCGCAATTGAAAACGAATTAGCAGAAAGTAATCAATTCAGATTAGAACATCTTAACGATGAAGAAAAAAGTAAGTTAACAAAAATTTTGTTTGAATTTAATGACATTCAGTACAAGGAAAGTGACAATTTGACTTTTACCAGTAGAATAAAACATGTCATTCAAACAAATCATGAATATACTATTTATAAGCGTCCTTATAAATATCCATAAACTTATGATGAAGAAGTGAAAAAAAAAAAATTTAAGATATGATCCAACAAGGAATAATTAGAAAATCCTATTCTCCTTGTTGCTCACCAATTTGAATAGTACCAAAGAAAAGAGATGCATCAGGAAAGAAAAAATTCAGAATAGTCATTGACTATCGGAACTTAAACGAAATCACAATAGATGATAAATACCCTATTCCGGTCATGGATGATATATTAGATAAACTTGGAAGATGTCACTATTTCACTACCATTGACATAGCAAAAGGTTTTCATCAGATTCAAATGGATTCTGATTCAATCCAAAAAACCGCATTCTCGACGAAAAATGGCCATTATGAATACACTCGAATGCCATTTGGATTTAAAAATGCCCCTGCAACTTTTCAACGTTGCATGAACAACCTTTTAGAAGATTTAATCTATAAGAGTTGTCTGGTCTATATGGCAGAGTTGGGTCTATAAGCATTATCATTACGAAATCACAATAGATGATAAATACCCTATTCCGGTCATGGATGATATATTAGATAAACTTGGAAGATGTCAATATTTCACTACCATTGACCGAGCAAAAGGTTTTCATCAGATTCAAATGGATTCTGATTCAATCCAAAAGACCGCATTCTCGACGAAAAATATCCGTTATGAATACACTCGAATGCCATTTGGATTTAAAAATGCCCCTGCAACTTTTCAACGTTGCATGAACAATCTTTTAGAAGATTTAGGGCCGTTTTCCATCATGCTTTTAACCTTACAGTCTAGACAAATTGGCCTTGAAGGAAACTTTGATTTTCTTGTCAAAAATTTAGTTGCAGGCAGGCTGTAAGTTACAGGGCGGATCATCCATACTATAAGGGCTTAACATTCGCCAACTACGATTATTTCGGTGTTGCTAAGGGCAACGCCATAAAGTATATAAATTATTGCTCACCTTTAGGGTCCTGAATTGCTTATCATCATTTATCCTAATTTTTAACCGCAATTTTTATCTGATATTAATGAGAATAAGCTGAATAATGGCTAAAAATAACACGAAAAGTTATTTAAAAACAAAAGAGTTTTATACTCAAAAATGTGGGTGCAATATGTTGTTTTTGCGATTTGCATTGGACAACCGTGGCGTGGAATAAATTTGAAAGACTATTGAATTACTCCACATTCATGGTAGTCCGTCTACCAAATTTGGTTGTACTAGCTCTCAAAGCGGTTGAGATATAGGCACAATTCACACACAAATTTCAGGATTTTAAATTTTGCGCCAAACCTTCTGACAAGTGTTGCTCATTTTTAAAAAGTTTGACCATTTTTGAGGAAAG
Source organism: Drosophila phalerata (assembly GCA_951394115.2). NCBI lineage: Eukaryota > Metazoa > Arthropoda > Insecta > Diptera > Drosophilidae > Drosophila > Drosophila phalerata. The sequence continues at coordinate 713,808 of CATOAP020000069.1, forward strand.
TAATAACCAAATTCCCTTAAGCCGAGGTTTGATAAGCGTCAACATTTTATCTTTAGCCTTAGTCTTGATTTTCACTTGTACTCCAAACGTCGGTTAATTGTTATAAATAAAATATATTTTTTTATCAACCAATTATACTGGACTTGTAATTATACATATAAAGAAAATAGCTGGCATTAACCAAGTTAAATGCAATACGTCGTTTTGTCTTGTGTGTTATCCCCCATTCTCCCTCCTAACAAATAACCATATAATAGTAATAAATAAATGAAAAAGTTTGCCTAAATATTACTTAACTTTAAATACACCGTTGAGAAAATTATTCATCTATATATATAAAGTTGTTTGTCCAACTGATCCACTGACTGATTTAGCATTGTACAGGCCAAACGGTTTGACGTACGACCCTAAAACTTGGCCACAATATTCTTAAGATAATTTTATCGGGAGGTAAGGCGGGACTTTTCTAAAATCGACCTGAAAGTGCGTTAAATTAAAGGTCAAAGTTCCCAGCAGTAGCTCCGGGATTGAAGCTTGCTTGAACATGACTGGAATCGAGTTGACAAAACAAAGATAGATATTTATTTGAGGTGCGCAATAGTGCAGAGGATGGTGTGTTAGTCCCAACTGCTGGGAAGCGAGGGTTCATCCTCCACACCAGGCAACATTTTTTTTTTTTGTTTTATTAAATTTTATTAATATATTTTTAATTTAAAGATTTTGGTAAAATTCTGTTTTACTCCGAGAGCTGCAAAAAAAAAAAACCCTAAATAAAGGGCAAATTATAATTAATTTAAGGCCTCTCTCCAGCAGGCCAGGAACTAAAAATTCGTGTCAAACTTCATATAAAAAAAACTTCGGCAAGAATTTTTAGTTTTCGTTTTCGTTTCGTGTGTATCCAGCAACTTGAACGAAATCCACAAATTCATATCGATATTTGTCATATCGATAGCATGTGTGGATTGAGAGAACAGCTGATGAGTCTATCAGGAAAATATATTTATCAATTTTCCCTGGTGGACTCATACAAATGTCAAACGTCAAACATGGAGAATCAAGGTGCTGTGCGGAAAACTAAAAAAAGAGACTTAAATTTTCAACGCGATGAGAAAATTGCATTAATAAAAGCAGTTGAGGCACGCCCATGTCTTTGGATGATAACTGATAGGAAGCATTCGGACAACATAGCTGTTAAAAGTGCATGGGAATGTGTTGCTGCTGAATTATATAAGCAAGGTAAGATGCATGTTAATGTGCTTAATATTATTTAAAAATTAAACTATATTTATGCTTTGCAGCGAGTGAATGTAAAAGTGCATGGACATCTCTGCGGGACAGTCTGCGATACCATCGCAGCAAGCTTCCAAAAAGTGGCAGCGCGGGAGGCATCGCCTTGAGTCAGCCTAGAGTGAAGGAAACCGTCGATTGGCAGTTTGCTGAGCATATGGCTTTTCTACCTATTATGTCGTTGGAGAGACGGTAAGTCATTCGACATATTAATTTATATGTGTATAACAAGGCTTTTGTTGCAGTACCAAAACAAGTGAAATTATGTTTGTGGACAGCCCAGCGTGCAGCCCTGAAGCATGCTCCAGTCCCATTCCACCATATAGTGAGGACAGCATGGCTGCTAGCTCGGTTGAGCCAAACTGTCTTCTAACAGACGATGAGATAGAAGCAAGCACGTCGTCGGTGTACTCCTATGTAAGTACTCTTTACTTATTTATTATAATACTTCTGTATCCATTAGCAGCAGTCGAAGGCTTCAAAAAGGCGTAAGACGGAGATGGCGACAAGTGATGATGGCATTTCTGGTTTGCTGGGCGATTATTTAAAGAACAAGCAGCAGTCCAGATCGGTCTTCCCATTTTGGAATGAGCTGCTTAGTAAGCTACCAGCAGATGTAGCAACCGCAACAGAGGTGGAAATAACCAATATTTTATTTTCAAAGGTTCAGCAGCATCCCAATCAATAAAATTTGTAAAATAAATTAATAATACCCAGTGCCTTTATACAAAATAAAAACAATTCATATAAATTATTATCGAGCTTATTTATTATTGGCGCACACCGGCATATTCATTTTGCCAAGGAATTGACCCGGCTTCAGAGTTGACACTGTTTGCACTTGCACACTTTGCACTGTTTGTTTATAGAGCACAGCTGATTTGTCAGAGTGACCATGTACGTTTTTGGTGAATGATCAAAAACATGCTAGTTTTAGGTAAACATTTTCCTAATGTTAGGTGCTTGGTCTCACTTTTATAGTTATGTTCCACAAACACAAAAAATAATTGTCAAATTCCTGACAAGGAATTTTAAGTTGCTGGAGTAAGGCCTTTAATAAAGATACTGAGGTTTAAATTAACTGTGTGTACTTTGTTATTGATTTGCGAATATCTTAAGGGGCTTGCTGGTTTTCCGAGTTAGTCTGGGTATATTTATAATTTGAAATTATAATTGGCGCAAGTTTTATACTTACTTTTTCTTTTAACAAAACAGGTGATTATAGTGATGATTGTTTCATTTTTCACGAGTTCATCGATAAACATCGCGTGTTCGATAAAAAAATACTGAAATTCACCGGGGCGAATGGCAAAAAATCGGCTCATCCATTTCGGATGACCCAAAAAGATCATCCGGATTTTGTACTGAAATGAAGTCCACATTCGGGTCGGATGATGAAAATGGCGTCGAATGTGCCGAATGTGCTGTCGTGCAAATAGCCTATTAGTAAGCTACCAGCCGATGTAGCAACCGCAACAGAGGTGGAAATAACAAATATTTTATTTTCAAAGGTTCAGCATCATGCCAATCAATAAAATTTGTAAAATAAATTAATAATACCCAGTGCCTTTATACAAAATAAGGTAAAATTCTGTTTTACGCCGAAAGGTTCAAAAAAAAAAAAAAAAAAACTCCAAATAGCGGGTAATTTATCAAGAATTTAGCAAAAAAAAAAGTTTGGGGACTCAAATAGTTTTTTTTTTAAAAATCTTTGAAAATTCGAATAAAAATGAACTTTTTTGATTTTGCTTTGTGGAACTTTTCACTCTTTTCAGCCGTTTTCCAACACTTTTTATGTAATTTGATTCCGAATCGGAACTGTCCGATTAATTGCATGTTTACCAACACTATTTATAACGGGAAACTGTCAAAAACTATTTGTCAGCAAAATGTCGTTCACTGGCTGCAATTTGTCTATGATAAAATTTCATAAATTCAGTGATGACCAATTGTTTGATTTCTTACGAAATCACAATGTCATTTTATCTGAACGGATTTGTCCGAGCAAAATCCACGAGATTTTCATGGCCATAGGAAAACTTTACAACCCATGAAATGTGTCTATAATTAATAAAGATGTAGAGATCTCGGAGGTATGTTGAAGAAATTAGAGAAATGCTGCGCTCAAATTACGATTTTTTTTTAAATATTTTTGCTTTCGCCTCTGTAATCACGCCATTTAAAAAAAATAAGTTTACGTACGGCTCTCTAATTCAGGGCCCCAATATTTTTTAAAAGAGATAATTATTTTCATATTAAGGTTTAAAAGCAGTGTTGGTAAACATTCAAAAAATCTTACAGTTCAATTGGTTCCAAATCGGAATCATATCACAAAAGCAGTGTTGGTAAACGAGCTGTTATAGTGACAAGTTGCACAAAGCAGCAACAAAAATTAGCAATTTTCTATGCAAACTTTAAAGATTTTTTAAAATTAAACTATTTGAGTCTCCAAACTTTTTTTTTTGCTAAAGGCCTCTCTCCAGCAGCCCAGGAACTAAAAATTCGTGTCAAACTTCATATAAAAAAAACTTCGGCAAGAATTTTTAGTTTTCGTTTTCGTTTCGTGTGTATCCAGCAACTTGAACGAAATCCACAAATTCATATCGATATATGTCATATCGATAGCATGTGTGGATTGAGAGAACAGCTGATGAGTCTATCAGGAAAATATATTTATCAATTTTTCCTGGTGGACTCATACAAATGTCAAACGTTAAACATGGAGAATCAAGGTGCTGTGCGGAAAACTAAAAAAAGAGACTTAAATTTTCAACGCGATGAGAAAATTGCATTAATAAAAGCAGTTGAGGCACGCCCATGTCTTTGGATGATAACTGATAGGAAGCATTCGGACAACATAGCTGTTAAAAGTGCATGGGAATGTGTTGCTGCTGAATTAAATAAGCAAGGTAAGATGCATGTTAATGTGCTTAATATTATTTAAAAATTAAACTATATTTATGCTTTGCAGCGAGTGAATGTAAAAGTGCATGGACATCTCTGCGGGACAGTCTGCGATACCATCGCAGCAAGCTTCCAAAAAGTGGCAGCGCGGGAGGCATCGCCTTGAGTCAGCCTAGAGTGAAGGAAACCGTCGATTGGCAGTTTGCTGAGCATATGGCTTTTCTACCTATTATGTCGTTGGAGAGACGGTAAGTCATTCGACATATTAATTTATATGTGTATAACAAGGCTTTTGTTGCAGTACCAAAACAAGTGAAATTATGTTTGTGGACAGCCCAGCGTGCAGCCCTGAAGCATGCTCCAGTCCCATTCCACCATATAGTGAGGACAGCATGGCTGCTAGCTCGGTTGAGCCAAACTGTCTTCTAACAGACGATGAGATAGAAACAAGCACGACGTCGGTGTACTCCTATGTAAGTACTCTTTAATTATTTATTATAACACTACTGTATCCATTAGCAGCAGTCGAAAGCTTCAAAAAGGCGTAAGACGGAGATGGCGACAAGTGATGATGGCATCTCTGGTTTGCTGGGCGATTATTTAAAGAACAAACAGCAGTCAAGATCGGTCTTCCGGTGCTGGCTCTGGTTCTGTACGCTGTCCGGTGGGACGTGGCGGCACCTTATGGCGGGGATCCTCCTGGCGCTTTGCTTAAATGCTTCTCCAAAACTTCCAGGCACTTCTCCTGAAAGCGCAGCGAGTTGGCATTTCGCTCGGTCTCGATTGTTGCAGCGAGCATTGCCGACTCGTAAGCAGTCATCTCCGACTTCGGGTTGAACTTTGTTCTTTGCCCTTAGCAGGTGGCCCATCGCCACCCTTGGACTGCGAAATACTGCTGTCCACTGTCCTTTTACCCCTGCCTGACGAGCTTGTAGCCGCAGAGTCGTTGCTGCATTCAAATGGCGACAGCACACTGGAAGTGTTGCTGTTCTCATTTGGCGACAGCACGCTGGAAGTGGACAACAGTACATCGCAGTCCAAGGGTGGCGATGGCTCCTTACTCGAAGCCCGTTCCCTAGCCACCATGCTGATGAACTGCTCCCAGGTTTCATCATTGTCGACTGAAAAATAATTTCGATATCTACTTTAAGAAGAATTTTCGAGTGGAAAGGCGTACATTCCCGATATTGACCAAGAGATTGAAGGGATTGGCTAAGCAAGACACCGTAATGCGGAAGGCCATTCCTTGGAGAAACGCATTGCTATCGCTTTGTACACTCTGGGGTCATCGGCGGAGTATCGCAATGTGGGCAGTCTATTCGGCGTTTTCTGAGTCGATGGTATGCAAAATTCTACAAGAATTTTGCTATGAAGTACATCGGGTTTTGGCGCCCGAATATCTGCCAAAAAACTTCTTGACCCAGGAAATAATAGAGGAGTGTGTGCAAGGCTTTAAAGCGCTAGGATTTCCGCAATATTTCGGTGCAATTGGTAAGTCTGTTTACTTTTTATTAAGCCATACCCCTTCAACACAACGGAAGACGAGGAAAGGAAATCCTTCAATTATGCTCTGTCCAAATCGAGGAGAGTGGTGGAAAATGCGTTTGGACAATTTAAGGCCCGGTTTCGGCGAACTGGTAAAGGTGTCGACAATCATATTGACAAAGTCCCGCATATCATTTATACATGTTGCGTTCTGCATAATTTTTTGAATTGTCACAATAGTGACATTTCTGAAAATTGGGATGGAGGCTCCAATTTGCGTGCTCAACCCGAAAGTACGAGTATAGCTTATGATTTCGACACTTCTGCTGAAAATATAAGAAAAGCCCTTGCCAAACATATACATAATAAATAAAAAAATGAGTTATTTACATAATTGATCTTATTTTATTAATTTGTTTTAATTATTTTATACAATATGAAATATCCTTGAAATATACAATGAAAAAATATCCTTTGTACAATGCTGTAACTATAGCTCGCAAAACTTTAAAATGTACAATTTTTTTTTCAAAATATCAAAAAAAAAAAAAATAAACAGCAAGTCGTGAAGTCACAGAGGGAGTAACTAACTAGTAAGTAGTTTTAGCCAATACTTAATTTTGGTTGTTGTTGTTGTTACTGTTCCTGTTGTTGTTGTTGTGTTGTGTTCATTTAATTTGCCATGGTGCGGAAAAGTTGCTAGGCAAACAGCAGACACCCGATGCAAAGAAAGCGAGATACAGAAATAGTCTGGACAGTGTCTGCTCATCCTCGTACTGTGTGGTACCACGATTTGCAGCTAAAAGTCACAAGAAGAAGAGTATTAATTAGTAATCGATTTGGTAATAGTCTATTAGGCTGGGCCAACTCCAAATCAAACAAAAAAAAAACCCAAATTATCATGAATTTAGCCGAAAAAATTAGTTGGCGGTCTCAACTAGTTTGTTTTTTTTAAATGTTTAAAGTTTCCATACAAAATAGCCTATTTTTGTTGTTGCTCTGTGCAACTTGTCACTTTACAGCTCGTTTACCAACACTGATTTGGTCACCCGGTCATGAATAGCTTGTGAAACAACTCTATAAACTTCATCCTAGAGGTTTTGAGGAGTGTAAATAAAGGACCGCAAAAAAAAAAAAATCGCGCGATTTTTAAAAAAAAAATTTTTGCCTGTGGCGCTTTTATTACACGGTTGTACACACACTTTATGTTCATATATATCTTATAAATGCTTCTCCAGTGCACTTCGACCTTCTTTTGGAATTGGAGCTTGGCTAAATATTCCAAATAATTATCTGTTTTCATTAAATTTTTTTCGATTGAGATTTTTCCAAATAAAACTCACAAATCCATTATATACTTGATAAACTGGCCATAAAATGGACAAGTCAACGAAAAGTAGTGTTGGTAAACGGGCCATAGCAGTGACATGTTGCACAAGCAACAACAAAAATAGGCTATTTTGTATGGAAACTTTAAACATTTAAAAAAAAAAACTAGTTGAGACCGCCAACTAATTTTTTCGGCTAAATTCATGATAATTTGGGTTTTTTTTTTGTTTGATTTGGAGTTGGCCCAGCCTAATAGACTTTTACCATCGATTTAATTAGTTATTTCGAAACTTACGTGCCGGACGTGGTTCGCCCAAATTAAGCGTTGATGTGAAAATCCAAGAGAAAAAGCACCAATGCCAAATGACATGTGAAATCCATCACCAAAGACAAACCCTAGAAAGTCCGGTGCTGGCTCTGGTTCTGTACGCTGTCCGGTGGGACGTGGCGGCACCTTATGGCGGGGATCCTCCTGGCGCTTTGCATAAATGCTTCTCCAAAACTTCCAGGCACTTCTACCGAAAGCGCAGCGAGTTGTCATTTCGCTCGAAGCCGAGGCGCACCATCTCACGAGGCCGCTTCTCGTTGGCCTCGATTGTTGCAGCGAGCATTGCCGACTCGTAAGCAGTCATCTCCGACTTCGTGTTGAACTTCGATCTTTGGACTGCGAAATACTGCTGTCCACTGTCCTTTTACCCCTGCCTGACGAGCTTGTAGCCGCAGAGTCGTTGCTGCATTCAAATGGCGACAGCACACTGGAAGTGTTGCTGTTCTCATTTGGCGACAGCACGCTGGAAGTGGACAGCAGTACATCGCAGTCCAAGGTTGGCGATGGCTCCTTACTCGAAGCCCGTTCCCTAGCCACCATGCTGATGAACTGCTCCCAGGTTTCATCATTGTCGACTGAAAAATAATTTCGATTAGTAAACTTGTTTAATTTAAATATACATTTTTTAACCTACGTGCCGCATCAACTATACAATTTGTGAAGTTTACCGACTTCACAGCTCCCAAAATGCGGTGTACCTTGTCAAAATGTTGCCATTTTGAGGGTGCACCTCCGGATGTCCCTTTTTTCTTTATTTCATCCATATGAAAATAAAAAACATTAATATATTAACAATATTTTGTGGTAAAATATGAACTCACTTGTACTTTCTGGTGAGATTGTCCACCTTGGTCCTAATCTCCTTCCAAGTGACGCTGAGGGCTGCAGGAAATAAGGCCCCAGTAAGATGAAATAAGGCCCCAAAAAATGATGAAATAATGCCCCAAATTTGGGGTGAACTGTAATTCATATGAAATAACACCCCAATTTGAAAAATGAAATAAAAAAAAAATAAAAATTTGGGGTGTTATTTTATTGCTTTTGTATTAAATTTATTGTTTTATTAAGAAATGACTTGAATGGAACTATCCACTGGTTTTCTGAAATAAAGGCAGTCGTTTGCATGGCAAAAATAAAATATTTGGAACCATGTCCATATGAAATAACACCGGAATTTGAATAATTAAATAACGCCCCAATTTTTTAATGTTTTTTCTATATTTTATTGCTTTTCATCACACAAAGACTTGCATGGAGCTATCTACAGGTTTTCTGCAATAAGGGCAACTGTAATGCTCGCAGTTATTTGCAATTGCATCGGCTTGTAGCTTTAAATTGCACTCTGCGCAAATTTTCAAATGTTTGCATGGCAAAAATAAAATATTTGGAACCATCTCCATGCAAACAATGCAATTACGATCCTCAGTTTTGGGTACCAAAGGGTTAACTGATTCTTTCTCATCGGATTCCTCATCTTCTTCTTCACCTTCTTCTTCTTCATCAGAAATGGCCTCATTTGGGACCATGTTGGTGCAAATTTCATTGCCGTCATACACCATGCGTGAAAGAAAAGTAGCTGCAGTTAGCTTTCCTTGATCCAGTAGCAAAGTTGCCTCCTCAATCTTCTTATCCTTTTTAATATATCTCTTTCGCCTTTTGTTTGTGGTGAGCCCACCACTTTCAGTAAGCTGCGAAATTTCGCAACTTTTAAAGAACTCCTCGTCGCGAATAACATTTACAAATTTGAAAAAATTGCCATTTGGCATCGCAGAGCGACCCAATACACCATTGTATGCTTCCACAGCAGCTGTTGTGCGAATATTTTCCTTGTATACTGAAAAATTATTGCAGCCCACCTATTAACAATTCCAGAAATCATTAGTTAAATATTTCTCTTATTTTAAACTGAATAGCTATTACCTTTTTAATCCACTGCTTGTCGAAATAACTCAAAAAAGAGCAAAAATGGTTGTCAGAATCAAACATTAAAATTCTAGTATTGACATCGCAAAAAGCAGTTTCAATTAAGTGTGGAGGTAGCATTGGTAAAGCCAGTAATTTATGGAAAGCTGTGCTTGCAAGTTTTGAGTTCCTGATAAACTGTAGCAACGTTTTTTTCTTGCACATGTTTCTTCTTACTGCTTGGCAGAAATGGAACCTTAAAAAAAGTTAATCATTAAAGAAAATGTAAACAAAAATAAAATCAAGAAAAAACATACCAACATCCAACACTTTTTACTATTGGAAACACTTTTCGAATAGCTTTCCTCATGCCTTCCTCATAATCAGTAATTACTGTTGATGGCTCCATATCGAACACATTTTCTTTGATGTATTTCAGCATTTCCTCATAGCATTTTGTAGTTTTTTTATTCATTAAAATAAAAAACAACGGAAATACCTAAAAAATTTATAAATATTTTTAAATTAAGATTTAAGAGATAATGAAAATTTTATACAAAAAATCGCGCGATTTTTTGTATAAAATTTTCGCCTGCGGCGCTAAGACTAACATAATTTTTTTAAAAAAATATAGTGCAATTACCTGGTCAAAATATTGAATGTATATGACTAAGAGCTGGTTGAAGCAACCTTTGGGGACTATTTTAAAGGTTCCGTCCATTAAATATCTTCGATTTGGCGGTGGTATATTTTCCATTATACCGTTAATTATTTTCTGAGGTGAAAATATACAGAAAGCATATTTTTGCTCTTCAAAAATGCATGCCGTGTAGAATGGCAGTGGATTTTCTTTATCTTTTGTAATGCCAAACGAAGTCCACACAGACTCCAAATTGAAAGCCTCTATAACTTGTAGTGGATGGTCAGGCGAATGTACGAATGTTTGGCTAACAATATAATGTAAGCCTCGCCGTATTTTCGAAAATTGAATGTTTTTCGTTTCTTCCTGGTACCTAAAAAATTTACAATTATTGATAATATAACATAAACACAACCGCCAATAAATAATAATAATAAATATTTACCTTTCGCATGTATTGCGATAAGCTGACCGAATGCAACTTGTCGCGTTGCTTTCATTCCCCAAGACGCCTCCAATATTAGAACAGTTTTGTTTGATATCATTGAGAGCCATTATTTCAAAATAAGCCTTTTCTTCGTTGTCGTGATTGTGTTCAATGTATTTTTTTGCAAGCTCGCAGGTGCCATTTTCCAAAAGGTTTACCCTGGCTTGACAGGTTTTCTTCCTGCATTCTAATTTTTTAATATTCTTGTAATTAGATTTGAATTTGTACAACATTTTCTGTTCTTTTATGTAAAACAAATGTCCAGTTCTGCGAAGTCCAATAATTTTTTCACACTCCATATTTTTAGCTTTCACTTTTATGTCTAGATCGCACAATGCTAGTAACTAAACTACAATGATGCAGCTGTTTAACAACTGTCAACTGTCAACTATATGACCGTCGATTTCATGGATTGCTTTGATGTGAAATAAGACCCCAAAGTATTCATATAAAATATTGGGGCCCTATTTCCAAAAAAAAAAATGAAATAAAACCCCAAAAAAAAGTTTTGGGGCCTTATTTCATATCTTCTTTTGGGGCCTTATTTCATATGACCGTCGATTTCATGGATTGCTTTGATGTGAAATAAGACCCCAAAATATTCATATAAAATATTGGGGCCCTATTTATTTATTTTTATTTATTTATTTATTTATTTATTTACGTCAACTAAAATCAGTCGACAAAAAGTTAAATTATGAAGAAGATAAAATAAAATTATTATAAAAATAAAATTGAAATTAAATTAACAATTTAAATTAACAACTATATATATACGATATAACTGAAATTATAAAAATATGAAATTAAATTAAGTTAAGTCTAGTCTGGGGAATTCAAAAAATTATTTAATTGATCCAACATTTGTTGCAAGGATTGGGGAAAACCCAGAAAAAACCCAATCAGATCAATGATGGAAAATAATGAAAGTTATGTTGTGTTAGTGCCTACGGTTTAAATAGTTTAGAATTAGAAATTTAATAGTAGAAAGAGAAGCCTCTGAGTTGAAAACACGATAAAGTCGATTATATTCAGCACAGAGTACTCTAAAAGGTTCATGCAGAGAGTAGTTAGTAGTACAGGTGTTAAGAGAAAGAGGAGTGAAGTTACGTGTACGCCTAGAAGGAACCGACAAGTTAATTTGGCTAAGTAATGCAGAGGAGTCAATATCACCCTTAAGCAGTTTGATGATGAACATAACACCCAGCATAGTGCGCCGATTAGCTAAAGATGGAAGGTTAATCAATAACAGTCTATCAGTGTATGAGGGCAAGTCTAAACCAGGGTCCCAGTTGAAGCCACGAAAAGCAAAAATAAGAAATTTCTTTTGAACAGACTCAATTGAATTTTGATGTGCCATATATTGTGGCGACCACACACAAGATCCGTATTCTAAAATAGGACGAACGAGAGAGGTATAGAGTAGTTTAGTCGTGTAAGGGTCATCAAATTCCTTAGCCCATCGTTTAATGAATCCAAGAACTTGAGTAGCCTTATTGACAGTGTGTGCAATATGAAGATCAAATTTTAACTTATGATCAAGGAGTATTCCTAAATCATTCACGCGATTAAGTCTCTCCAAGCAGTTTCGGTCGATCGTGTAGTTAAATATATGAGGTCTGCTTCTATAAAATGACATAACCTTACACTTTGAGCAGTTTAGATGTAATTGATTAAAATTACACCAGGCGAAAAAAGAATCGACAAAAAAAAATGAAATAAAACCCCAAAAAAAAGTTTTGGCGCCCAATAAAGGAACTGCCTGCGGGGTCACCACGGTCAGCAGAGTTGGAGAATCAACTGATTAACGAGGGGAACGCGCAGGACCCTCATGCTCAACGTCGCGGGATTGCCTAGTGGAATGGAAGACTTGCTATCACCAGGTGAACCGAAGAGTACAGAGGTACCTCCAGTTAACTCCACCAAATAGAGTAGATATGTGGTAGTGCGGGAGCGAGTGCAAGTAGTGAAACAGAAGACTGAATTACGCGAAGAGCAGCACAAATCGCAGAAGAAACTTTTTTAAAATAGATTATTATAATAATTAATAATTAGCTGCAATGCATGCTAATAATAAATAAATAAATAAAATCTGAATTTTTATTGTTTACTTTTATGTCTATTTTTTAGTTGAACATTTTATAGAAATTGGCAGCAAATCGGCAAGTCGTCTTCTTGGCTGTCTGTTTTCTGCTCAATTTCGTCTGTTGTATTTCATGCCACCAATGTAAACAACAAAATCCAATTTCTTCTCAAATTTAGTTTTTCTATAAAATGTAAGACAATTTCACAATCACAATACATAAAGGTAAATTGATGGTAGATGTTAGATGTTGGCAGTGTGAATTGCTGTTTCACATCTACCATCATTCCCATGCGTTCCCCGTAAATGGGCTCAATGTGAAGAGGCTATTACTACCATTGCGTTAAGGCTAAAATACCCCTTTCTATTAAAATAAACCTGTTCGGCACTGCTTGGCTTCATAATCTTGATGTGGGTGCCATCGATGCAGCCAATTACACCAGGAATGTTATACTTGTGATAGAAATGCTGTTTGCATTTCGTCAGCATTTCCTCCGATCTGTTAAATTGAATAAAACGGGGCCCAAGTTTCGTTTCTAGCAAGGGAAGTATTTTCCAAAGAATTTTCCCAACGAATTGCCTTGACATCGACAGATCCTTATCCTTCCCTATCGCTCTTTGAAAGGATCCAACTCCTAAAAAGCGCAATGCAGTCGCCAACTGCAGAACAGGCGAAATCGAAGATCTTGGAATATCGTCCTTAATTAAATTGAAGATCCTTTGAAAGGTACTTTTTTCAACCCGATAATTATACCAAAAAATGTTTTATGAAACGAAAACAAATTGCAGTAAATTATGCAGAAAATCATAAAATAACATACGTATCATCTGATTGTGAATATGGATCAGATGCGCATCTGAGAAGCCTTCGCTGCATGGTCTCCTTTTTCATTTTCTGCCGCCGGAGCTCTTCGATGGCCAACAGTCTCGCTAACGGCATATTAATTTATTTTGATTAAAACAATTTAGGTTTTGTTTGGGTTTGAATTTTGTTTTGAATGCTGCAAGTCACGATGAGATGCCAGACTATTGGCAGACAGTTGCTAGAGTTGTGGTTTAAGGCCTCTCTCCAGCAGGCCAGGAACTAAAAATTCGTGTCAAACTTCATATAAAAAAACTTCGGCAAGAATTTTTAGTTTTCGTTTTCGTTTCGTGTGTATCCAGCAACTTGAACGAAATCCACAAATTCATATCGATATTTGTCATATCGATAGCATGTGTGGATTGAGAGAACAGCTGATGAGTCTATCAGGAAAATATATTTATCAATTTTTCCTGGTGGACTCATACAAATGTCAAACGTCAAACATGGAGAATCAAGGTGCTGTGCGGAAAACTAAAAAAAGAGACTTAAATTTTCAACGCGATGAGAAAATTGCATTAATAAAAGCAGTCGAGGCACGCCCATGTCTTTGGATGATAACTGATAGGAAGCATTCGGACAACATAGCTGTAAAAAGTGCATGGGAATGTGTTGCTGCTGAATTAAATAAGCAAGGTAAGATGCATGTTAATGTGCTTAATATCATTTAAAAATTAAACTATATTTATGCTTTGCAGCGAGTGAATGTAAAAGTGCATGGACATCTCTGCGGGACAGTCTGCGATACCATCGCAGCAAGCTTCCAAAAAGTGGCAGCGCGGGAGGCATCGCCTTGAGTCAGCCTAGAGTGAAGGAAACCGTCGATTGACAGTTTGCTGAGCATATGGCTTTTCTACCTATTATGTCGTTGGAGAGACGGTAAGTCATTCGACATATTAATTTATATGTGTATAACAAGGCTTTTGTTGCAGTACCAAAACAAGTGAAATTATGTTTGTGGACAGCCCAGCGTGCAGCCCCGAAGCATGCTCCAGTCCCATTCCACCATATAGTGAGGACAGCATGGCTGCTAGCTCGGTTGAGCCAAACTGTCTTCTAACAGACGATGAGATAGAAGCAAGCACGTCGTCGGTTTACTCCTATGTAAGTACTCTTTACTTATTTATTATAATACTTCTGTATCCATTAGCAGCAGTCGAAGACTTCAAAAAGGCGTAAGACGGAGATGGCGACAAGTGATGATGGCATCTCTGGTTTGCTGGGCGATTATTTAAAGAACAAGCAGCAGTCCAGATCGGTCTTCCCATTTTGGAATGAGCTGCTTAGTAAGCTACCAGCCGATGTAGCAACCGCAACAGAGGTGGAAATAACCAATATTTTATTTTCAAAGGTTCAGCAGCATGCCAATCAATAAAATTTGTAAAATAAATTAATAATACTCAGTGCCTTTATACAAAATAAAAACAATTCATATAAATTATTATCGAGCTTATTTATTATTGGCGCACACCGGCATATTCATTTTGCCAAGGAATTGACCCGGCTTCAGAGTTGACACTGTTTGCACTTGCACACTTTGCACTGTTTGTTTATAGAGCACAGCTGATTTGTCAGAGTGACCATGTACGTTTTTGGTGAATGATAAAAAACATGCTAGTTTTAGGTAAACATTTTCCTAATGTTAGGTGCTTGGTCTCACTTTTTTAGTTATGTTCCACAAACACAAAAAATAATTGTCAAATTCCTGACAAGGAATTTTAAGTTGCTGGAGTAAGGCCTTAAATTAATTATAATTTGCTCTTTATTTGGGGGTTTTTTTTTTTTTTTTGAACCTTTCGGCGTAAAACAGAATTTTACCCAAAATAAAAACAATTCATATAAATTATTATCGAGCTTATTTATTATTGGCGCACACCGGCATATTCATTTTGCCAAGGAATTGACCCGGCTTCAGAGTTGACACTGTTTGCACTTGCACACTTTGCACTGTTTGTTTATAGAGCACAGCTGATTTGTCAGAGTGACCATGTACGTTTTTGGTGAATGATCAAAAATATGCTAGTTTTAGGTAAACATTTTCCTAATGTTAGGTGCTTGGTTTCACTGTTTTAGTTATGTTCCACAAACACAAAAAATAATTGTCAAATTCCTGACAAGGAATTTTAAGTTGCTGGAGTTAGGCCTTTAGCTCGTTTACCAACACTGCTTATGTGATATGATTCCGATTCGGAACCAATTGAACTGTAAGATTTTTGGAATGTTTAAACCTTAATATGAAAATAGTTCTGTTTTAAAAAATATTGGGACCTGAAAAGGGCCGATTTGGTGACACAGTGTCACGGTCAGACCGTCAAAGGGACATAAAGTCACCCTAGACTTCATCGTCATCACCGCCGTCATCGTCTTCCTAAAGGGGGTGGAATGAATTAGAATTCATACAATTGGTCATCACTAAATTTATGAAATTTAATCATAGACAAATTGCAGCCAGTGAACGACATTTTGCTGACAAATAATCTTTGACAGTTTCCCGTTATAAATAGTGTTGGTAAACATGCAATTAATCGGACAGTTCCGATTCGGAATCAAATTACATAAAAAGTGCTGGAAAACGGCTGAAAAGAGTGAAAAGTTCCTCAAAGCAACAACAAAAAAGTTCTTTTTTATTGGAATTTTGAAAGATTAAAAAAAAAAAACTATTTGAGTCCCCAAACTTTTTTTTGCTAAATTCTTTATAAATTAGCCGCTATTTGCTTTTTTTTTTTTAACCTTTCGGCGTAAAACTGAATTTTACCTAAGCTTTAGTACAAAAATCTCTTTGTTTTTTTGGTATCTCAACCAAAAACACATACTCGGTTTTGCACGCCAAATCTAAAATTTTTCTACCAAATCAGAATTGTTACCCACATCTGGCTTTTTCTCAAAGTCCAATGACAGGGGCAGCTATTTTTTGCTATTTATAACATTCAGTAGGAAATTTCCAACAACCAAAAATTTTAAATTCTTCTCAAATAACTAATAACTGATAATAATTGAAAATAAGTTTCTTCCAGAAAAATATAAGAAGTGCTCCTTTTTTTAACGTTTCAATTTCGCGAGCGAAGCGAGCTCGGGCTGGTGATCGAAGCGAGCCCCCTAGTATAGAATATTTTCGTAGCGAAGTGGTACTC
Source organism: Drosophila phalerata (assembly GCA_951394115.2). Taxonomy (NCBI): domain Eukaryota; kingdom Metazoa; phylum Arthropoda; class Insecta; order Diptera; family Drosophilidae; genus Drosophila; species Drosophila phalerata. The sequence continues at coordinate 730,246 of CATOAP020000069.1, forward strand.
TTGTTATCAAAAAAATAATAAAAAAATTTTTTTGAATAAAGCTTGAACGCAGTTTGAGCAGTTGAACAGAAAAACGAACATTTTTTTCATTGGCAATATACATACCTGAGTATATTTTGACGAACAAAATCCAGCGATCGCTTAGAGCCAGCCACTAAAGCCAAAATAATTTTTGAATTGTAATACGAAAACAGATCCATACAATCATTTCGCAAATGGTGAAGTTCATATCGGATATTCTCATAATTCCGGTATTGCAATGTCTTTAACACATCATCAGGTGCTAAGTAGATAGTCCTGTATATTTTATGGAACTGGATAAAATCCCACTTGTCAATAGGCAAAAAACCCTCAGTACGCCAATTGGAATCATTTAATTTATCCGAAGGTAATTGAAATACTCTCCGCCCCTTGGAATCTGATGGCTCAAAGTCAAGTAAATCAATAAACATATTTATAATGTCAATAACAGCACGTTCCATACATATTGATTTTTTTTCTAGAACACGTTCTGCAAAATAAATAAAATAATTATAATAAGATTAAAATTTTTTTTTAAATTTGGCAGTGTTGTGGTTGAAAGCATATATTAATCAAACGTGGCTTTCACTTTGACTCAGTAATTACTGCGGACGGCAGTGCGCGCTAGTGACGAAAGCAGCACGAAGGGTGCGAAAGGAGAAAAGCAATATATACAGCTAATTTGCAAAATTTTCAACGATTGTCCGATCAGATCGAGTTATATACCGATCGAAAGGTTTAGACCTAACTTACAGAATGGCGTACTAAAACTTTTTCTAGCTCACCTGGTTCATGAGATACGGGGGTGTAATTGGGAGCGGAAAAATGTAAGCGATCGCAGCTAATGGGGCCGTTGGGGCCTTTTTCAAAATTTTTATCAAAAATAGGCGTCGATTGATACCTTGATCACCCAAATCCGACAACTGGTTCATAAGATAAAGATATTTGAAATTTTTGGTGGTCTTCTCAAAATGAGATGAAAAGTCAGTTTGTCTGTTTGTTTGTCCGTATCAAAGCGCTAAAAAAGCTTAGATTTTAAGATGGGGATTTAATCCTCTTCAAATATCTAGAAATGTTTGTTCTACGATTCTTTGAATTTCTATTTCGCTATTTCCCTTGTTGTTTCCCAACCATAGCAGCTACAGATATGTCCTATATATCATTGGAAAGGTGAGTTTGAGGGCTTTTTGGCGTACATTCATATTTTGGCGATTTCTGACAAAACGGCTATAACGATTTTTATGAAATTTGAGTATGTACGTAAAATTTAAATTTGCGTTTTTGGTATATGACACATAAATTTTGATTGAGGGGCTTGAAAGATATTACCTGTTAACTGAATATAATCATTTTTTTATCGGTCGAAAATCATGTTTTAGTACGAAAAACTTTTTGGTTTTTTGAGATATCTCAATCAAACTAATACAATATGCTTTTAACATGGTTTTATATATCCTGACCAAAGTTGGTTCAAATCGGACCACTATATCATACAGCTGTCAAAGGACCGATAGGATAAAAATTAGGTTTTAGTATGAAAAACTTTTTTGTTTTATGAGACATTTCAACCAAATTGATAAAAATGCATTTAAGTTAGTTTTATACATTCTGACCGAAATTGGTTCATATCGGACCACTATATCATATAGCTGTCATAGGACAAATCGGGCCAAAATCTAGTTTTACTGGAAAGGTTTAGTCCTAATTAACCAAATGGCGTACTAAAACTTTTGCGCATGAGATAAGGGGGAGGGGAACAATTTCGTTTAGGCCTTTTGGTAAATTTTTGATACCGCGATGACCCAAATCGGACATTAAAATTTGAATTGTTAGACTTCTCAAAATGAAATGATAAGTCAGTTTGCTTGTCTGTTTGTTTTTTTTGTGTCAACTTGTATCAAATTGCCAAAATGAATAAAGTTTTTCGTATTAAAGGCTAATTTGAAACCGTCGTAAATATGGCAGCTTTTTTATATAGTCATACCATTTAGACTAAATTTAAACAGTGTGTAACGTTTAGTAATAAAGACATATTCTGTGAGTTTGGTTGAGATAGCTAAAAAAAAACTAATTGATATTTAAGTTTATTTTACATCCCATTGTTCCTATGACAGCTTTATACCTATTTAATACTGGCCGCATCATTGTCAAAGGTGCGAAAAAAAACAAATGTCAAAAACAATTCGACACGTTAACAAATCAAATAATTGTTTGACCACAAAAAAAAACATGGACGAAAATCTTTTAAATGTGGTACACGGTACATTCGGAAATTACACTGCAATTACCAATATGTTATTACACCTAGTTAAGAAATGCGCGCCACTCAAGGCAATTTTCTATTGTCCTTCTTTGAATTGCAAGCTCCACGTTGCGAAAGATCTGTGCAAGCTTGTAAGTCTTATTTGTTCTTTGCCACTGGAGTTGTCCTAATAAAAATCTAGGGGGCTCAGCCCCCTGCTCGTTTCGCTCGCGGTGCTACAGTCGAGCATACTCGACTGTCGGAGACCAGTACTTACTATGGCTAATTTGAAACCGTCGTAAATATGGCAGCTTTTTTATATAGTCATACCATTTAGACTAAATTTAAACAGTGTGTATCGTTTAGTAATAAAGACATATTCTGTGAGTTTGGTTGAGATAGCTAAAAAAAAAATAATTGATATTTAAGTTTATTTTACATCCCATTGTTCCTTTGACAGCTTTATACCTATTTAACACTGGCCGCATCATTGTCGAAGGTGCGAAAAAAAACAAATGTCAAAAACAATTCGACACGTTAACAAATCAAATAATTGTTTGACCACAAAAAAAAACATGGACAAAAATCTTTTAAATGTGGTACACGGTACATTCGGAAATTACACTGCAATTACCAATATGTTATTACACCTGGTTAAGAAATGCGCGCCACTCAATGCAATTTTCAATTGTCCTTCTTTGAATTGCAAGCTCCACGTTGCGAAAGATCTGTGCAAGCTTGTAAGTCTTATTTGTTCTTTGTCACTGGAGTTGACCTAATAAAAATCTAGGAAGCTCAGCCCCCTGCTCGTTTCGCTCGCGGTGCTACAGTCGAGCATACTCGACTGTCGGAGACCAGTACTTACTATGGGAGAAAAAGTTTCACATACAATACTAAGACTTGATTTTCGCCCGACCGCTATATAATATAGTGTTACGATTTGTACCAACTTCGGTAAGGATGTATAAGACTAACTTACACCCATTTTACAATGCAGCCACTAACAGGTCACTAACGATAAAATCTAGTGGCAGTCACAAATTCAGTTGCTGCCCATACAAACATATGACAGTACATGACAGTTGACTTTAAAATAGTGACTGCCGCTGTTGTTAGCGACTGTCGTAGCGACTGTCGGAACCAGTGTTGGTAAATAAAATGTTATTAACAGAGTCATAACATTGTCACTGGAAAATCGAACTGCCAATTTTGAAAAGCAATTTTTTAAATAAAAAATAAAAAAATATCATTTGTTGACAAGCGAAAAGAGTAAGTACAATTTATTTTGTGGGAAAAGAATAATTTCATTAATTACTTAAATTTATTAGTGAACAATGGTAAGCAGCGCAAAAAGTGGCCCCGTTTTATTCAATTTAACAGATCGGAGGAAATGCTGACGAAATGCAAAACAGCATTTCTATCACAAGTTTAACATTCCTGGTGTAATTGGCTGCATCGATGGCACCCACATCAAGATTATGAAGCCAAGCAGTGCCGAACAGGTTTATTTTAATAGAAAGGGGTATTTTAGCCTTAACGCAATGGTAGTAAGTCTGATTATTTAAAAATGTGTACATTTAATTGTGTAGAAGTGTTTCGTTTATTCTGGTTGTCCGTTTTGTTATGTGTGTCTTAGCATTCGCTTTTTGTTCCAATGTTGCCCTATATGAATACTTTATTAACTTTTAAATTTTGGTGCTTATAGATATGCTATTACGACCTTAAAGTTTTGTATGTGGATGCTTCGAAGCCTGGAGCAACTCATGACTCTTGCGCTTGAAGTCAGAGCGAAGCCAGAGCTTTTCTTCAAGAACAATATGATGGTGGTTCCCGTGGCAATATGCTCCTTGGGGATTCGGGTTATCCCTTGGAGCCCTTTCTACTTACGCCTTACAGAAATCCAAGAGCTGGGACGAGTCAACATACATTTAACCTTCGTCATGCTTCTGCAAGAAATGTAATTGAGAGAACTTTTGGAGTAATTAAAAGTCGATTTAGATTACTCCAAGAGATTCTACTGTATAGCCCCTTAAAGGTGACGTGCATAATAAATGTGTGCTGTGCACTTCATAACTTATGCCGCGAATTTAAGGAAAGGGATTTTCAAATTGTCGAAGTTGATGAAGGACACGAAGAAGTTGACTATGTAACAAATTCGGATCAGCCAGAAACAACGTCTCAAATTCGAGACGACATTGCAGCTTCCCTGACAAGGCGTTGACTTTTTTATGTAAATCTAATTTTTTTTTTATTATTATTTTTCAGTTTCTATTGTAATTATTTGTTATTTAATAAATAAATGCAATGTTAATTTTAATATTTAATTTAATTTATTTTCAAGAACTGAAACTAATTTTTCTAAGATAGAATTCGTTCTTTTCCGCTCCTCCAACATTTCTTCAGAATTCTTTCTTAGCCCCACCAGCTCGTGTCTTTGCAGCCAGCCTGCCCTCGCTCGGCGCTTTTTCTTTGTTTTCACTCGCCTTTTTGGAAGTTGGAGCATCCATCCTCGGACGTTTTGGTGAAGTTTCTAAAATTAAAAATTTAATTGAATAGCTTTTGAAAATCTGTTATTTTGTACGTACCTTCGTCTATTTCTTCAACATTCTCCTTCTCCTCGGTATTTGGCTGCAAGATGCCAAATGTTTTGGCGCCGGCCACTCCATCTACCGCCTCAAACAGGTGGCATAGCCGCGATATTTCCTCCTCGGTGGGAGTGAGCGCCACCTGATTGAACGGCCCGCCGCCTGTTGCTCGGCTCTCCCTCTTGTTATGGGTAATTTTCTTCTTAATAGCCAGCTTCCAATCTTTCCATACCTGTTGTAAACAATGAACAAAAATACTTATAAATAATTGCAATTGACTAGCTACTTACACAACGCCTCTCCTCCGCAGTTTTGATTGGAGGGCCCACTGTATTTAGCTTAAGCGCCAAATCTTTCCAAGCTGCTGCCACAGCCACCCTGTCCCCTTTAGTAAAATTTCGGGCAGTGTCCGGGTGCTTCCTCATAAAATCAATTATTATTGCGTCTTGGCTTGCACTGCGATGTTTTCCCTTTTAATAAATCAAAAAATTGTAATAATAATACAAAGAAACCAATTTACTTACATTCTGCTCGTGATTCCTTTTACTTCCTTGATTTTTAATGGCACTTTGACACTAATAACGATTTTAAGGCGATGCCACCTAGCAGAGTTACAACTGCCCACAAATGTTTTCACAAATTGCACAATAAGTAAAAGAATTTTGCAGTAAAACTAGTTTTACCTCAAAAGTGCTATTTTTTTAATGCTTAATTTTAAGTAAACAGAAGTGGTTCCATATAAATTTTAAAAAATCCCTTACTTCGAAATATAATTTGGTAAAATTCTTTTTTACGCCGAAAGGTTCAAAAAAAAAAAAAAAAAACTCCAAATAGCGGGTAATTTATCAAGAATTTGGCAAAAAAAAAAAGTTTTTTTTTTTAAATCTTTGAAAATTTGAATAAAAATTAACTTTTTTGATGTTGCTTTGTGGAACTTTTCACTCTTTTCAGCCGTTTTCCAACACTTTTTATGTAATTTGATTCCGAATCGGAACTGTCCGATTAATTGCATGTTTACCAACACTATTTAGAACGGGAAACTTTCAAAAATTATTTGTCAGCAAAATGTCGTGCACTGGCTGCAGTTTGTCTATGATAAAATTTCATAAATTCAGTGATGACCAATTGTTTGATTTCTTACGAAATCACAATGTCATTTTATCTGATCGGATTTGTCCGAGCAAAATCCACGAGATTTTCATGGCCATAGGAAAACTTTACAACCCATGAAATGAGTCTATAATTAATAAAGATGTAGAGTTCTCGGAGGTATGTTAAAGAAATTCAAGAAATGCGCCGCAGGCAAAAATTTACTTTAAAAAAATCGCGCGATTTTTTAAAAAAAAATTTTTGCCTGCTGCGCTCTAATTACGTTTTTTTTTAAATTTTTTTGCTTTCGCCTCTTTAATCACGCCATTTAAAAAAAATAAATTTACGTACGGCTCTCTAATTCAGGGCCCCAATATTTTTTAAAAGAGATAATTATTTTCATATTAAGGTTTAAAAGAAGTGTTGGTAAACATTCAAAAAATCTTACAGTTCAATTGGTTCCAAATCGGAATCATATCACAAAAGCAGTGTTGGTAAACGAGCTGTTATAGTGACAAGTTGCACAAAGCAGCAACAAAAATTAGCAATTTTCTATGCAAACTTTAAAGATTTTTTAAAATTAAACTATTTGAGTCCCCAAACTTTTTTTTTTTGCTAAATTAATTATAATTTGCTCTTTATTTGGTGTTTTTTTTTTTTTTTTTTGAACCTTTCGGCGTAAAACAGAATTTTACCTATAATTGAAAAATATGGAATACCTGAACCTGACACCGAAAATCTAAATCGTACCAGGTGGCAGCATCGGATGCTAGTGGATTGAGAGCTGTTTCGTTTCGCCCAAAAATATTTTGGGGATTGCTCTGTGGCAGGGTGGAATGAAATTGAAGTGAAATTCAAGCGGAAGTGATTTCTGTGACACCCCTGTATTAAGCTCACAAAGAACACGCTGAATAAAAACTTATCTGCACTCAAATGTGTTTGTGTTTTTTGTTCTAAACTTACAATAAGTTATATTTCATTTGCTTTTGCTTTGACTTTGAAAATATGTGAAGTCGAAGTCGAAGTCGAAGTCGAAGCAAAAGCAAAAACAGTTTAAACAGTTTTTGAAAAACTTATTATGAATTATAATATTTTTGCTTTTGCTTTTGCTTCGACTGTTTAAATATCTCAAGTCGAAGTCGAAGTCTAAGTCGAAGCAAAAAACCAAACAGTCGACTGCTGTAAGTTGAAACATACGACTTATATAAGTTGAAACAGTCGACTTATACAAGTTTAAACAATCCACTGTTCTCTTATTTTGGATGTGCTCATAAGAAATCTGCTTAAATTTTTGGGTCCGATATCCCTATAAAGTAAAGGGTGATTTTTTAAGAGCTATAGGAAAGCATTTAAAAAAAAACACATAGTAAGATTCAGAAAAATGCATGAAAACCAGGGACCATAACTGTTATGAGGAATATCCAAAAAAAATCACTTTTAATGATTATTTTAAGACTTTTATTTTATAAAGACAAATTAATCGTTACTTTTATTTTAAAAAAATATAAATTAAAATTAATCATTATTTTTGATTTTTATTTGATCAGTCTTTTGTAAGTTTTTCAAGTCTTTTTTGATGAATAAAATAAAAGTCATTAAAGACTTTTATTTCTGATTTTTATATTTTAAAAGTCTCAAAAGACTTTTATTTTTGAGGAATAATGGACGTAACATGATAAAAGCCATAGAAATTTTAAGTGACGAGCATTTGAAGAAGTGGTTAATGATATTAAAGTGCACAATATCATTTCAGTAAGATGTGCGGCACATACTCTGCAATTGGCTGTCAATGACTTTTTAAAATTTATTATTTGCCAGTCTGCAATAAATAATGCTAGATATTTAGCAAAAACATTAAGTTGCCCTTCTAATAGGTAAGTTTATATTATACTTGCAATTATATTCTCAGAACTCTTCTATCAGTTATGCTTAATTAATTTGTTTATTGCAGATATATTTTAAGCAGCATAAATCGATCTATACCAGTAATTGATGTACAAACGCGTTGGAGCTCAACATACAACATGTTAAGCAAATTAATAGATTTAAAGGATGTTTGTGAAGATTTTTTCGAGTCAAAAAATTTGTCGGAAACTGATTGGAAACAGATAGAGTCTGTGGTTACCGCCCTGGAATCTGTCAATTGCACCACGCTGAAGCTACAGGCAGAGCACCTGTATTTCGCAGACTTCTATAAAATCTGGTTGGAAATGAAGCTTTCAATAAAGTCGAAAGGCTCTGAAACTTGTGATTTGTTGGCTAAATGCCTAGACAAAAGAGAAAAGTTATTGTTGGACAACGAAATATTGGTTTCCGCAGCATACCTTGATCCGAGACTTCGTAGAACGCTGAAAACCCCAAGTCAGCTAGCCACAGCGAAAAATTATTTAAAACGGCTATTTCGTAATATATATGTCGGAGAGGGACTTCTGCTCATTGTATTTACTTTATGTTACACTGACCGCACAGCAAGTCCCGATAAGGTTATTGTTCAGTTTTAAGAAAACAGTGAGGCAACACGTCTACACACCACGACCGCAAAACCGGAAAAAGCATGACTTTCCACTTGTCCTCTTACTCGTCAATGTCTCCTGTCATATTTGACACTGTCTGTCACATCTGTCAGTGAATACTTTCAACACTGATTACTGAACAACACCCCTGGGCCATGCTCGGCAGAGGCAATCCTTACCTCACACCTTGCTTTCAGTGGTAACCCTAGTATAACAGAACGGGACGACTATATTACATGACCATCTTTATTATTGAGACTTAACAGTTAACATTCAAAATTAATACAAACGATTTCTGTGATCTACGACACGGCCTTCCTGACTAGCACGCGTCCTCGTGAGTAATGTGTGTTTTCAATTATAACATTAGGTCTGGCATCATATCTTGCTTAGTTAGTTAAACTTGAATTTAGTTTACATCATATCTCGTATTTCTTCAAATGTCAGTTCTTATAGAAACTCGACCACTTGGCTTTCGGTTTTATCACCACATGGTTCTCGGGCTCTTGCCACCTCTCTGCGACGCTATGCACCTGCAGTGCCTTGATCCTTCACCAGATCAACCATCCGCGACAGACAATATCACCCATAGCTGGCATGACTATTGCTGTTTGGATCTAGCCCCCATGTGTGATGTTCCCTGCACCCTAGGTAGCAGAGATCGTCTGTTGATCAACGTCTTTTTCACCGTGACCATCTTTTTCAATAATTTCTGCGTTTCGCTTTTCTTTTTTCCCATTCTCACCCACACTTACTGCTACTATCTTTCTCTCATTCTATCGTTCTGTTTGCGACTCGTGCAATCGACATAGTTTGCCACAATCTCGGGCGCAATTAGTGTCTGGTGTGTGGGGACTACCCTTAATCTTAAACAGGGCCAGAACTTAATTGGGCGCCTAATGTGTCGCTGCTGAATTGGTTGTGATGCGAGTATAACCTACAGATAATTTCTTATTTTTCCCCCCTCATTTTTTCATATTGCTGTCGCATAAATTTTAATTAATCATAAAAACGTGTGCACATCAAAATGCCACAGGTTTGGGGCAAGTATTGTGTTTGCTCTTTGTTTCTGTTCACGCTGTTGTTGTTGTGGCTGTTGTTGCTCATTTTGCCTAGCATGCTGTCCTGAGAAATTCATATTCGTGTTTAATAATAAATCACAAGATGCTGCCGCTTGGAGGTCGCATTCGGGCATTCCTCGCAAACTTTCATGGGCATACTTGTACGTTCTTTTACTTGTTAATGATCTTAAGAGGTATCGGTCACCTTCTAACAATTCAATGACAACAAATGGTCCTTTAAACTTTGGATCCAACTTTGTCTGATGTCGTTCTTCGCACTTAAGCAAGACATGATCGCCAACCTTATGTTTTACAACTTTTGCCTTATTTTTATCTTTATGACATTTTTCGTACATGGCATTTTTGTCTATGTTTTCTTTTGCCTGTATTCTTATTTTATCTATATCAATTTCTTCTTCATTTTCGTTTAAAGGTAGCATGCCTAATGGTCTGGCCTCTTTACCTATCAGTAGCTCTAGCGGGCTAAACTTGGTCACCCTATTACTAGTACAATTCATAGCTAATTGCACATCTCCTAATGCCTCCTGCCAAGATCGCTTGCTTGTCTCTACTGCTGTGAACATGTTTTTCATTGTGCTCATCACGCGCTCTACCTGTCCATTGGCACGGCTTGCACCCGTGGCTATCAAATGCAATTCAATTTTATTGTTCTGACAAAACTCACGGAATGAACTACTGGCAAAGCTTCTGCCCTGATCTGCAATGATTCGATTTGGTACTCCGAAGAGTGATATGCCTGATTTAACCGCCTTAATGCAATTTTCGGAATCTAGACTTAAAGTATGGTATAGATAAACATACTTTGTAAACCCATCAATCTGCACTATGACATATTCCTTCATATCATTCTTGCCACTTAATTTGCCGCTAATATCTATGTGAATTGTATGCCATGGTATTTTGATTTTGGGAATTGAGTGCATTTCCATTTGAACTTTACCCGACGAAGGTTTGGATATCTTACAGGTCATACAATTCTCTACAAATTTGCGCGTATATTTTGACATGTTTTCAAACCAATATTGCTCGTAAACTTTGTCTAATGTCTTTTGCCAGCCGAGATGCATTATCGACTCATGGACATGTTTAATAACGGACCATCTAAATGCTCGCGGAATGACAGGCAAGCAGCGAGTTTTCCCATTTCTTTGAATTTTACAATATAATAATCCGCGTCTCGTCTCATACGTATTCGCTATGTTTTCCTGCATCTCACCGCTTTTCAGATGTGCTACAATCTTGACTATGTCCTGATCACGTTGTTGTTCTGCTATTAACCAATTATCCGTTATCTCTGCCAAATCAATGCGCGCCTCAACCGTTCTATTTGTATAATTAGGTCTTGTTGGGATTGGGTTTCTGGACAGAAAATCTACATGTGCCATCTGACTTCCTTTTCGATACTCCACATCGAAATCGAACGATTGTAGGTAAGCCCACCAGCGATGCACCCTTGCAGTCAACTCGATTTTTGTTCGACTCGCCTTCAACGAATTGCAGTCTGTGTAGACTATAAATTTTCGGTCATGCAGGTAATGGCGGAAATGTTTTACAGCATTGTACACAGCCAGAGTTTCCAACTCATAAGAATGGTACTTGGATTCTGTTGCTGTCGTACATTTGCTGTAATACTCTACCACCCTGCATTTCCCGTCAACTCTATGCACTAGCATTGCACCATATCCATCTGCACTTGCGTCCGTGTGCAGTTCGATAGGGCATTGTGGATCAAAGATGATTAATATCGGATCACTAGTCAGTGCTCGTATAATCTTTTTGACGTACTAGTTCATGCTGCTCATTCCAAATGAAACCACTGTTTTTGGAGGTTAATTTATATAGAGGCTTCATTTGTTCAGAAAATCGCGGCACAAACTGTCTAAAGTAAGATGCTAGTCCTAAGAATTGTCTTAATTGTGTAACGGAAACTGGTTGATTTAGAGCAGACAATGCCTCTATCTTTCTAGGTGTTCATAAATGAACATACAGATTGAACAGCCCTCGGGCTGCTTGACAGATTTGGGACACAAACCACTTGAAAAGGTCACTACAGCGTAGAATTACCACATGGGTAGCGATCCTGGCGCTCAGAAATAATAGACTAATGTGTGAATTTGTATGCTCAAAATAGATAAGAACACACTACATGTAACAAAAGAATGTGAAGAAAGGAGTCAAACATATTACAACGCTAATCTATACAATAAGTAAAAAGGAACCAAGTACACGTTATCACTATAGTAAACTCACTCTAAATAAATAAGTAGATGGCATAGAACAATAAGTAAAAAGAAGCCAAACATACTTTAACACCATATGGACTATATCCTATTAGTATATAAGATCACATATACACAATGATTAGAGTAAGCCAAAACATTGTAAGCACTATATCGAACTCTGTCTAATTATTACATAAGAATATAACTATATAACCCCATACAACTCAATAAACGATGTCAGTTCTTAAACCAACGCGTGAGTGTTTTTAGTTAGGGATTGGCAAGCGTGCTTACACACTAGTTCCGAAGTTGCGACTAACATCGCGACAGAGTTCAAGTGCAGATTTGCATGCATATGGTCCTTCGAGCAATTTTGCTTAGTGACTGCCACTTCCAGTAGATGCTTTAATCGGTATCACGGAAACAAGTCCATAGATAGCACCTGACGTGCATCGTGGCGCAGCTAGGGAAATAAAAATAAAATACATATAATTCTCCGGCAAACTACGTGCGACTGCAGCGTGGGACTGGAGGGAAGGCAGCAGAGCAACAACAAGCGACGCAGACAACAGATCTGCGAAGGAGTCAGCACTGAGCGTCGCAGGAAAAGAGCGGCGTGGGAATCAGAGCTGAATAAGGCGGCGGCGGCGGCGGCGGCGCAGGAACCTGACAACGATCGCTAAAGAGGGCGACGAGGAAATCCTGTCCCAAAAAACTACGGCTCCAACTCTGAGTACGGTTCGGCGTAACCACAGAGAACACGAGCAAACAGCGGAAAAGCGTTAGCTAAGTGGTAAAAACTGAACCACAGCAGCGCCAAAAGATAAAAAGAACGGGCGGCGCGGGAACCTATCAACGATCGCTGAAGGAGGCGACGTGGGAATCCTGTTCCGAAAAAACTACGGCTCCAACTCTGAATACGGTTCGGCGTAACCACAGAGAACACGAGCAAACAGCGGAAAAGCGTTAGCTAAGTGGTACAAACTGAACCACAGCAGCGCCAAAGATAAAAACAACGGGCGGCGCGGGAACCTATCAACGATCGCTGAAGGAGGCGGCGTGGGAATCCTGTCCCGAAAAACAACGGCTTCAACTCTGAGTACGGTTCGGCGTAACCACAGAGAGCACAAGCAAGCGGTTTAAGTGGTAAAAAGTAAACCACAACGGCGGAAAAAAAAAAAAAAAAAAAAATATAAATAAACAAAAAAGGCGGCGCGGGAACCTGGCAACGATCGCTGAATCGATCGATGTGAGAATCCTGCAACAAAATTCTGAAGCTCAACCTCTGAATTCGGTTCGGCATAACCACAGAGAACACGGGCAAGCGGTAGCAAGTGGTTATGAGCAATCACAAGAACAAGCAGCAACCAGGACCTTATATTATCCGGAAATTGTAGCTGAAAACGCGAACAGCCAGCAAACAACAAGAAACACCCAGATCTTTACAACATCTGGGCGTTGAAAAAAGAGAAGTTAAGAATATTGTAAAATACATAATTAAAAAAAAAAAATAAATAAATAAAGAATTATATTGAATATTATATTAAATATATGTAAAAATGGTTTACACCCGGGAGCAATTGAACGCATTAGGGGCAAGTCAGTCTGCAATATATGCGCAGCTAAAACGTTGGGACGAGGAAATAACCCAAGACGATCAGCCCAGTCTGAATTGGGCTACAAAAGTTCAGGAACAATGGGAATTGTTCAAAGCACAGCATCAAGTTTTGCGTGCAAATGAATCGCTGTTGACAGGCGAATACTTTGAAAAAGAACCGTACGAAAAAACTCAAGCAATCAAAAATAGAATAATGGCCGAGTTAAATAAGAAGACAATTAGGAAATCATTGAATGAGACAATGATAAATGAAATAGAATAAAATGAGATACGATCAGAAGAATTTAACCGAGCAGCTCGCACGCTGCAAAGAACGATGAATCGTGCTGGAGAAAATCATAAACAGCACCAAAATGATTATGACGAAATCAAAGAAGATTTCGATCGACTGACAGAACTGTTTAAGGAATTAAGGAAACATGGCCAAGCAACTTCTTCAATACGGGATCACTATGAAGATCTTAACGAGGCAAAAAGAGAAAAAATACGATGGCTCACAGAGAACAAGCCTTCGGAACAAAGAATACAGCTGAAACCCGTGGAAATTCCGGCGTTTTTTGGAGATATTACTTCATGGTCCAGTTTTTCGGATGTGTTCACTCAAATGGTAGACACGAATGTCGAGTTGGATACAAAGTCGAAATTTATACGACTAAAGGAACTTGTAAGGGGAGAAGCGGCTCAATTGATAAGGCATTTACACATCAGCACCGAGAATTACGACACAGCCTTAAGTATTCTAAAGAACAGATACGAGAATTCGAGGAAACTATTTTCGAGCCACTGGAATCTCATTTTAGACCTGCCAAATATGAATAGTGAGTCTGATAAAAGTGTTCAGAACATGTTAGATACAACGAACAAGAGTCTACACGCAATAACAGGAATGGGAATCCCAGTCAAGGATGCAGAGCCATTCATTGCGAGCATTCTAATCAGAAAATTTGATCGGCAAGGACTACAACAGTATGAAATCGCCTCTAATAAAACGAAGGAAATTCAGACGTTGGAAGATGTCATTCAATTTTTGGAAAGACACTTACAAACAATACAGGCGGCAAGACCAAGAAGCTACAAGGAACACCCAAAGATAATGAGTACGACGGTAGATAATGTATGCCAGTACTGTAAAATAGCAGGACACAACATACTCAACTGCGAAAAGTTCAAAAATTTAGAGCCAGTAGAAAGGAAGGATTTCGTTCGATCTGAACGTATATGTTTCAGATGCTTAAGCCACAAATTCTCAATTTACCAGCCATGCCAATAGACCTGTGAAATATGCAATGAAAGCCATCACGAATTACTGCATTTTGAAGATAAAACGAAGACGACAATGACGACTAGATCAGCAAACACTACATTACTGGCCACAGCTCAAATTGAAGTATTGTCAAACACAGGAGAATGGATCATCTGTCGAGCACTACTGGACCAAGGATCGCAAACTACAGTTATTACCGAGGAAGCAGCGCAAAAGCTTAAGTTAACGAAACGAAAAAGGCAAACAGAAATATATGGACTTGGGGAAAATCTAGTTGGACTATCTAAAGCAATCGTGAAATTGAGAATTCGTCCACGGTTTCCAAGCAACAACACATTTAAAGCCGACGCAGTAGTATTAACAAAGGTAGTAAGTCCTCAACCTTCACAATCATTTGAGTACAATAAAGAGGTTTGGAGAAATGAAGTTCTGGCAGATCCCACATTCAATAAGCGAAGTCAGATTGATATTCTAATTGGGGCGGATATTTTTGCGGAAATTCTTACAAATGGTCTTAAACAAGAAGACAATGTCTTAGGACAACGCACAAAACTTGGATGGATTCTATCTGGAGCAGGAAAGAAAGTCGAATCTACAAAATTACAACCAGCGGTCAATGTTGTACCCGTAGTTGAAGATATACAAAAGAGATCGCTTCAAGACAGAAATCTTACAAGTCAAAATAAGAAAGAATGTCACATCAACAATCATTTGAAAGAATATAAACTCGGAAATAACACGAACAAAATGAGAGAAATGGCAAATGATAAAGTTACAAATCAAAAGGTTTCTTCAAAATTTATTCTAATAATCAAAGATCAGACTTTTTTCCCGCCTTCAAGTTCCCAAAATAGAAGAAATTGGGAAGCTGAACTAAAACCGGTAAAGCATCAATTGAAAAGAATAACTGCAGACAGCACACTGCGCCCATTATATCCAATGAACTACACCAATGAATGTAATGATTTTGTGACTTCAAGGCACTTGGTGATCGGGAGACCAACGTTAACTACTATCGAGAGCAAACAGGATAATACAGTTTCATTAAGAGAACATTGGAAATTAATATCAAAAATAAAAATAAACTTTTGGCCAAAATGGAAAAACAGATACCTGATAACAGGACCTACAAAACGGTCACTTATTCAAATTGAAGAATGTCACTCAGGGATATATGGAACAATTTGTCCATTGAAAACAAATATAGAAGAGAAAAAATTAGCCCTCAGGAACGGTCCAAGTACATTAGATACCATTTTAAGCCTTTTACTTATCCTAACCTTAATAAACAACGTCGCGAGCGTTAACACAACAAAACTGGAGCAAGTACAAGTGGCACCCATCGACAAAGACGCAATGATGTATTTAGACGTTCAAGGAAAACTGGACACAATTTCATCAAAATGGAACCTGATTATTCATTACAATCTGGAACCATACATATTAGAGTTGAACAGAATAAATGGCTATATCGAGGAAATATCAATTAACTGCAGATATTTGGTTCAGTTCGAAGGAGCATGCCACATGATGACTCAAGCCATGGCCTTCAGATATTCCCAGCTGAAAAACAACAACGAATTACTACTTAAAATAAAAAGAAAGAGACGAGCACCTTTTGAATTTGTTGGGTCAATACATCACATTCTATTTGGAACAATGGATGCCGATGACCGGACAATGTTAATATCCAACATCAAAAATGTATTTGACAACCAACAAGATCTTCATAAAATGTATAAGAAACAAACATCAATTATAGACTCGACACTAAATATATTGAAGAAAACCACGGACGACGTAAACAAGCAATTCACTGCAATGGATAACGAGATTCAAAGACTTCGCAACGATATAGCGGAAAAAATATACATAAACCAAATGGCGCTATCATATCAAATTATGCTATCACAAATTATTCAGTTGATAGAAAATTGCGAAAATATACAATCAGCAATCACGAACTTATTCATCGACCTGAATCATGGAAGAATCAACCCACAGCTACTTGAACCGTCCCAGCTGAAAAAGGAAATCAATGCGATCAAAGAAAGATTACCATCCAAACAAAGACTTCCAGGAGCATCAACAGGGACAGAGCAAAAGGAAATATATAATTTAATGGAAGCTCAAGCAATGATAATGGATAATCGACTAGTAATACATGCCGAGATTCCACTATTTAACCAGGAATCTGCAACTGTTTACCGACTTGTACCGATTCCAATTGTAAAACATAAAAGGACGGTCATAGTGCAAATAAAGGCTGAATATCTAGTATATAACTTCAACCAGGATATCTATACCTTGATATCAGCCACCCAGTTAGCGTCATGTAACTCGCAATCCAACAAACATATATTATGCAAGGGAAATTGGGCCTGGAAGAGTGCAACCGATAACTCCTGCGAGGTATCAACGTTAAAGCAAAGTCTGGATCCAGATTGTGAGTTCCAACAAATTGCAACGGAAGATATGTGGACGCAACTGCAACCCCGAAACACTTGGCTATTCAAAATCTTCACTGAGCCAGTTCTGGAATGGACCTGCGGAAGTCAGCACAACAAAGTGAAACACATCACAGGACAAGGCATATTGCGACTAGAAGAAGGATGTACAGCTCGCCAAGATAAACATCTGCTAACCGCATCTCAAGAGATTACAACGGAGGATGACGCTGAATATTTGGCAGCCCCTTTAATAAAATTAGCAAGTAACATCCCACTTACTCAAATAAGACCACTGACAAATAAGTTGATAAACAATACAGAAGAAATTGATAAAATTAAAATGTTAATAGAAGAACAAAAACAAAATAAATTTAAGCTAAGAAACATAGAATTGCACAATGTAACCGGACACACGTCCTTAACACTGATAATTATTGGAATAATAGCGATAGGTATAATATATGTAATAAAAAAATGTAAAACAGATAAGCAAAAAATTAATATAGATTTCGGGTTGCCAACGACAACCACTTAACAACGGCCCTCCGCAAAATGTTCATAAATGAACATACAGATTGAACAGTCCTCGGGCTGCTTGACAGATTTGGGACACAAACCACTTGAAAAGGTCACTACAGCGTAGAATTACCACATGGGTAGCGATCCTGGCGCTCAGAAATAATAGACTAATGTGTGAATTTGTATGCTCAAAATAGATAAGAACACACTACAAGTAACAAAAGAATGTGAAGAAAGGAGTCAAACATATTACAAC
The DNA here is from genome assembly GCA_951394115.2 of Drosophila phalerata. Classification (NCBI taxonomy): domain Eukaryota; kingdom Metazoa; phylum Arthropoda; class Insecta; order Diptera; family Drosophilidae; genus Drosophila; species Drosophila phalerata. Next base: position 748,107 of record CATOAP020000069.1, read on the forward strand.
GCTAATCTATACAATAAGTAAAAAGGAACCAAGTACACGTTATCACTATAGTAAACTCACTCTAAATAAATAAGTAGATGGCATAGAACAATAAGTAAAAAGAAGCCAAACATACTTTAACACCATATGGACTATATCCTATTAGTATATAAGATCACATATACACAATGATTAGAGTAAGCCAAAACATTGTAAACACTATATCGAACTCTGTCTAATTATTACATAAGAAAACCTATATAACCCCATACAACTCAATAAACGAGGTCAGTTCTTAAACCAACGCGTGAGTGTTTTTAGTTAGGGATTGGCAAGCGTGCTTACACACTAGTTCCGAAGTTGCGACTAACATCGCGACAGAGTTCAAGTGCAGATTTGCATGCAGATACAATAAGAAATAGGTATTGAACTAGGAAAATACGGGTTACACCTGCGAAAATGGACATCTAACAATAAATTAATTAAAGCCGCTTTACCAGGGACCGAAAATAAGTTGTTCGAAACGAACGACGAAGAATCAGTAAAGACTCTTGGGTTGAATTGGAATCCGCTAAAAGATGAGTTCAGTTTTCAGATAAATGCAAGCGAAATAGCCAATGTAACGAAGCGAAAAGCTCTGTCAACATTAGCTAAAATTTTTGACCCATTAGGTTGGCTCTCACCTGTTACGAATTTGGCAATCCCAATACAAATGGGACGAAAATCTTAATTCACAGTTGGTCTGTGAGTGGAACGGGTTTCTCAGAAAATTGCCCGATCTTCAAGAGATTAAAATTCCCAGATGGGTCAACGCAACTGAGGACGAGCCACCAGAAATTCATGGGTTTGCTGACGCCTCAGAATTAGCGTACGCAGCAGTAGTATATGCAAAAACAACAAAAGGGGTAATCATTTTAGCTAACAAAACAAAAGTCAATCCAATAAATAATAGGAAAGCACTGCCAAAACTAGAACTTTGTGCAGCCCATTTGTTAGCAAGCCTCTTAGAAAAAATTAGGGCAACAATGGAAAAATGCACATCAATATATGCATGGAGTGATTCAACAATAACTTTATCCAACTTAGTTTTCGGGTAGGAGTAAAGGAAGACATAATTCAAGTTCTTGTGGAAAAATGTAGCTCCTTTGGAAAATTAACGCGGATAATAGGATATATTATATTATTTAAAAAACTTTGTCAAAGGAAAATTACACCAAGAAAATTAGAAAAAGGTGAAATAGACGAAGCAGTCACTATAATTTTGAAAAAACACCAACGGTTTGAGTTTGCCCAGGAGATCTTCGACTTACAAAACGACAAGAATGTTAACCTAAAAAGCAAATTATCTTCACTTTATCCATACCTAGATATTTTAAGAGTAGGAGGTAGACTAAAATTTGCTGACATAAGTTATAATCACAAGCACCCAATTATATTAAACAAGTCGCATTTAACGAATATCATTATAAGCAAAGTACACAAGGAAACGCTACATGGGGGAAACAAAGTAATGGAAGCACTGATACGTAGGCAATAATGGGTATTTGGGTTAAAAAATTCAATTAAAAAACTAAATCGATTGTGTGTAAAATGCAGAGCTCGCAAATAACCGTCAACCAATTTTTCAAACACAGTCTGTACACTGACAAAACATAAAAAATTTTCCACATACGATCTCTCTCTGAGCGAAACACTTTTTTCGTTTCGATTTCGCTCTTCTGTCCGACTGTTTGGCTCAACCGAACAAACGAATCGGTCTCTCAATAACAACTGACAGAGAGACACTTTTGAGTGACTGCTCACTGCAAAACTGTTTTTGGAAGACTACTTTGCAATAAGTGTCTTCAAAAAGTGTTTTTACTTGCTGTGTGTGAGAAAGAAAGAAGAAGAGGTCTGATAAATTTATTGCATAGATTATTTTTATTCTGAATTCAGTTTAACAATTAATAGAGAATTAATGGTTTCTGCACTTAAAGAGCTGCGCCTCTCATTTAAAATAAAATGCAGGGCGGAGAATGCTCTTTCCACGGATACTTGAGTGGCCGGGGTAGAAAGTACCACATGCGCAAGATCTGCCAAAAGTGGTGATTTAAATTTTATATTCTTAAAAAAATTTAAAATATTGTCATTTAATGGCAAACGGCCATTTACTACGTTAAAATTCTCAATTTCAATATATAATTTTGACGACTTTTCTTTTATTGGCTCTGCTTGAGTTTGGGACACCGGTTGAACTCCATCGATGCATAGTAGTTTGAAAAAAACATCGATAAGGACTGCTATGAAAGCATACAATACAAAAAGACTGTTTTGCCGAAAGTGTCCGATCAAAGTAGTCACCTAGAGACTGAACCAACGAAAACACAAAAAAAAGTGTTTTGCTCCGAGAAAAACAGTTGAGCAAAAACACTTTTGAGTTTGTTTGCTCACAACTCATACTCATAGTGTCCGTAGATGATTGATTTTTTTCGGACACTTTGAAATGGTTAACGGTTATTTGGGAGCTCTGGTAAAATGCACAAGATATAGACAGCATAACTTACAACAAGTAATGAGACAAATACCAGAAGCACGTGTAAAAATAACTCATGCATTTACTCACACTGGAGTAGACTATGCAGGGCCTATTCAAATAAGAGTCTCAAAAGGAAGAGGAACAAAATCTTGCAAAGGATACATTTCAGTGTTCGTATGTATGAGCACAAAAGCGATCTATTTGGAAGCAGTAAGCGACCTAACGACCGAGGCCTTTCTTGCGGCGTTTAAAAGATTTGTAGCAAGAAGAGGAAAATGCTCACACGTATACTCGGATAATGGTACAAATTTCGTTGGTGCTGAAAGAAAGCTTCATGCTGATTTTCTGAAAGCACTTCACAACAATAGTACAAACAACGTATGGGCTAATGAAGGCGTTCAATGCCATTTTATTCCCCCGGCAAGTCCTCACTTCGGAGGAATATGGGAAGCGGGAGTAAAATCGGTAAAATACCATTTGAAGAGAGTTATAGGGGATAGTACGTTAACTTATGATGAGATAAGTACGTTACTGTCACAAGTTAAAGCAGTATTAAATTCGACGACATACTGACGCCAGGCCATTTCTTAATTGGTAAACCAATGTTAGATATACCTGAAGCAATTGACGATAGAGCAATATCATCACTGGACAGGTGGAAAATACTAACAGCTATGAAAAATCAATTCTGGCAAAAATGGAAAGATAAATACCTGGTAACGTTGCAGCAACGATTTAAGTGGAAAAAAGACAGTCCAAATTTGAGAAAGGGACAGATAGTAATAGAAAATGGGTTGATAAAGCGCCCGTAAGTAAAACTCTGTCCATTAGAGACAGCTACACCTGAGGAAGAATCAAGGCGACCAAGAAGGGCCCCAACTGCAATGGCTCTCAGTTTTCTTATGGCATTAATAGCTTCAGGAATTACGGGAGCAGATCTTGCGCATGTGGTACTTGCTACCCCGGCCACTCAAGTATCCGTGGAAAGAGCATTCTCCGCATTGCATTTTATTTTAAATGAGAGGCGCAGCTCTTTAAGTGCAGAAACCATTAATTCTCTATTAATTGTTAAACTGAATTCAGAATAAAAATAATATATGCAATGTTTCCATGTTTTTTACATGATATTTATGTACATAAATTTATCAGACCTCTTCTTCTTTCTTTCTCACACACAGCAAGAAAAAACACTTTTTGAAGACACTTATTGCAAAGTAGTCTTCCAAAAACAGTTTTGCAGTCAGCAGTCACTCAAAAGTGTCTCTCTGTCAGTTGTTATTGAGAGACCGATTCGTTTGTTCGGTTGAGCCAAACAGTCGGACAGAAGAGCGAAAACGAAACGAAAAAAGTGTTTCGCTCAGAGAGAGATCGTATGTGGAAAATTTTTTTATGTTTTGTCAGTGTACAGACTGTGTTTGAAAAATTGGTTGACGGTTATTTGCGAGCTCTGCATATTTTCAAAGTCAAAGCAAAAGCAAAAGCAAATGAAATATAACTTATTGTAAGTTTAGAACAAAAAACACAAACACATTTGAGTGCAGATAAGTTTTTATTCAGCGTGTTCTTTGTGAGCTTAAGAATACAGGGGTGCCACAGAAATCACTTCCGCTTGAATTTCACTTCAATTTCATTCCACCCTGCCCCAGAGCAATCCCCAAAATATTTTTGGGCGAAACGAAACAGCTCTCAATCCACTAGCATCCGATGCTGCCACCTGGTACGATTTAGATTTTCGGTGTCAGGTTCAGGTATACCATATTTTTCAATTATATTTCGAAGTAAGGGATTTTTTTAAATTTATATGGAACCACTTCTGTTTACTTAAAATTAAGCATTAAAAAAATAGCACTTTTGAGGTAAAACTAGTTTTACTGCAAAATTCTTTTACTTATTGTGCAATTTGTGAAAACATTTGTGGGCAGTTGTAACTCTGCTAGGTGGCATCGCCTTAAAATCGTTATTAGTGTCAAAGTGCCATTAAAAATCAAGGAAGTAAAAGGAATCACGAGCAGAATGTAAGTAAATTGGTTTCTTTGTATTATTATTACAATTTTTTGATTTATTAAAGGGGAAAACATCGCAGTGCAAGCCAAGACGCAATAATAATTGATTTTATGAGGAAGCACCCGGACACTGCCCGAAATTTTACTAAAGGGGACAGGGTGGCTGTGGCAGCAGCTTGGAAAGATTTGGCGCTTAAGCTAAATACAGTGGGCCCTCCAATCAAAACTGCGGAGGAGTGGCGTTGTGTAAGTAGCTAGTCAATTGCAATTATTTATAAGTATTTTTGTTCATTGTTTACAACAGGTATGGAAAGATTGGAAGCTGGCTATTAAGAAGAAAATTACCCATAACAAGAGGGAGAGCCGAGCAACAGGCGGCGGGCCGTTCAATCAGGTGGCGCTCACTCCCACCGAGGAGGAAATATCGCGGCTATGCCAAAAAAAGTGGGTTTGGTTCGTGTAATTTTTTGTCTGTTGCCTAGTGTAATGTAACAATAACAGTAGAAGAAATTTATCCGTACAAAACGGAAGTAATTTTAAGTGATACTTCTAATTTTGAACCAATTCAACACATAAACATAGAAATGAAATACTATGTAAAAAAAATCCAATCAGCAAGAAATAATTTTGTACATTATAATTTTTGTTATCATCTCCATAGCCATTTTATACGTATATTTGCGAATTCGAGGACGTAATTCGAACAAGGAAAGGGGGAGTAACGTAGTTATAGAGCTAGATGCACGTACCAATACAAACATAACTCAACCGACAGAACCACAGCCAGATACAATTCATAACATAAACACTTCTCAGGAAGCTCAAATTCAAAACATAACAATTAAGAAACAGAACGGTTCACAGGCAGATCATATAAGGCAAATGTAAACATAAAATATCTTGATAAGTCCCGCAGCTGCCGATTCAACTTATAAATAAATAATTTGCATCGACAGCATAATTTCTCCAACATATGCGCCTCGCGACAATGGTCACGTAGGCCGCAGCTGAAAATGAATTGTAAACATGACTTTTGAGGTTTCTTTATTCATTTCGATCGAAGATCGAGTTAGTCTTAATTTATCAGGGGTGCCACAGAAATCACTAGTGAAATTGAATTTCTCTGAAAGCAATTCCGCGCGGAAATTTTTGGGGTGCCACAGTACTTCGAGTGATTTTGATTTTTTAGCATTTTCACAAACCTTTTCGAAATCGGTTGCTAAGGGCTGCCACTTTCTCAGATTAAATTACCCAAGGATTTGTTTATCATTTTTTTTTAGTTTATCATTGCAGAACAGTTGGTTTTGAATTGTTTTCATGTTTAATTAATTTAATTTAATGTATTTATATAGCAATTGATTTTGTATAGCTAAAAAGTTAAAAACTTTAAACATTTAATTTTTGGCGCGGCAAACAATTAAAGTTAAAGGCCTTACTCCAGCAACTTAAAATTCCTTGTCAGGAATTTGACAATTATTTTTTGTGTTTGTGGAACATAACTAAAAAAGTGAGACCAAGGACCTAACATTAGGAAAATGTTTACCTAAAACTAGCATGTTTTTGATCATTCACCAAAAACGTACATGGTCACTCTGACAAATCAGCTGTGCTCTATAAACAAACAGTGCAAAGTGTGCAAGTGCAAACAGTGTCAACTCTGAAGCCGGGTCAATTCCTTGGCAAAATGAATATGCCGGTGTGCGCCAATAATAAATAAGCTCGATAATAATTTATATGAATTGTTTTTATTTTGTATAAAGGCACTGGGTATTATTAATTTATTTTACAAATTTTATTGATTGGCATGCTGCTGAACCTTTGAAAATAAAATATTGGTTATTTCCACCTCTGTTGCGATTGCTACATCGGCTGGTAGCTTACTAAGCAGCTCATTCCAAAATGGGAAGACCGATCTGGACTGCTGCTTGTTTTTTAAATAATCGCCCAGCAAACCAGAGATGCCATCATCACTTGTCGCCATCTCCGTCTTACGCCTTTTTGAATCCTTCGACTGCTGCTAATGGATACAGAAGTATTATAATAAATAAGTAAAGAGTACTTACTTAGGAGTAAACCGACGACGTGCTTGCTTCTATCTCATCGTCTGTTAGAAGACAGTTTGGCTCAACCGAGCTAGCAGCCATGCTGTCCTCACTATATGGTGGGATGGGACTGGAGCATGCTTCGGGGCTGCACGCTGGGCTGTCCACAAACATAATTTCACTTGTTTTGGTACTGCAACAAAAGCCGTGTTATACACATATAAATTAATATGTCGAATGACTTACCGTCTCTCCAACGACATAATAGGTAGAAAAGCCACATGCTCAGCAAACTGCCAATCGACGGTTTCCTTCACTCTAGGCTGACTCAAGGCGATGCCTCCCGCGCTGCCACTTTTTGGAAGCTTGCTGCATCTTACCTTGCTTATTTAATTCAGCAGCAACACATTCCCATGCACTTTTAACAGCTATGTTGTCCGAATGCTTCCTATCAGTTATCATCCAAAGACATGGGCGTGCCTCGACTGCTTTTATTAATGCAATTTTCTCATCGCGTTGAAAATTTAAGTCTCTTTTTTTAGTTTTCCGCACAGCACCTTGATTCTCCATGTTTGACGTTTGACATTTGTATGAGTCCACCAGGAAAAATTGATAAATATATTTTCCTGATAGACTCATCAGCTGTTCTCTCAATCCACACATGCTATCGATATGACAAATATCGATATGAATTTGTGGATTTCGTTCAAGTTGCTGGATAAACACGAAACGAAAACGAAAACTAAAAATTCTTGCCGAAGTTTTTTTTATATGAAGTTTGACACGAATTTTTAGTTCCTGGCCTGCTGGAGAGAGGCCTTAAACCACAACTCTAGCAACTGTCTGCCAATAGTCTGGCATCTCATCGTGACTTGCAGCATTCAAAACAAAATTCGGTAAAATTCTGTTTTACGCCGAAAGGTTCAAAAAAAAAAAAAAAAAACCCCAAATAAAGAGCAAATTATAATTAATTTAGCAAAAAAAAAAGTTTGGGGACTCAAATAGTTTAATTTTAAAAAATCTTTAAAGTTTGCATAGAAAATTGCTAATTTTTGTTGCTGCTTTGTGCAACTTGTCACTATAACAGCTCGTTTACCAACACTGCTTTTGTGATATGATTCCGATTTGGAACCAATTGAACTGTAAGATTTTTTGAATGTTTACCAACACTGCTTTTAAACCTTAATATGAAAATAATTATCTCTTTTAAAAAATATTGGGGCCCTGAATTAGAGAGCCGTACATAAATTTATTTTTTTTAAATGGCGTGATTAAAGAGGCGAAAGCAAAAATATTTTTAAAAAAATCGTTATTAGAGCGCTGCAGGCAAAAATTGCGCGAGAACTCTTCATCTTTATTAATTATAGACACATTTGATGGGTTATAAAGTTTTCCTATGGCCATGAAAATCTCGTGGATTTTGCTCGGACAAATCCGTTCAGATAAAATGACATTGTGATTTCGTAAGAAATCAAAAAATTGGTCAACACTGAATTTATTAAATTTTATCATAGACAAACTGCAGCCAGTGCACGACATTTTGCTGACAAATAATTTTTGAAAGTTTCCCGTTCTAAATAGTGTTGGTAAACATGCAATTAATCGGACAGTTCCTATTCGGAATCAAATTACATAAAAAGTGTTGGAAAACGGCTGAAAAGAGTGAAAAGTTCCACAAAGCAACATCAAAAAAGTTCATTTTTATTCGAATTTTCAAAGATTTTTAAAAAAAAAACTATTTGAGTCCCCAAACTTTTTTTTTTTGCTAAATTCTTGATAAATTACCCGCTATTTGGAGTTTTTTTTTTTTTTTTTTTGAACCTTTCGGCGTAAAACAGAATTTTACCGAAAATCCTGTTCAGTCTGCAATCCATTTCGCACGAGTCCGGAGCTGCACTAAAAGAGATGCAGAGCACCATCCAAGGATGCCTAACGGCTCTAGAACAGTCCGAAGTGTACAGCGAATCAGCTTTCTCTAATTGCATTTTAGTGTTCATGTTTTCGTCAAAACTTCCAAAGCAAACTCTGGCTCTTTGGGAACAGAGTATCCAAAATCAAGTGGATCTTCCAACCTGGAAAGAGTTTAACAGTTTCCTGGTAAAGCGATCTCGCACTTTAGAGAGGATTGAAGATGTTAGCTCAAGGCCTCTCTCCAGCAGGCCAGGAACTAAAAATTCGTGTCAAACTTCATATAAAAAAAAATTCGGCAAGAATTTTTAGTTTTCGTTTTCGTTTCGTGTGTATCCAGCAACTTGAACGAAATCCACAAATTCATATCGATATTTGTCATATCGATAGCATGTGTGGATTGAGAGAACAGCTGATGAGTCTATCAGGAAAATATATTTATCTGTCGGAGAAACGTTATTATTCATCTTTATTTTAACTATATTCTGGCAGCAAAGCAAGTCCCGAAGTGAATTGTTCAGATTAACGTTAGATTAAAACAGTCTCGCAACACGTCTGTACACCACGACCGCAAAACCGGAAAGAGAAAGACCTTTCATCTTTCATCTTACACGTCAGTTCGGTTCTCATGTTTGACACCGTCATTTAGACCTGTCAGTGAACACTTTCAACACTGTTTACTGAACAACACTCTCGGGCCATGCTCGGTAGAGGCAATCCTTACCTCAGACCTTACTGTCAGTAGTAACTCTGGTATTTCAGTATAGAACAACTCTGTCTTTATTTTTGATACTTATCGGTTAACATTCAAAATTAATACTAAATATTACTATTATCTTCGACACGGCTATCCTGACAATTCACACGTCCTCGTGTGTGCAACTTTCGGCTATAATCATGTAATACTCAAAGTTGTGTTGGTTGAAATCTTTTAATTATTTTAATTTTGACTTTAGTTTATCAAGCAAGAGTGCAGTATATGAGTTTCACAAAAGTGTATCATCAAAGAGAATCATGTAAGAGTATCATCGGTCAAAGTACTTTTTCTATGTGTATTTGTCATCACACGTCTATAGGCTCTTGCTGCCCAGCAGCGATAACATGGAGCGTATCCATCTAGGTCTCTTCTAACCTCCGACCCCCGCCACAATGTCACCCGCTTCAGCACGCCATGATCAAGCACTTGTGCACGGCGTGACTACTGTGGTGCGGTCATAGCCATCGTGTATGAGCTTACTCGCACTCTCTTAGTGCCACCGTATCTTGACCGATATGTTCAGAATTGTCACTCAATTCGTCATCCAAATCTACTAGCTCATCCGACACATCGTTGCTTGGTAAAGCTCTTAAATATTCGTGCGCATACTTGAATGTGCGCTTACTCGTCAATGACTTTAATAGATATCTGTCTCCATCAAGGATTTCAATAATTACAAAAGGTCCCCTAAATTTGGGATCCAGCTTAGTTTGATTTCTTTCCTCAGCCTTGAGTAAGACATGATCACCAACCTTGTGTTTTACAATTTTTGCTTTGTTTTTATCAAATCTGGTTTTATCGTAATTGGCGTTTCTATTGATGTTGCATATGGCTTGTTTTCTTAATAATTCTCTGTCAATTTTGCTATTGATCTCAATTGCCATCATACCTAAAGGTCTTGCCTCTTTCCCAATTAACAATTCTAACGGACTACATTTTGTAACTCGATTTGTCGTGCTGTCAATTGCCAGCTGAATATCATTTAAAGCATCCTGCCAGGATCGCTGACCAGTCTCGACCGCCGTCATCATGCTTTTCATGGTGCTCATGGTGCGCTCTACCTGGCCATTTGCTCGACTGGCGCCTGTCGCAATCAGGTGTAAGGCAATTTGTTGCGTAGCACAGAAATCTTTAAATTTTGTACTGGCAAAACATCTGCCTTGGTCTGCAGGGTACATCAACTTTGGGAATGGGGTGCATTTCAATTTGTGGCTTTCCTGATGGTGGTTTTGCCACCTTACATGTTATGCAATTTTCAACAAACTTTCTCACATATTTAGGCATTTTGTCAAACCAGAAATTGCTATACATTTTATCTAAGGTTTTTTCCCAGCCTAAATGCATTATTGCTTCATGCACGTTATTAATGACAGACCACCTGAAAGCCCTAGGTATAACAGCTAAACATCTTGTTCTGCCATTTCTTTGTATCCTTCGATGTAGTATTCCCGATCTTAATTCATAAGTCCTTGTCATGTCTTCTCCCAATTCATTGTTGCGCAATTTAGAAATTATTGACGTAATCTCAGTATCTCGCTGCTGCTCAGCAAGAAGCCAATTGTCGGTTATTTCTGTTAAATTTATGCGCTTTTCAATAGTTTTTAATGAGGGTGTGAAAGCTTCGGGCAATGGATTTCGCGAAAAGAAATCAGCATGCGACATGCGTTCTCCCTTCCTGTATTCAATACTGAAATCGAATGATTGAAGGTAAGACCACCATCTATGTACCCTTAGAGTCAGGTCAACCTTTTTCATGCTTGCTTTTAACGAGTTGCAATCCGTAAAAACAACAAATCTTTGACCATGTAGATAATGGCGAAAGTGTTTGACTGCATTGTAAACTGCAAGAGTTTCGAGCTCATATGAATGGTATTTTGACTCTATCAGTGTCGTACATTTGCTGTAATATTCTATAACTCTTGGTCTATTTTCTATTTTGTGCAATAAGATAGCACCATACCCAATGGAACTTGCATCCGTGTGCAATTCAATTGGCTTTTCTGGATCAAAAATTGTTAGAACTGGGTCATTAGTCAATATTGTGATAATCTTTTTGCGAGTATGTTCATATTCTGGTTTCCAGACAAACTCGATATTTTTTGAGGTTAGACTATATAACGCTTTCATCTGTTCTGAAAATCTTGGCACGAATTGTCTAAAATAAGAAGCCAGTCCTATGAATTGTCGCACCTGCGTTACCGTCTGTGGTGGTGGCAATTCGCCTAATGCTTGTACCTTGCGCGGATTTGGTCGGATTTCTCCTGCCTCGACCAGGAATCCTAAATATTCTATGCTTGTTTTGAGAAAAGAGCATTTTGTTATGTTAAACGAGAACCCAGATCGAGACAATTTTTCTATGACCATGTCCAGCCTTTCATACGCTTCCTCCTTTGTCCTAGCCACAATTAATACGTCATCTATGTAAACGACGGCAAAAGTATACGCTAAATCACCTAATGCTCGTATAATTGCACGCTGAAAGATTGAGGATGCGTTTTTCAATCCAAAAGGCATAGCTAGAAATTCATATTGTCCTTCTGGCGTGACAAATGCAGTGCGTTCAATGGAATCAGGGTGTATAGGCACTTGGTAAAAGCCACTTGCCATGTCTAAACTAGAAAAATAGTTGCCCTCACGCAGTCTGTCGATTTGATCAGCAATTAGAGGCAGCGGATACTTGTCAGCGACCGTATTGGCATTAAGCTCGCGATAATCGACACATAGTCGATGGGATCCATTTTTCTTCCTTACCATGAGCATTGGACTTGCAAATGGGGAGCAACTCGGACGTATGACATTTGATTTTAATAGTTCAGCTACTTTACTTCTTACAAGTTCCTTCTCTTCTATGCTCAACCTATACGGACGCCGATGAACAGTTTTATTGGAGTCCATGAGACGGATTTCAAGTTCACCCGTTGTTACTCGGCTTTGAGGAATACCATCAATGAAATTCTCGGCATATTTTTGCAATATTTCCATTAGATGAGATCTATCTAAACTACTTAAAGTTTTATCATTATTCAAATACTCGATGTAACTCATATCTGGCTCTTTTATTAGCGCCTTGACAGTTTTGGTTTTGTACATTTCAAACTTATCAATCTCAATAGAAACACCAAATCCCAATCCCAAAATGTCACGTCCTATCATTACATCATATTTCAAAAACTTATCCATTATTACATGAAATAATAGTTCTAAAGAATATTGATCAATTTTTACAGTAGCTAGAATTTGCACAGTGCTATATACAGGATCATCTCCTATCCCCCTCAAAATCACTAAATTGTTAATTCTTTTTCCAGAGAATTTTTCTGCACAGCTCTCTTTGATCAGCGTACATTCAGCCCCGGAATCGAAACAAAATGGAACGGGCTCACCATATTGACGCAGCATTCCTCTAGGTTCGGATACGCAACAGATATTCACTCTCTTCTCATTTAATCCACCAGCGCTAGTTGAAACTCCTTTTGTGCATGATGACGCAATGTGACCAGCCTCGCCACATTTAAAGCACGTTATGGCAGAGCGTCCTTTCGTTAATGATTTGCTGCTCGTCATATTGTTGTTTGTTGCCAGGGATTTCTCTTCGAATTTTCTTTTGCGACATTCGGCCATCTTATGTCCAAGATTTCCACAATGGTGACACTTGACGGTGTACGAGGCCTTCGATCTCTTCCGGTCTGGTTCCAATGGGTTGTTTGATTTGAAACCATCGTTGGACCTTCCATAAGCATATGCTTTCAAGTGTTGTTGCATCTCGTCCTGACCCTTAATGCTCGTCGTGAGTAGCATGTGTTGCAGACTTCTATCCATTTGCGAAGCGTGCGCCAGAACAACTGAGACAGCTATTTCTTCTATATTTGCTGTTTTCCATTTAGTCAATAGAGATGTCACAAGTCGGCTCGCGTATACAGAGAGGCATTCACCATGGTTCGGTCGGCCATTAAAAATGTTCATCAAAATGGCTGCTGATGTCTCTATGCCCACGAAGCGTTGCAAAAATAATTCCTTGAATTCTTGCCATTTCATTGCGGAATAACAAATTTGCGAAAGCCATGGCGAGGCGCTTCCTTCGAGAGAGCCACTCAGGGTCATCACCAGTGTACTTCCCTCAATCGGATTTTCGGTTAAAATGATGTCCACGGTCTTGCACCAAGCAGTTGCGTCTGCGCCTGCCAAATCTGGGTTGAATTTTGGCAACGTGATGCTCCTTTTTGATGATGAGGCAGTATTAGTATGTTGCATTGTTCGGATAATCTCAAGAAAATTGCGATTTTGAGACTCCAGGATTTCACGCCACGAATAGTCAGAATTTGCCTGTGGAGAGGCATCGCCCGATCCCACTTCTGATGTCGGAGAAACGTTATTATTCATCTTTATTTTAACTATATTCTGGCAGCAAAGCAAGTCCCGAAGTGAATTGTTCAGATTAACGTTAGATTAAAACAGTCTCGCAACACGTCTGTACACCACGACCGCAAAACCGGAAAGAGAAAGACCTTTCATCTTTCATCTTACACGTCAGTTCGGTTCTCATGTTTGACACCGTCATTTAGACCTGTCAGTGAACACTTTCAACACTGTTTACTGAACAACACTCTCGGGCCATGCTCGGTAGAGGCAATCCTTACCTCAGACCTTACTGTCAGTAGTAACTCTGGTATTTCAGTATAGAACAACTCTGTCTTTATTTTTGATACTTATCGGTTAACATTCAAAATTAATACTAAATATTACTATTATCTTCGACATATCAATTTTTCCTGGTGGACTCATACAAATGTCAAACGTCAAACATGGAGAATCAAGGTGCTGTGCGGAAAACTAAAAAAAGAGACTTAAATTTTCAACGCGATGAGAAAATTGCATTAATAAAAGCAGTCGAGGCACGCCCATGTCTTTGGATGATAACTGATAGGAAGCATTCGGACAACATAGCTGTTAAAAGTGCATGGGAATGTGTTGCTGCTGAATTAAATAAGCAAGGTAAGATGCATGTTAATGTGCTTAATATTATTTAAAAATTAAACTATATTTATGCTTTGCAGCGAGTGAATGTAAAAGTGCATGGACATCTCTGCGGGACAGTCTGCGATACCATCGCAGCAAGCTTCCAAAAAGTGGCAGCGCGGGAGGCATCGCCTTGAGTCAGCCTAGAGTGAAGGAAACCGTCGATTGGCAGTTTGCTGAGCATATGGCTTTTCTACCTATTATGTCGTTGGAGAGACGGTAAGTCATTCGACATATTAATTTATATGTGTATAACAAGGCTTTTGTTGCAGTACCAAAACAAGTGAAATTATGTTTGTGGACAGCCCAGCGTGCAGCCCCGAATCATGCTCCAGTCCCATCCCACCATATAGTGAGGACAGCATGGCTGCTAGCTCGGTTGAGCCAAACTGTCTTCTAACAGACGATGAGATAGAAGCAAGCACGTCGTCGGTTTACTCCTATGTAAGTACTCTTTACTTATTTATTATAATACTTCTGTATCCATTAGCAGCAGTCGAAGGCTTCAAAAAGGCGTAAGACGGAGATGGCCACAAGTGATGATGGCATCTCTGGTTTGCTGGGCGATTATTTAAAGAACAAGCAGCAGTCCAGATCGGTCTTCCCATTTTGGAATGAGCTGCTTAGTAAGCTACCAGCCGATGTAGCAACCGCAACAGAGGTGGAAATAACCAATATTTTATTTTCAAAGGTTCAGCAGCATGCCAATCAATAAAGTTTGTAAAATAAATTAATAATACCCAGTGCCTTTATACAAAATAAAAACAATTCATATAAATTATTATCGAGCTTATTTATTATTGGCGCACACCGGCATATTCATTTTGCCAAGGAATTGACCCGGCTTCAGAGTTGACACTGTTTGCACTTGCACACTTTGCACTGTTTGTTTATAGAGCACAGCTGATTTGTCAGAGTGACCATGTACGTTTTTGGTGAATGATCAAAAACATGCTAGTTTTAGGTAAACATTTTCCTAATGTTAGGTCCTTGGTCTCACTTTTTTAGTTATGTTCCACAAACACAAAAAATAATTGTCAAATTCCTGACAAGGAATTTTAAGTTGCTGGAGTAAGGCCTTCATCCGCAAGCTCACACGCTCAAGGCAAGCCAGGTCGAAAGGAGCTTGGAGCCAAAAAGGTGAACTCCTTTGAAGCGAAGGTGAACACAAAGGTTCAGACTTGCAAGCTGTGCTCCAAGGAGAACCACCCTATCCGAATATGTCCGAAATTTATCCAGATGTCCGTGAATGAGCGTTCCAACACAATTAAGCAGCTCAAACTGTGTTTAAATTGCTTTGCCAGAGGGCATCAATTAAAGGAATGCACTAGCGCGCATAATTGTTATACTTGCAAGGGACGTCATAACACATTACTCCATCGTCCGCAGGCATCCACTCCTTCAGCAGTTTTGAACTCATCATCTTTACAGTCCACTTCCAACCAATCGCAAAACACAGTTCAAAACTACTTTTCAGCCAGCACACGCAGCGTGTTGCTAGGTACAGCTGTCATTTATGTGTGCCATAGAGGGACGAAATACACAGCGCGAGCTTTAATTGATTCGGGTTCAGAAGCGACGTTTATTTCGGAACGTTTGTTCAAAATGATTCAACTCCCGTACCAACCAGTTGAGGCTCAAGTTTCAGGGCTCAATGAAGCCATTGCTGCCCAACCTCAGAAGCTTTGTCAATTCCATATTGGCTCCCCCATTCAGCCTAGAATCCAGATTGAAACTTCAGCTTACGTCCTTCCAAAGCTGGCAGGAAATCTGCCCTCCTACACTATCCCACAAAGTGCTTTACAAGGTCTTCCAAAGCTGGAGTTCGCTGATCCACAAATCTATAGGAGCTCACAGATTGCTTTTGGGCGCTGATATCCTTCCGTTTATCTTATTGAAGGGCTCCCATCCAAATATATGTGGCACTCTACTAGGTCAAGAAACGATTTTCGGATGGACTATTACCGGACCCGTTTCAAAATCCAGTGCCAAATCCATCTCCTCGTTCTCTACTCGAGTTTCACTGAGTCCAGAAGTGAGACTAGAGAAACTTCTCACCAAATTTTGGGAGGTGGAGGATATACCAGTCAAGCTGGTTAAAGAATCCGACATTGTGTGTGAGACGATATTCCAAAATACGACCACACGGTCTGAGAATGGCAGATACGTTGTCGCGCTACCCTTTAAAGACCCTGAACACATCGACTTGGGACATTCAAGGTCCATCGCGCTAGCTCAGTTCCTTAGAAATGAGAGCCGTTTAAGCAAAAACGCCCTCCTCAAAGAGCAGTACGATACGGTGATCCAGGAATACTTGGACTTAGGTCATATGAGACCAGTCCCTTCGACGAATCGCTCTGACAGCTTTTATCTCCCTCATCATGCTGTCTACAAGCCAGACAGCACCACCACCAAGCTTTGCGTTGTATTCAACGCCTCCAGTCCGTCATCAAACGGCAATAGCCTTAACGACGTCTTACATCCAGGACCTGTTCTCCAAGCTGATTTGACCATGCAAATCCTGAAATGGCGTTTCTATCGGTACGTTTTCAATGCTGACATCACAAAGATGTATCGGCAAATCCTTGTGGATCCCAAGCACACGCCCTACCAGAGAATCCTGTTCCGAACAAAAGATAATGAACTTCGAGACTTTGAGCTCAATACTGTCACTTTCGGGGTAAATTGTGCGCCGTTCTTAGCAATACGAGTTTTGCAACAACTGTCTAAAGATGTGCAGTCTCGCTATCCATTGGCAAGTGATATAATATCCAATTGCATGTATGTTGACGATGTGTTGGCTGGAGCCCACACAAAATCTCATGCAATCCACGCCATTTCCGAACTGCGTGAAGCTCTTGAATCCGCAGGTTTTCCTTTACGGAAATGGACGTCAAATGAGAAAGATTTGCTCAAAGTCATTCCAAAGGAGCATCGACTGAGATCCGATTTCTTAGAGATTGAGGAGGCCAGTGATGCTAAGACCCTCGGAATCAGCTGGAAAGCAGATACCGACGAGTTTTTCTTCGCTCCTGTAACGCTTCTAGTCCAGACTTCTATATCCAAGCGAGAGGTCCTCTCGCAAATTGCTAAGCTTTTCGATCCAGCAGGATGGTTAGCACCCGTTATTGTTCGAGCAAAGATGTTCATGCAGGAGATCTGGCTCCAAGAATTGGGCTGGGATGATGCACTTCCTGAAGACCTTGTCAAAAAGTGGCATGACTTTCTTAGCCATTACTCACGCCTTGGTGACGTTCGCATTCCAAGATGGGTGGAGTTCCGTCCGAAAGGGCTCACCCAAGTCCATGGATTCTGTCGCAACGCGCATATGGCGCGGCCATTTATGTACGCACAGAAGTGAATGGAAATGTGTCAGTGCATCTCCTAACAGCAAAAACTAAAGTCGCTCCCATTAAGACGGTTTCCTTACCGCGACTAGAGTTGTGCGGCGCAGTGCTACTAGCAGAGTTGTCTGCGGCAATTATGCCACAGTTACCTCTATCAGAATGTGAACAGTACTATTGGACCGACTCAACCATAGTACTTGCTTGGCTCAAGAAGCTTCCATGTACATGGACCACGTTTGTCGCCAACAAAGTGACTAAGATTACTCAAGTCACCGACTCCAAAAAATGGTCCCATGTCCGATCAGAATACAATCCAGCTGATCTTGCCAGCAGAGGTGTGTCTCCAATTGAACTTTTAGAAAGTGAATTGTGGTGGCACGGGCCAGATTGGTTGCGACTTGAACAAAGCAAGTGGCCCGTTCCAGTTGACCTATCTTTTGATACAGATATGGAACAACGCCCTATAAAGGTCCATATCGCTTGTAGACAGATGCAACAAAATTCCTACGTCCGTTTTAGCCGATCCTGACCACACAGAGATCTCTGACGTTCAAGAACGACTTGTAATCCTTACGCAAAGGCGGGAGTATTCAGCTGAGTACAAATGTCTATCCCAAAAGAAACCGGTCCTGCGCTCAAGCAGTCTCCTGAACCTGAATCCGTTTCTAGATAGAAGGGGCGTCATTCGAGCATGTGGGCGTATACGAGCATCCGAGATGCTTACGTATGACGAGCGACATCCAATTATCTTGCCATACGCATGTCCATATTCGCGCCTCCTTGTGACCTTCACACACCACATCTCTTTATATGGAGGTAACCAGTTGGTCGTACGGCTTGTACGGTCCAAATACTGGATTCCAAAGCTCAAAGTGTTGGTTAAGTCTGTAATCCACTCCTGCAAGATTTGTATACTCCATAAGAAGAAATTACAGACCCAGCTGATGGGTGCCTTACCTGCCAAGCGAACTTCTTTTTCGCGTCCGTTCACACATACAGGTGTCGACTTTGCCGGCCCATTTGATATTAAAAACTATACCGGTCGAGCGTGTCTTATCACCAAGGGGTATGTCTTCGTTTTTGTGTGCTTCAGCACCAAAGCGATCCATCTGGAGGCAACTTCAGATCTATCCACGGAGAAGTTCTTGGCAGCCTTTGCAAGATTCGCAGCCAGACGTGGATGTCCAGCAGCAATGTACTCCGACAATGGCAATACATTCGTCGGAGCTGCTAAAATCCTTTCACGAGAATTTTTGGAGGTCTCAAGAAAGCTCATCCTGGACAAATACAGTCATCAGAAGCTGTCCTGGCATTTCAACCCACCAAGTGCACCACATATGGGTGGCCTTTGGGAGGCAGGCGTCAAAAGTTTTAAAACGCTATTTTTCAAATCCGCGTCTACTCTAAAGCATACCTTCCAGGAGCTCTCCACTCTGCTCTCTAAAATCGAGGCATGCTTAAATTCACGGCCAATTTCTCCAATGTCAGTAGACCCGACTGACCTACTGGCACTGAGTCCAGGTCATTTTCTTGTCGGTGGTCCCCTACTTTCATTAGCAGAGCCAGAAACAAAAGAAAACGCAATGTCCATTCTAAACCGGTGGCAGCGTGTGAAGGCACTCCAACAACAGTTCTGTCTCCGTTCGAAAGACGAGTACCTCAAAGAATTGCACAAACGAAATAAATGGCAATCACCAACGCGAGACCTTCAATCCAATGACTTGGTGATTATTAAAGAAGACAATCTTCCAGTCAATGAATGGCGTCTTGGTCGCGTTCAAACCGCTTATCCTGGCACCGATCAGAGAGTCTGAGTGGTCGATGTTTTAACGACCCGAGGTGTCGTCAAACGGCCAGTGACCAAATTAATTTTGCTCCCTACAGAGACGGACATTCCGTCTCCAACACCTTAATAATTAAATTCCATTTTTTTTTCTAATCGCCGCCTCCGTATTATTTCAGTACGCAGCAATACGCAATGGCACCCCATCCAAAGGGAACGCAGGGTAGACGGCCTCGAGGAACGGCGGCGTTCCGATGCCGAGTCTGCCGAGGAGTGCACGCTTTGCGGAAATGCCAGCGGTTCGCGCGTTTGTTTGCGGAGAAGCGGTTAAGAGCAGTACTTATCAACAAGTACTGCCCCAGATGTCTTGCCCATCAGCATTCCGGAGAAGGTTGCCGCCGCAAGGATAGGTGCCATAAATGTCAGGGATACCACCACACATTGCTACACATGCACGAGCCGAGGCAGGAATCCCCGACGCATCAGCGATCTCCATCACGCTCTCCTTCCCCAACTGATCGATCGGCAACCAGATCCAGCACTCTCTCTCACCTCTATTCTCGAACAGCAGAAAACGAGCCTGCTACCAACGGCACTGATTGTCCTCGACACCGGCAAGCGATCCTTCGAGACGCGAGCGATCATAGATCCTTGCTGTCTACTCTCTCGTATCGACGCATCACTGGCAACGGCCTTCGGGCTTTCCGTCTCCCGCGTCGGTACTGAGAGAGCTTGCTCGGCTGTCATAAGATCGAGGGCATCCAATATTCAACGGGAAGTCATATTCCAGCTGCTGCCGACCCAGGTTCGAACTCCCAACAAGCCCATTGTGGAGAGATTGTGCGGCAACGAAGCCAACCTCCGACTGGCCGACGACAACTGGATCCGTCCGTCGACAGTTAACATCATCTTGGGCGCTGACCTGTATGCGGAAATCATGCTCCCGGGATTCCACCCTAGCCGAGAGGCTCACCGCTCGCCCAAAACACCGTTTTTGGGTGGATTTTTTCTGGGGCTTGCGCCCAACAATGAAGTGGAAGTAGTCCGTTGCAGAGTACTGCAAGGGGGGCGGCATGTTCATGCCCAATACGTGGTCATGCCCAAAAGTATGCTCCGAATAGAGTCGGGGGCATAACTCTCAAAATGTTGCGAAACATTCCACTTCCTTTGTATCCAATGTAGGTTAAGCAGCTCTGTAACTTTACATTGTAAGTTAGTTAAAAAGAATAATTGAAGTCACGCACAAGTGAAATAAAAGTGCTCCGTAAAATTTGAAAAGTTCAAGTGCTGTTTTTATTGGAAGGAGAATTTCACCCCCCTACAAACAAAATGGACAAGTCAAAGAAAAGTAGTGTTGGTAAGCGGGCCATAACAGTGACAAGTTGCACAAGCAACAACAAAAATAGGCTATTTTGTATGGAAACTTTAAACATTAAAAAAAAAAACTAGTTGAGACCGCCAACTAATTTTTTCGGCTAAATTCATGATAAATGGCCCTCTATTTGGGGTTTTTTTTTTTTTTTTTTGATTTGGAGGTGGGCCCTAACTAAAAGACAATTACCCAAAATTGCAGACATTTAATAATATTAAACTAATTTTATTATTTTTTCTATATTCATTTTATTATAAATGCTTCAAAAGTGTATTGAACAATTTTCGCATGAATAGCCTACCTCAATGGTTTTTTCTTTGTCAAAATTGGAATAGCCTACTTAAATTTTATGGGAAAATATTGAAAAGCCTACTAGGTTTTTTATAGCAAAACACGCAACTTTGAAATTAAATTACAAGAGAACCATGGCTGACCGCCAATTAATTTCTTCACGTAAATTATTAGAAAATCGCGGTCCATGGAGGGTATTTTTTTCGCTTAATTCTGAGGACAGGCCGCTAAAGTAAAGTATTACCCAAAAATGGATTAATCTAATCTACCTTTTTCCATCCGGCCAAATCTTTTGTTGGTGGACCTGCATCATTTAATTCAACTGTAAGTGCAGACCATTTTGCATCCACCGCAACACGGTCCCCCTTGGTGAAGCCTCGTGCAATGTCTGTGTTTTCCTTCATATATTTAAGGAGTATCTCGTCCTGCTCAGAATTTTTGTGTTTGCGCCTGTTAATATGTGTACTTAGTAAATAAAATAAAATTAAAATCAAATGTGCTTGTACTTACATTTTTCAATTTTCCTTTTGACAGTTCATCATATTTTCAGTGTTGGTAAGAAACTTATTTCAGGGTGGTCAGCTGTGATTGTGTTTTTTTCATATGCAACTTCTTTTTTTTTCATTAAAGTTAACACAGTTATGCACAACGAAACAATTAAAAAAAATATAGAAGAGTGCAATTGATTTGACGCGATATTTTAAGCACTTAACCAGTAGTTGAAATGTGTACGAAAATCTTAATTCAAATCTGCAAATATATGGACAGCCCTACTAAATTTCCCATTCATTTTCACAAATACTTTCGGAAATTGGAACAGGTCGAGCGAATCCGACAAACTTTTTAGGTTCGAGTCTACTGAAATCGATGTGTGATGCCGTTTAGTTAATTTAAAACGCAAATAAATAATTTAAAATGTATCTAATGATAAAACATTGCTCCTTAAACATGAAAGTATTTTATAAATATTTTGTTTTCACTTTAATTTTTTTCTAACCATGTCAAAATCAGCTATTTATCTCAACCGAATTTGAATTCACTAGCTCAATGTCAAGTGAATTCAATTCGTAAAATCTGACCGAAAGTGAAAACCCGAACAGGTAAGGGAAATTCATTTCCGCAAAATGTAGCCGAAAGTAAAAACAGGAACAGGCCTGATTATAAATGAAAGACACTTTAATATATTTAAGTTATAGTTTTTATATTCAGTTATTTAGCTCGTTCCTGTTCCGAAGAACTTGTGGGAAGGTTCGGAGGTAGCCTTAACGACGTCTTACATCCAGGACCTGTTCTCCAAGCTGATTTGACCATGCAAATCCTGAAATGGCGTTTCTATCGGTACGTTTTCAATGCTGACATCACAAAGATGTATCGGCAAATCCTTGTGGATCCCAAGCACACGCCCTACCAGAGAATCCTGTTCCGAACAAAAGATAATGAACTTCGAGACTTTGAGCTCAATACTGTCACTTTCGGGGTAAATTGTGCGCCGTTCTTAGCAATACGAGTTTTGCAACAACTGTCTAAAGATGTGCAGTCTCGCTATCCATTGGCAAGTGATATAATATCCAATTGCATGTATGTTGACGATGTGTTGGCTGGAGCCCACACAAAATCTCATGCAATCCACGCCATTTCCGAACTGCGTGAAGCTCTTGAATCCGCAGGTTTTCCTTTACGGAAATGGACGTCAAATGAGAAAGATTTGCTCAAAGTCATTCCAAAGGAGCATCGACTGAGATCCGATTTCTTAGAGATTGAGGAGGCCAGTGATGCTAAGACCCTCGGAATCAGCTGGAAAGCAGATACCGACGAGTTTTTCTTCGCTCCTGTAACGCTTCTAGTCCAGACTTCTATATCCAAGCGAGAGGTCCTCTCGCAAATTGCTAAGCCTTTCGATCCAGCAGGATGGTTAGCACCCGTTATTGTTCGAGCAAAGATGTTCATGCAGGAGATCTGGCTCCAAGAATTGGGCTGGGATGATGCACTTCCTGAAGACCTTGTCAAAAAGTGGCATGACTTTCTTAGCCATTACTCACGCCTTGGTGACGTTCGCATTCCAAGATGGGTGGAGTTCCGTCCGAAAGGGCTCACCCAAGTCCATGGATTCTGTCGCAACGCGCATATGGCGCGGCCATTTATGTACGCACAGAAGTGAATGGAAATGTGTCAGTGCATCTCCTAACAGCAAAAACTAAAGTCGCTCCCATTAAGACGGTTTCCTTACCGCGACTAGAGTTGTGCGGCGCAGTGCTACTAGCAGAGTTGTCTGCGGCAATTATGCCACAGTTACCTCTATCAGAATGTGAACAGTACTATTGGACCGACTCAACCATAGTACTTGCTTGGCTCAAGAAGCTTCCATGTACATGGACCACGTTTGTCGCCAACAAAGTGACTAAGATTACTCAAGTCACCGACTCCAAAAAATGGTCCCATGTCCGATCAGAATACAATCCAGCTGATCTTGCCAGCAGAGGTGTGTCTCCAATTGAACTTTTAGAAAGTGAATTGTGGTGGCACGGGCCAGATTGGTTGCGACTTGAACAAAGCAAGTGGCCCGTTCCAGTTGACCTATCTTTTGATACAGATATGGAACAACGCCCTATAAAGGTCCATATCGCTTGTAGACAGATACAACAAAATTCCTACGTCCGTTTTAGCCGATCCTGACCACACAGAGATCTCTGACGTTCAAGAACGACTTGTAATCCTTACGCAAAGGCGGGAGTATTCAGCTGAGTACAAATGTCTATCCCAAAAGAAACCGGTCCTGCGCTCAAGCAGTCTCCTGAACCTGAATCCGTTTCTAGATAGAAGGGGCGTCATTCGAGCATGTGGGCGTATACGAGCATCCGAGATGCTTACGTATGACGAGCGACATCCAATTATCTTGCCATACGCATGTCCATATTCGCGCCTCCTTGTGACCTTCACACACCACATATCTTTATATGGAGGTAACCAGTTGGTCGTACGGCTTGTACGGTCCAAATACTGGATTCCAAAGCTCAAAGTGTTGGTTAAGTCTGTAATCCACTCCTGCAAGATTTGTATACTCCATAAGAAGAAATTACAGACCCAGCTGATGGGTGCCTTACCTGCCAAGCGAACTTCTTTTTCGCGTCCGTTCACACATACAGGTGTCGACTTTGCCGGCCCATTTGATATTAAAAACTATACCGGTCGAGCGCGTCTTATCACCTAGGGGTATGTCTTCGTTTTTGTGTGCTTCAGCACCAAAGCGATCCATCTGGAGGCAACTTCAGATCTAACCACGGAGAAGTTCTTGGCAGCCTTTGCAAGATTCGCAGCCAGACGTGGATGTCCAGCAGCAATGTACTCCGACAATGGCAATACATTCGTCGGAGCTGCTAAAATCCTTTCACGAGAATTTTTGGAGGTCTCAAGAAAGCTCATCCTGGACAAATACAGTCATCAGAAGCTGTCCTGGCATTTCAACCCACCAAGTGCACCACATATGGGTGGCCTTTGGGAGGCAGGCGTCAAAAGTTTTAAAACGCTATTTTTCAAATCCGCACCTAATGCAAAATTATATGCGTCTGTAGTAAGGGTGAATTTTTTATTAAAATTGGGTCTTATTAATATGGGGTCGCTGGCTATTAAGGTCTTTAATTTATTAAACGAATTTTTATAGTCTTCATTATTAACGTCAATAGTTTAATTATTTTTAAGATAATTTGTCATTGGTTTTGCTATTTTTGCGAAGTCTTTTATAAATTTTCGGTAGTATCCTGCCAAACCTAAGAATGATTTTATTTCTTTTGGATTTTTTGGTATTGGATAACGTTGGATTGATTCTATTTTTTGCGGTTCTGGCTTAATGCCGTCGGGAGTTACGATGTGTCCTAGAAATGAAGTCTCTCTTTGCATAAATGTGCATTTACTTAATTGTAGTTTAAGATTGTATTGTTTTAAACGATCTAGAACTTTTCTTATTGAAATCTCATGCTCTTGGAGTGAAGTCGAAAAGATGATGATATTGTCAAGATAAACAAGACAATGTTTTCCAATGATACCATTTAAAACGTGATTCATGCATCGTTGGAATGTTGCGGGTGCATTTTTTAAGCCGAATGGCATACGAGTATACTCGTAATGACCATGTTTTGTTGAGAAAGCTGTCTTTTTAATTGAATTTGAATGCATTTGGATTTGATGACACCCTTTGGCCAAGTCAAGTGTGGTAAAATATTGGCATCTGCCCAGTTTGTCTAGTATCCCGTCGATGTTTGGGATTGGAAATCTGTCATCTACTGTAACTTCATTTAGTTTTCTATAGTCTATTACTAGACGAAATTTACCGTCTTTCTTTCCTACCACTAGTAGCGGACTATTATATGGTGAGTTCGAATGCCTGATTATACCCTGTTTTAACATGTCATTAATTTGTTCATTTACTTCGTTTTCGTGAATTTGTGCATAAGGGTATGATTTTCTATAAACACTATTTGTGAAAGTTAACACGTCGCCGTCGCTATATTGAATGTCTCTATAATCGGTAAGAATTTTTTGTAGTACATTTTGTTCTTCTGTATTAAGTTCGTTTAATGTCTTATTTTCCTTTACTTCTTCAATATTACCTAACCATTCGTGTGGTGTGTAAGCTCGTATTCTTGATTAGCTTCAAGTGTTGGTTCTGGGTCTGGGCTTATGAATTCAAATTCTGTGTTATTTAAAGTTACTGATCCCTTTATAAAATCGATGCTTGCGTGCAATTGTTGTAATAAGTCTCTGCCTATCAGTACGTGGTGGTTATCAGAAAAGTGGTGAACATACATTTTCGCTGTTGTGTTCAGTATATTTGGTAATTTTACATATTTCATGTATGGTATATTAATTGTTCCTGCCAATGTAGTGACTTTTAATGGATGAGTTAATATAATGGCCACTATATGTTTCCAAATATTTGGCGTGCAAAACTAATATTTGACCCTGTATCGATTAAACATTTGCAACGCTGCCTTTCAATAAACAATTCTATGGTTGCTGTTGTAAATCTTGCTGGTATTGGTTGTATTCTTCCGGAGTTATATAGCTCTGCTCCTGGACTACGTATTCCTGATCCTGCTGATATTCCTCCTGACCTATTTGGTTGAACATTTGAGGATATTCTTGATCCTCTTGGTATTCCTCCTGACTCATTTGGTTCTGTAACTGTTCCTGCTGATTGTCCGAGGCTTGTAGCCGAAAATTTTCAACAACTTCCATTGGCTCTACGCGTCTTTGTTGTGTACTTTCTCTTTGTCTTTTAAATGGAACTCTAAATTCTGGCTGTTGCTGAGTTTGATTGTTTTGTGCTGGGTTAAACTGTGGTCTGGGTTGATATTGGCTTGTTCGAGGTAAAGTTTGTTGAATTTGATTCAATGGCTGATTTTGGACAAAATTTGGTCGTGGTATATAATTTGGATTGAAGCTGTATCTTGGTGTATACAGCGGTACTGCGCTTTGTGGAATTGGTTGAAAAGTTTAATTTGGTCTAAAATTGGTCTGCACTCATAAAAATCTTACTGTAAAATCGCCCTAAAACAGTCAATTTTCACCATAATATTTAGAAAATCGCCCTAAAAAAGGCGCCAAAGGCGTTTGGCCCTCTGTTTTAGAAATTTTTTTCTAAAAATCTAGAAATTAAATTTCTGAAATCAAACGACAATTTTCTAAATTAATGAAAGTTTTTCTACATTTTTGGGCGATGCGCCCTAAATATAGGATTAATTTTTCATAAACTTAAAGCGAATTTTCTGAAATTATAGAAGTTTTTTCTAAGTTCGAAGGTGATACGCATTAAATATAAGACAATTGTTCCATAAATGTAGGGTAAATTTTCCTAATATTAGACAGGGTTTTCTAAATCCAAAGCCGACGCACCCTAAAAATATTGATATTTTTTCATAAATTTAGGGCAATTTTTCTCACAATAAGGAAATCTTTTCACCACCTTAAAAACAATCAAATTTTTTATAGATGCAGGGCGATTTATCCCAAATTTATTCAGGCTTTTCTAAATCCAACGGCCACGCACCCTAAATAATAGCAAATTTTTTAATAAATCCAAGAAGATTTTTCTATATATTAGAAAGGGCTTTCTAAGTCCAACGGCCACGCACCCTAAATAATAGGAAATTTTTTAATAAATCCAAGAAAGGGCTTTCTAAATCCAACGGCCACGCACCTTAAATAATAGTACATATTGTGTTTGTGTCGGAGGGAAATTTAAGTCCCTTAATTTCACTAGTTTAAAATCAGTTTTTTAAACTATTTGATAAGATGTCAAACGATCATCATAAATACAGTCTGAAAAGGATTTTTTAAGCTTTAAGGCCTCTCTCCAGCAGGGCTCTGCGAAATAAGGCCCCAATGAAATAAGGCCCCAAAGAAAAAATGAAATAATGCCCCAAAAAAATTTATAGAAAACAACAACAACGATTTCTTGTCAAATTTGGGGTGTTATTTCCTTATTTGGGGCCTTATTTCATTGGGGCCTTATTTCATATGAAATAAGGCCCCAAAAGAAGATATGAAATACGGCCTCAAAACTTTTTTTTGGGGTTTTATTTCATTTTTTTTTTTGGAAATAGGGCCCCAATATTTTATATGAATATTTTGGGGTCTTATTTAATTTTTTTATATTTGCTAAAATATGATGTGTATAAAATATATACACATCAAAGCAATCCATGAAATCGACTGTCATATAGTTGACAGTTGACAGTTGTTAAACAGCTGCATCATTGTAGTTTAGTTACTAGCATTGTGCGATCTAGACATAAAAGTGAAAGCTAAAAATATGGAGTGTGAAAAAATTATTGGACTTCGCAGAACTGGACATTTGTTTTACATAAAAGAACAGAAAATGTTGTACAAATTCAAATCTAATTACAAGAATATTAAAAAATTAGAATGCAGGAAGAAAACCTGTCAAGCCAGGGTAAACCTTTTGGAAAATGGCACCTGCGAGCTTGCAAAAAAATACATTGAACACAATCACGACAACGAAGAAAAGGCTTATTTTGAAATAATGGCTCTCAATGATATCAAACAAAACTGTTCTAATATTGGAGGCGTCTTGGGGAATGAAAGCAACGCGACAAGTTGCATTCGGTCAGCTTATCGCAATACCTGCGAAAGGTAAATATTTATTATTATTATTTATTGGCGGTTGTGTTTATGTTATATTATCAATAATTGTAAATTTTTTAGGTACCAGGAAGAAACGAAAAACATTCAATTTTCGAAAATACGGCGAGGCTTACAATATATTGTCAGCCAAACATTCGTACATTCGCCTGACCATCCACTACAAGTTATAGAGGCTTTCAATTTGGAGTCTGTGTGGACTTCGTTTGGCATTACAAAAGGTAAAGAAAATCCACTGCCATTCTACACGGCATGCATTTTTGAAGAGCAAAAATATGCTTTCTGTATATTTTCATCTCAGAATATAATTAACGGTATAAAGGAAAATATACCACCGCCAAATCGAAGATATTTAATGGACGGAACCTTTAAAATAGTCCCCAAAGGTTGCTTCAACCAGCTCTTAGTCATATACATTCAATATTTTGACCAGGTAATTGCACTATATTTTTTTAAAAAAAATTATGTTAGTCTTAGCGCCGCAGGCGAAAATTTTATACAAAAAATCGCGCGATTTTTTGTATACAATTTTCATTATCTCTTAAATCTTAATTTAAAAATATTTATAAATTTTTTTTTAGGTATTTCCGTTGTTTTTTATTTTAATGAATAAAAAACTACAAAGTGCTATGAGGAAATGCTGAAATACATCAAAGAAAATGTGTTCGATATGGAGCCATCAACAGTAATTACTGATTATGAGGAAGGCATGAAAAAAGCTATTCGAAAAGTGTTTCGTAAAAAGTGTTGGATGTTGGTATGTTTTTTCTTGATTTTATTTTTGTTTACATTTTCTTTAATGATTAACTTTTTTTAAGGTTCCATTTCTGCCAAGCAGTAAGAAGAAACATGTGCAAGAAAAAAACGTTGCTACAGTTTATCAGGAACTCAAAACTTGCAAGCACAGCTTTCCATAAATTACTGGCTTTACCAATGCTACCTCCACACTTAATTGAAACTGCTTTTTGCGATGTCAATACTAGAATTTTAATGTTTGATTCTGACAACCATTTTTGCTCTTTTTTGAGTTATTTCGACAAGCAGTGGATTAAAAAGGTAATAGCTATTCAGTTTAAAATAAGAGAAATATTTAACTAATGATTTCTGAAATTGTTAATAGGTGGGCTGCAATAATTTTTCAGTATACAAGGAAAATATTCGCACAACAGCTGCTGTGGAAGCATACAATGGTGTATTGGGTCGCTCTGCGATGCCAAATGGCAATTTTTTCAAATTTGTAAATGTTATTCGCGACGAGGAGTTCTTTAAAAGTTGCGAAATTTCGCAGCTTACTGAAAGTGGTGGGCTCACCACAAACAAAAGGCGAAAGAGATATATTAAAAAGGATAAGAAGATTGAGGAGGCAACTTTGCTACTGGATCAAGGAAAGCTAACTGCAGCTACTTTTCTTTCACGCATGGTGTATGACGGCAATGAAATTTGCACCAACATGGTCCCAAATGAGGCCATTTCTGATGAAGAAGAAGAAGGTGAAGAAGAAGATGAGGAATCCGATGAGAAAGAATCAGTTAACCCTTTGGTACCCAAAACTGAGGATCGTAATTGCATTGTTTGCATGGAGATGGTTCCAAATATTTTATTTTTGCCATGCAAACATTTGAAAATTTGCGCAGAGTGCAATTTAAAGCTACAAGCCGATGCAATTGCAAATAACTGCGAGCATTACAGTTGCCCTTATTGCAGAAAACCTGTAGATAGCTCCATGCAAGTCTTTGTGTGATGAAAAGCAATAAAATATAGAAAAAACATTAAAAAATTGGGGCGTTATTTAATTATTCAAATTCCGGTGTTATTTCATATGGACATGGTTCCAAATATTTTATTTTTGCCATGCAAACGACTGCCTTTATTTCAGAAAACCAGTGGATAGTTCCATTCAAGTCATTTCTTAATAAAACAATAAATTTAATACAAAAGCAATAAAATAAAAAAAAAAAAAAAATTTGGGGTGTTATTTCATTTTTCAAATTGGGGTGTTATTTCATATGAATTACAGTTCACCCCAAATTTGGGGCATTATTTCATAATTTTTTGGGGCCTTATTTCATCTTACTGGGGCCTTATTTCATATTTGAAATTGGGGTGTTATTTCATATGAAATAACACCCCAACTTTTGGGGCCTTATTTCATTTTCCCGTTTAGGGCCTTATTTCATTGGGGCCTTATTTCCTGCAGCGCTCCAGCAGGCCAGGAACTAAAAATTCCTGTCAAACTTCATATAAAAAAAACTTTGGCAAGAATTTTTAGTTTTCGTTTTCGTTTCGTGTGTATCCAGCAACTAGAACGAAATCCACAAATTCATATCGATATTTGTCATATCGATAGCATGTGTGGATTGAGAGAACAGCTGATGAGTCTATCAGGAAAATATATTTATCAATTTTTCCTGGTGGACTCATACAAATGTCAAACGTCAAACATGGAGAATCAAGGTGCTGTGCGGAAAACTAAAAAAAGAGACTTAAATTTTCAACGCGATGAGAAAATTGCATTAATAAAAGCAGTCGAGGCACGCCCATGTCTTTGGATGATAACTGATAGGAAGCATTCGGACAACATAGCTGTTAAAAGTGCATGGGAATGTGTTGCTGCTGAATTAAATAAGCAAGGTAAGATGCATGTTAATGTGCTTAATATTATTTTAAAATTAAACTATATTTATGCTTTGCAGCGAGTGAATGTAAAAGTGCATGGACATCTCTGCGGGACAGTCTGCGATACCATCGCAGCAAGCTTCCAAAAAGTGGCAGCGCGGGAGGCATCGCCTTGAGTCAGCGTAGAGTGAAGGAAACCGTCGATTGGCAGTTTGCTGAGCATATCTGTTATGTCGTTGGAGAGACGGTAAGTCATTCGTCATAATAATTGATATGTGTATAACATGGCTTTTGTTGCAGTACCAAAACAAGTGAAGTTATGTTTGTGGACAGCCCAGCGTGCAGCCCCGAAGCATGCTCCAGTCCCATCCCACCATATAGTGAGGACAGCATGGCTGCTAGCTCGGTTGAGCCAAACTGTCTTCTAACAGACGATGAGATAGAAGCAAGCACGTCGTCGGTGTACTCCTATGTAAGTACTCTTTACTTATTTATTATAATACTACTGTATCCATTAGCAGCAGTCGAAGGCTTCAAAAAGGCGTAAGACGGAGATGGCGACAAGTGATGATGGCATCTCTGGTTTGCTGGCCGATTATTTAAAAAACAAGCAGCAGTCCAGATCGGTCTTCCCATTTTGGAATGAGCTGCTTAGTAAGCTACCAGCCGATGTAGCAACCGCTACAGAGGTGGAAATAACCAATATTTTATTTTCAAAGGTTCAGCAGCATGCCAATCAATAAAATAAATTAATAATTTATTTATTTATTTATTTATTTACGTCAACTAAAATCAGTCGACAAAAAGTTAAATTATGAAGAAGATAAAATATAATTATAATAAAAATAAAATGGAAATTAAATTAACAATTTAAATTAACAACTATATATATACGATATAACTGAAATTATAAAAATATGAAATTAAATTAAGTTAAGTCTAGTCTGGGGAATTCAAAAAATTATTTAATTGATCCAACATTTGTTGCAAGGATTGGGGAAAACCCAGAAAAAACCCAATTAGATCAATGATGAAAAATAATGAAAGTTATGTTGTGTTAGTGCCTACGGTTTAAATAGTTTAGAATTAGAAATTTAATAGTAGAAAGAGAAGCCTCTGAGTTGAAAACACGATAAAGTCGATTATATTCAGCACAGAGTACTCTAAAAGGTTCATGCAGAGAGTAGTTAGTAGTACAGGTGTTAAGAGAAAGAGGAGTGAAGTTACGTGTACGCCTAGAAGGAACCGACAAGTTAATTTGGCTAAGTAATGCAGAGGAGTCAATATCACCCTTAAGCAGTTTGATGATGAACATAACACCCAGCATAGTGCGCCGATTAGCTAAAGATGGAAGGTTAATCAATAACAGTCTATCAGTGTATGAGGGCAAGTCTAAACCAGGGTCCCAGTTGAAGCCACGAAAAGCAAAAATAAGAAATTTCTTTTGAACAGACTCAATTGAATTTTGATGTGCCATATATTGTGGCGACCACACACAAGATCCGTATTCTAATATAGGACGAACGAGAGAGGTATAGAGTAGTTTAGTCGTGTAAGGGTCATCAAATTCCTTAGCCCATCGTTTAATGAATCCAAGAACTTGAGTAGCCTTATTGACAGTGTGTGCAATATGAAGATCAAATTTTAACTTATGATCAAGGAGTATTCCTAAATCATTCACGCGATTAAGTCTCTCCAAGCAGTTTCGGTCGATCGTGTAGTTAAATATATGAGGTCTGCTTCTATAAAATGACATAACCTTACACTTTGAGCAGTTTAGATGTAATTGATTAAAATTACACCAGGCGAAAAAAGAATCGACATCTACTTGCAAAAAGTGATGGGAATTTATGTCATTATACGAAAAGCATAGCTTCACATCATCGGCATACATTAGTATATGAGAGTGGGAAAAGATTAATGGGAGATCGTTAATAAAAAGATTAAAGAGTAAAGGACCAAGATGGCTTCCCTGAGGTACACCAGAAGTTACCAGGACAGGTTTAGACAGACAGCTTTTAAAAAGGACTTTTTGGGTTCTAGAATTAAGATATTCAGAAATCCAATTAAGTAGGTTATGAGGAAATCCAATAAGATTAAGTTTATGAAGCAAAAGAGAGTGATTAACAGAATCAAAAGCCTTACTGAAGTCAGTGTAAATGACATCAGTTTGCATTTTATTTTGAAATCCTCTGATCACAAGAGAGGACAGTTCCAGTAGGTTAGTGGTAGTAGATCTTGATTTCACAAAACCGTGTTGGCAAGGTGAAATTATAGAGCTACATAAGTGTTGAAGTTGAGAAGTAATCAGCTTCTCAAACACTTTTGGCATTGCAGACAATTTGGAGATACCTCTATAGTTTTTAACATTCGACTTAGAACCATTTTTGTGCAACGGAATTATATATGATTCCTTCCAAACAGATGGAAAAGAGCAAGAATTTACAGACAACTCAAATAATTTTAGTAGTGGCTTACATAGAGAACCAGAACAGTATCGAAGTACACATCCTGGAACTCCATCGGGGCCCGGTTGGAAACCAGGTTTAATTATATTAAGTTCGTTTAGTAACGAGCTTTCAGTGATCACAGGAAAATAAATGCAATTAGACTTTTGTATAGTGAAAGGATAAGGAGCATTAGAAATTAAGTTAGAAGATGTATAAGTAGATTGGAAGAATTTAGCAAACAGATCGGCTGCTGCCTGATCAGTATTTGCTTTCAATTCTTCATAGGAAACGGAAGAGGGTAATACAGAAGATTTACGCTTCATGTTTACAAAGTTATAGAACTGTCTGGGATTTTGAGCGAATTGTAAGCGACAACGATTTAAATATTCATTGTAAAGACGCGAGTTAAGAGAAATAAAATGTGATCTGGCAGTAACATAGCGGGAGAAATCAGATGGAGATCCCGAACACTTAAACCTTTTATAATATCGCGACTTTACATTTTTCAGCCGCGTTAGCTCCCGAGAAAACCACGGAGGTCTATTAGCCCTCCTAGGAAACTCACGGGGAACGCACTCATCAAAAAGCGAATTCACGATATCATAAAAAATAGAAGTGGCCATGTTAATGTTTGTGCAAGAGTAAAGTTGCGACCAGTCAGTTTGTAAAATTAAAGATTTCATTTTTAAAAAATCAGCTTTTCGGAAACATCGAGATCGAACTACGACGTTATTTGAAATAACAGGCTCACACCCAGGCAACTCTAAAACTAAGTCTAGAGTAGGATGGTAGGGGTCTTCAGGAAATACTAAAGGGTCAATACGTGAAATAGTACTACAAGAGGGATCCGATGTAAATATCAGGTCAACAAGACGGTGATTACAATTCCGAACCGAGTTGACTTGGGATAGAGACAGCTCAAGGAGTGAATTAATAAATTCATCAGAGCTCAACCATACCACATTAGGTAAATTAAAATCACCGAATACCAGTAAGATGTCATTATTGGTTAACATGGATGAGATCAATCGAATAGCGCGCAGATGCTCGTGATAAATAGACATATCTAAATCCGGCGAAATGTACCCAGTAATACCCAGTGTCTTTATACAAAATAAAAACAATTCATATAAATTATTATCGAGCTTATTTATTATTGGCGCACACCGGCATATTCATTTTGCCAAGGAATTGACCCGGCTTCAGAGTTGACACTGTTTGCACTTGCACACTTTGCACTGTTTGTTTATAGAGCACAGCTGATTTGTCAGAGTGACCATGTACGTTTTTGGTGAATGATAAAAAACATGCTAGTTTTAGGTAAACATTTTCCTAATGTTAGGTGCTTGGTCTCACTTTTTTAGTTATGTTCCACAAACACAAAAAATAATTGTCAAATTCCTGACAAGGATTTTAAGTTGCTGGAGTAAGGCCTATAGGCACAATTCACACTAAAGTTTCAGGATTTTAAATTTTGCGCCAAACCTTCTGACAAGTGTTGCTCATTTTTAAAAAGTGTGACCCTTTTTGTGGAACCGAGCTGCCAAAAAATAATTTAATTGATCCAACATTTGTTGCAAGGATTGGGGAAAACCCAGAAAAAACCCAATCAGATCAATGATGGAAAATAATGAAAGTTATGTTGTGTTAGTGCCTACGGTTTAAATAGTTTAGAATTAGAAATTTAATAGTAGAAAGAGAAGCCTCTGAGTTGAAAACACGATAAAGTCGATTATATTCAGCACAGAATACTCTAAAAGGTTCATGCAGAGAGTAGTTAGTAGTACAGGTGTTAAGAGAAAGAGAAGTGAAGTTACGTGTACGCCTAGAAGGAACCGACAAGTTAATTTGGCTAAGTAATGCAGAGGTGTCAATATCACCCTTAAGCAGTTTGATAATGAACATAACACCCAGCATAGTGCGCCGATTAGCTAAAGATGGAAAGTTAATCAATAACAGTCTATCAGTGTATGAGGGCAAGTCTAAACCAGGGTCCCAGTTGAAACCACGAAAAGCAAAAAGAAGAAATTTCTTTTGAACAGACTCAATTAAATTTTGATGTGCCATATATTGGGGCGACCACACACAAGATCCGTATTCTAAAATAGGACGAACGAGAGAGATATAGAGTAGTTTAGTCGTGTAAGGGTCATCAAATTCCTTAGCCCATCGTTTAATAAATCCAAGAACTTGAGTAGCCTTATTGACAGTGTGTGCAATATGAAGATCAAATTTTAACTTATGATCAAGGAGTATTCCTAAATCATTCACGCGATTAAGTCTCTCCAAGCAGTTTCGGTCGATCGTGTAGTTAAATATATGAGGTCTGCTTCTATAAAATGACATAACCTTACACTTTGAGCAGTTTAGATGTAATTGATTAAAATTACACCATGCGAAAAAAGAATCGACATCTACTTGCAAAAAGTGATGGGAATTTATGTCATTATACGAAAAGCATAGCTTGACATCATCGGCATACATTAGTATATGAGAGTGGGAAAAGATTAATTGGAGATCGTTAATAAAAAGATTAAAGAGTAAAGGACCAAGATGGCTTCCCTGAGGTACACCAGAAGTTACCAGGACAGGTTTAGACAGACAGCTTTTAAAAAGGTCTTTTTGGGTTCTAGAATTAAGATATTCAGAAATCCAATTAAGTAGGTTATGAGGAAATCCAATAAGATTAAGTTTATGAAGCAAAAGAGAGTGATGAACAGAATAAAAGCCTTACTGAATTCAGTGTAAATGACATCAGTTTGCATTTTATTTTGAAATCCTCTGATCACAAGAGAGGACAGTTCCAGTAGGTTAGTGGTAGTAGATCTTGATTTCACAAAACCGTGTTGGCAAGGTGAAATTATAGAGCTACATAAGTGTTGAAGTTGAGAAGTAATCAGCTTCTCAAACACTTTTGGCATTGCAGACAATTTGGAGATACCTCTATAGTTTTTATCATCCGACTTAGAACCATTTTTGTGCAACGGAATTATATATGATTCCTTCCAAACAGATGGAAAAGAGCAAGAATTTACAGACAACTCAAATAATTTTAGTAGTGGCTTACATAGAGAACCAGAACAGTATCGAAGTACACATCCGGGAACTCCATCGGGGCCCGGTTGGAAACCAGGTTTAATTATATTAAGTTCGTTTAGTAACGAGCTTTCAGTGATCACAGGAAAATAAATGCAATTAGACTTTTGTATAGTGAAAGGATAAGGAGCATTAGAAATTAAGTTAGAAGATGTATAAGTAGATTGGAAGAATTTAGCAAACAGATCGGCTGCTGCCTGATCAGTATTTGCTTTCAATTCTTCATAGGAAACGGAAGAGGGTAATACAGAAGATTTACGTTTCATGTTTACAAAGTTATAGAACTGTCTGGGATTTTGAGCGAATTGTAAGCGACAACGATTTAAATATTCATTGTAAAGACGCGAGTTAAGAGAAATAAAATGTGATCTGGCAGTAACATAGCGGGAGAAATCAGATGGAGATCCCGAACACTTAAACCTTTTATAATATCGCGACTTCACATTTTTCAGCCGCGTTAGCTCCCGAGAAAACCACGGAGGTCTATTAGCCCTCCTAGGAAACTCACGGGGAACGCACTCATCAAAAAGCGAATTCACGATATCATAAAAAATAGAAGTGGCCATGTTAATGTTTGTGCAAGAGTAAAGTTGCGACCAGTCAGTTTGTAAAATTAAAGAATTCATTTTTAAAAAATCAGCTTTTCGGAAACATCGAGATCGAACTACGACGTTATTTGAAATAACAGGCTCACACCCAGGCAACTCTAAAACTAAGTCTAGAGTAGGATGGTAGGGGTCTTCAGGAAATACTAAAGGGTCAATACGTGAAATAGTACTACAAGAGGGATCCGATGTAAATATCAGGTCAAGAAGACGGTGATTACAATTTCGAACCGAGTTGACTTGGGATAGAGACAGCTCAAGGAGTGAATTAATAAATTCATCAGAGCTCAACGGAACCAACACATTTGGCGAATCCGACCATACCACATTAGGAAAATTAAAATCACCGAATACCAGTAAGATGTCATTATTGGTTAACATGGATGAGATCAATCGAATAGCGCGCAGATGCTCGTGATAAATAGACATATCTAAATCCGGCGAAATGTATGAGCAGGTTGTAAAAATAGAAAAACCATTTAAAGATATTTTAATGGCTACAAACTCAATATTTGAGGGAACGTTAATTGAAACTCGTTCCGAAGAAAGGTCGGAATCAACGGCAATAAGGACACCACCTCCCCTTCGTGACAGACGATCACATCGAAACAAGGTGTACCTGCTGTAAAAAATAGATGAATCTGGTATTTCGGGCTTCAACCAAGTTTCTGTAAGCACAATTAAATTGAAATTAAAAGATAGACTATATTAGACATATACGCCGCCGAGCCACGCCGCCGCCGATTTTTGACTTTTTTGACGCGCCGCCGCCGAATCACGTAAATAACGGCGTGGGGGCGGCGGTGGCGGCGGCGGCGGCGGCGGCGGCGTTCGGCGTCATACTTTTTTTTAACATTTAAAAAAAATATATGTAAATAAAAAAGTTAAAATATATTGAATAAAGTAGCCTAATAGTCGTTTTGAATAATCGATCATTCGATAAGACTGTCCCATCTCCTAATGTGCCATCTTTAGAAAATTTAACAGTTCTTGTTCACGTGTTGTTTACTTGGTTTGAATTAGAGTTGTTCATAATGTTCAATTGGGTTTTGTTCAGTAATTCAATTTTTGATGAACGAACTAATCTTTTAAATAGTTTAGTAGCTCTGTTTTTATGTTCTGTTGTTCGTTCAGTGACTCAAATTTCAGTCCTACCAATCAGATAAACTGATTGTAAGTAATAAGATATGAGGTACAAAAATACTAATGTTTTTAAACATAACGATCGACAGTGCTCGAATCATTAATAGAACTCCATTGGGATTCGAGTCACTGAACTAAATGACCTACAATCAGGGATTTAGTTTGTTCGTTCACTTTAAGGATTAGTTCAGTTGAACTTCATCATTAAAAAAAGTCGAATGGCTGTTACTGGGTTAGTGCCTACACTCAGAAAATTTATTTTCTATATTTAAGAAAATCGCCATAAAATAAGAATCGCCTTACAATTTAGAAAAATTTTCTAATATTGAGAAATATTTTTCTTACAAATAGAAAGTATTACCCTAAAATAAATGTTTTAGGGCTAGTTTTTCTAAAAACAAAAAATTTTCTAAAATTTAGGGAAATTTCCTTCATTTGGCTGCTCAGAAGTCTATCTATATTTAACGGCGAATCGCCTTTAAAAACAAACCAAAAAAATAGACTTCGACACATACAGTAGGCTATGCTTTTCACAATGAAAAGGCTTCTAAGTTGTGTTGTGCTGTAGATTTCCGTCATATAATTATTGTTATTTTTTTAATTTTTCATAATACATTTAATAAAAACAAGCGTTTCATTCTTTTTGAAATTTAAAATTAAAAACACAGTTAATGAAATATGGAGAAATTAATTAAAAACTTAAAATTAATTCACAATATTTATTTATTAATTATAATTAATTCGACAAATTAATGTATTAAATTTCGAGTGAGATATTAGCGTTCGCACATTGCGTTCATTAAAATAGCCCCAACTATTGCAATTGTTGATAAGTTGGAGAACTACAAAAACTTTGACATCAGAGTATTTTTAAAAAATTTGTGGCGCCATCTATTGAGAATAGTAAAGTAACTTCACAGTCAGTTAGTGATGCATCTGTCTATAACGCCATCTGTTGAGATATTATCGACACACAGTAGGCTATGCATTTCACAGAAAAATATTGATGTTGTGCTATACTTTGATATACTGCATTCATTAATTGTACTGGCTCAGTTTTCAATAGTCGAGCATGGAGGAAATATTAAAAAGTTTAGGAGGTGAAGAATTTCTTAATATTTTTACTGGTAAGTACAAGTGCCAAACATAAAATATGAAAATTTGTACCATTTATTATAATTGTTCTACAAATAATTGTATTAACTTTAGAGCGGAATTTTAGCGTTCGCACATTGCGTTCCTTAAAATGGGATCAGTTGCGCGCCGAAATTCCTTTAGAGCTCGTTGGACCAGCGATTGAGTTTTATGCAAAATTGGAGAATTGGCAAAAAAATGAAGTAAGTGATATTCACTAATTTAGTAAATATAGTCATTGTTCTACATTGCTTTCAAACTTTAAAAAACTTGGCTTTCAATAATTATTTCGACTTTTAAAACGACATCTATTTGTCATATGCAAAATCTTATTGTATCAGAGCAATTCAACAATTTTAATTTTAATCAAAGTAACATACGCAAAATCTGACATTCGTAGACTTTGATGTCAATAGACGAAACGAAATTATTTGATTTTGAGTAATAAAATCGTTTTTATTATTCACTAATCATTCTATTTATTTATTTAGAACAACGTACAAGAGAACGCAGAATTGGCAATTGACGCAGAAAACAAGGCTAATGTTTCCAGTATACTATCAACGAGCAAGAAAGGAAGTATTATACTGAAGTCATTTGCTATAACAAAATCATTAAATTCCAGACTAAGAAAGGAAATTAGTCATGTCATTGCTGAGCATTTGGTAGCAAATAACATTAAACCTAAGCAAGAACTTTTGGCAGATATTTCTCACCAAATTGTAGAACTTTTCAGTTCTGAAACTGCTGTAAGAAAAATTCTCCATGTTACTTACAATATAATATAAATTTATCAAATAGGATACATATTTCATAAAAGTAAAGGGGAAAAAACCAGGTGGTTTGCTATATAGCAATTATTATAATTTGAAGGCCAAATTTAAACTTCTAAAGCCTGTAAATGAAATTGATTTTATCCAAAACGTTTCACCTAATTGTGAATACGATTCAGGTAAATAAATCTATACATAATTTATTAAAACATACAAATAATAATTAATATTTAACATTTAATAGAGGAAGTTGATGTGATTAAGAACTGGCTTAAATGTAATATTGAACCAAGGTCAACTGTATTGGATTACTGGAGAAGAACATTTGAGTTGCGTTCAAATCTAATAAAAAGTGAAGTAAACTTGTCCGATGTCTTTGATGAGTTTCCAATACTAAAACAATCATTTGGATATACATTGGTCAGTTGCAAAGAAATTTTAAATCTCATCTTAAGCTTAAAAAATCCTTTTCAGATCGACCTAGACTTTAGTTTGTTATATCCCGAATCCAACAATTTATTTTTTGAGAAGTGGGACGAATTTAAGTTCCAAATCGTTCCCCTACTAAGAGGCAAGGTCCGTGAGCAACAAAGCCTTAATATATTAAAGACATTTGAAACTCAAGCAGAAGGTGTGTATTTTTTTTATTTTTTTAAAATTCGATTTTGAATTTTCTTTCCTTTCATAGATACAAAATCGACTTTAATATTATTATTTCTCCACGCAGTGCTGGTGCCGACATCAAGAGGCAAGAGAGCAGAAGTTGGTTCTGCCCGTACTAAGTTCACGATTGCC
The DNA here is from genome assembly GCA_951394115.2 of Drosophila phalerata. Classification (NCBI taxonomy): domain Eukaryota; kingdom Metazoa; phylum Arthropoda; class Insecta; order Diptera; family Drosophilidae; genus Drosophila; species Drosophila phalerata. The sequence continues at coordinate 788,890 of CATOAP020000069.1, forward strand.
GACTCTCGGAATAGATTTTTTTTTTGGAAGGCAAGTGTTGGTGAAATTCAATCTAGTCTAAAGACAGAAGCAGAAAAGAGTTTTAGAAACAACACCTCTCTTCAACCATATATCTGCTGCATCGGAACGAATCTCTATGATTTGTCTGAATTCTATATTTACGTTTCTGGCATTTTCTACAAATTGCCCAAATTGTTGGATTGCGTAGAGATTTGCTTCAAAATCTTTTTTGTGCTAAACCTGGAATATCCAATTGAATGTAAATTAGTGTGGACATTCATTCAAAAATATTTCTTCAATATTCATTTAACAACAGATTTGAAAACCAGAAGCATTTTAGAGCTCCTACATGACTTAAAAAATGGCACTGGAATGTAAGATTTGTTTGCAAACATTTAATAATAATTCAACTTTTCTTTTACATATGCGCGAGTTCCACACACTTGAGCTTTTTATAAATTTGCCTTGCGGTCATAAAAGCTGTTTACAACAATTTTCCAGCATTAAAAACTTATCAAAACATATACAAAACAAAAACACACATTCGACTGACCATAATGGCGTAAATGAAACTTTTTCCACACATAATCAAACTCCACCATCTGAAACTGATAAGAATACATTACACTTTGACTTAACCAAAACTACTCATTTAGTTAATAAGACCTTGCAAAACGGATCAGAAAAATTTTCACTTATTGTCTGTTCAAATTTAAGTACTCCAAGAAATGAAATATTTAAATTACAGGCCGATATTAGGAAGCATATAGCATCACCAATTAAACATGAGTTAGAAAAAGTACAGTCGACCGATAAGTCGTCAAATGATCACATCATAAAAAATCTCATCAATTTTTGCAACGATCCATTTAAAAGTGTGAGCAGCGAACATAAGCTATTAAAAACTCTTAGAGACCAGAACTTATATGAAGATCCATATATTATTAGAATGGACGACACAGTAACATCAATAAGATCTCACAACAAAATGGCATTAGATTGTAAACAAATTAAAGGTTCATTTTTTCCATTAAAATTTCAAATTAGAAAATTTTTTTAATTGCCTGACGTATTTGACAATTTTTTGAAATGGCATAAATATTTGGAAAGTCAAAAAAAATTTTGCAATTTCATTAATGGATATTTGTGGAAAAAAATTATGTTAAACTATCGAAAAAGTACCCGAATTGTACTTCCGTATTTTCTTTATTTTGATGACTTTGAGGTTAACAACCCATTAGGACCACATTGTGACCCAATTCAAGGCGTCTATTTATCCTTTCCCACAGCTCCGATTGAGTATAACAACATTTTCTGTGCAGCGCTATTTAAGTCTTGTGACATAAAGACATTGGGATATTCAAAATGCCTATTTAAATTTGTAGAGCTTTTACAAGAACTTGAACATGACGGTGTATCTGTCACTGTAAGAGGAGAGGAGCATAAAATGTACTTTATATTGGGACTAATTTTGGGCGACAATCTAGGCTTGAACAGCGTATTAGGTTTCACAACATCATTCTCAAGCAATTTTTTTTGTAGATTTTGTAAACTTTCAAAACAAGAAACAGGTTTAGCGTTTGAAGAAAGTGTTGAAATGTTGCGAACCGAGTATAATTATAAAAAGGATATTGAAACGTCTGATATGGCATTGACTGGAATAAAATATGATTGTGTGTTTAACAAGCTTACCCATTTTTCAGTCGTAACTAATTTTGCTGTGGACATTCTTCATGATGTCTTTGAAGGTATCTTAAAATACGACATTCCTCACATAATTTTATATTATATTAATAATAAGATTTTTGATTTAGAAACCCTAAATATTAGAAAAACAAACTATCAATATGGCCCCGCGGAAATTGGAAATGTCTGTCCCCCTTTTCAGATTAACAATTTAAAAAATCGTAAAATTAAAGCAACTGCTCGTGAGTTTCTTACTTTCATTACGTTTTTCCCATTAATGGTCGGGGACTTGGTTACCGTAAACGATAAAGTTTGGGAATTCGTAAAAAATTTACTGAAGTTGATTGATTTCATTACATTTTCAGAGTATACCACAAATGATTTAAAGGACTTAAAAGACATCATCATGTATCATAACAAGGAATATACTGTTCTGTTCAATGACTCACTAAAGCCTAAACATCACTTTTTAAATCATTATTTCAGAGTTATACAAGAGTCAGGGCCATTAAAGTATTTGTGGACTTTTCCGTTTGAGTCGCAACACAAAAGACTTAAAAGTTATGCTAAAAATATTACATCTAGGAAAAATATTGTAGTTTCGCTGACCAAAAAACTATGTATTAATTTTTCAAATTTTATAAATAATTTTGAAATCAATGGCATAGAATATAGCAAAACTAAGTGCTTAGCAACTAATTCAATATTTTGTAATCAGCTAAAATATTTTTTTCCACAAACTGAAAATGTTATTTGTTATGGCTTTATAAAGAATCGAAATGTCCTTTACAAAAGAAATTATTTTATTTATTCATTTAAGCCAAATTTCAGTGCATATGAAATTAAGGAAATATGCTTATATGAAAACGACGTTAATTTTTTATGCTTGGACACAGAATGTATTTATGATGATCATTTGACATCTTATCAAATAGTTAAAAAAACGGATTTTAAACTAGTGAAGTTAAGGGACTTAAATTTCCCTCCGACACAAACACAATATTTAACAGTACATAAAACCTAAATTTTATTTTTAAAATAAGTTTATATTGAATTTATATATTATATTATTTCTATTATATTGTAAATAAAATAAATACAAAAAAAAAACAAGTGCGTTTTACTTTGTAGGTTTAAAGCCCTTTCTAATATATAGAAAAATCGTCCTGGATTTATAAAAAGATGTACTATTATTTAAGGTGCGTGGCCGTTGGATTTAGAAAGCCCTTTCTAATATATAGAAAAATCTTCTTGGATTTATAAAAAGATGTACTATTATTTAAGGTGCGTGGCCGTTGGATTTAGAAAGCCCTTTCTAATATATAGAAAAATCTTCTTGGATTTATAAAAAGATGTACTATTATTTAAGGTGCGTGGCCGTTGGACTTAGAAAGCCCTTTCTAATATATAGAAAAATCTTCTTGGATTTATTGAAAAATTTCCTATTATTTAGGGTGCGTGGCCGTTGGATTTAGAAAAGCCTGAATAAATTTGGGATAAATCGCCCTGCATCTATAAAAAATTTTATTGTTTTTAAGGTGGTGCGCCTTAAAGGTCAGAAAAGATTTCCTTATTGTCAGAAAATTCGCTCTAAGTTTATGAAAAATTAATCCTATATTTAGGGCGCATCGCCCAAAAATGTAGAAAAACTTTCATTAATTTAGAAAATTGTCGTTTGATTTCAGAAATTTAATTTCTAGATTTTTAGAAAAAAATTTCTAAAACAGAAGGCCAAACGCCTTTGGCGCCTTTTTTAGGGCGATTTTCTAAATATTATGGTGAAAATTGACTGTTTTAGGGCGATTTTACAGTAAGATTTTTATGAGTGTAAGGTTTAAATAGTTTAGAATTAGAAATTTAATAGTAGAAAGAGAAGCCTCTGAGTTGAATACACGATAAAGTCGATTATATTCAGCACAGAGTACTCTAAAAGGTTCATGCAGAGAGTAGTTAGTAGTACAGGTGTTAAGAGAAAGAGGAGTGAAGTTACGTGTACGCCTAGAAGGAACCGACAAGTTAATTTGGCTAAGTAATGCAGAGGTGTCAATATCACCCTTAAGCAGTTTGATGATGAACATAACACCCAGCATAGTGCGCCGATTAGCTAAAGATGGAAGGTTAATCAATAACAGTCTATCAGTGTATGAGGGCAAGTCTAAACCAGGGTCCCAGTTGAAGCCACGAAAAGCAAAAATAAGAAATTTCTTTTGAACAGACTCAATTGAATTTTGATGTGCCATATATTGTGGCGACCACACACAAGATCCGTATTCTAAAATAGGACGAACGAGAGAGGTATAGAGTAGTTTAGTCGTGTAAGGGTCATCAAATTCCTTAGCCCATCGTTTAATGAATCCAAGAACTTGAGTAGCCTTATTGACAGTGTGTGCAATATGAAGATCAAATTTTAACTTATGATCAAAGAGTATTCCTAAATCATTCACGCGATTAAGTCTCTCCAAGCAGTTTCGGTCGATCGTGTAGTTAAATATATGAGGTCTGCTTCTATAAAATGACATAACCTTACACTTTGAGCAGTTTAGATGTAATTGATTAAAATTACACCAGGCGAAAAAAGAATCGACAAAAAAAAAAATGAAATAAAACCCCAAAAAAAAGTTTTGGGGCCTTATTTCATATCTTCTTTTGGGGCCTTATTTCATATGAGTGGTTACGGATGATTGGATGTTCGGAGGAATAGAAAGGGAAATGCCGGGACTCGGCAACATTGCTAACCATAATAAAGGAACGGATAGCTGATGGAACCACCATCATGTCCGATTGTTGGAAGGCGTATAATTGTTTGAAGGAAGAAGGATTCAACCACCAAACAGTTAACCACTCTAAAAACTTTGTTGATCCAGACAGTGGGGCACACACTCAAAATATTGAAAGACTGTGGCGGGACATGCGCGGCGAGATCCCAAGTTATGGACGAAGAAAGGAGCACTATATTGGCTACCTGGCAAAGTTCCAATTTAAAAAGACATATAGAGACATCCCCAGCCGAATTCATGAGATTTTCATGGCCATAGGGCAACTTTATAATCCATCTACTGTTTCTCTAATTAATGAAGATTTAAGGTTCTCTGCGCTTTAATTACGATTTTTTTAAATTTATTTTTGCTTTCGGCTCTTTTATATATTCCCCCCCACCCTTTAGGAAGACGATGACGGCGGTGACTTTATGTCACTTTGTCACATGTCACTGTGTCACCAAATCGGCCCTTTTCAGGGCCCCAATATTTTTTAAAAAAGATAATTATTTTCAAATTAAGGTTTAAAATTCACAGGAAAGCTACGAAGCAGTGTTGGTAAACATTCCAAAAAATCTTACAGTTCAATTGGTTCAAAATCGGATTCATATCACAAAAACAGTGTTGGTAAACGAGCTGTAATAGTGACAAGTTTCAAAAAGCAACAACAAAAAATAGCAATTTTCTATACAAACTTTAAAGATTTTTTAAAATTAAACTATTTGAGTCCCCAAATTAATTTTTTTTTCTAAATTCTTGATAAATTACCCGCTATTTGGGGTTTTTTTTTTTTTTTTTTTGAAGCTTTCGGCATATAACAGAATTTTACCGAAATTATTAAAATAATTTCTTTGTAGTTCTTTTCAATCGGAGCAATGACTGGCTATATTGGATATTGGCTATATGTATGTACGTACATATGCGAAAATGGCGGCGGTCAATGGTTGGGGTTATGGTGCGTTCTCACTGCTTCATAATGTGATATCATAATTTTGACGATTTGCGATGCTTTGCGATACCTGTCAAAAGTGTTCACATTGGCGTCACAAAAACTTTACGTCACACTGTTGTGAGACGCAAAATTTTACCCTTCAATGTGAACACTACTAGCCATTGTGACACAGCTTCGCAAAACGTCGCAAAACCTCCCAGTAGTTCACAATGTTCACAAAATTGAACATTGAAAAAACTCATGGGCAATGAACAAATTCCACAAATTGAATCAAAACAAACAATTGCCATTGCACATGTTTGTTCTGAGCAAAGAGGCATTGCAATATCAAATTAAATTTCAATGGAGGTTCCTACTGTTCCAAGCCGTGGTCGTCGAATTAATATTCAGTGGCATTCCGAAACTATCATTAAACTTATTGAAGCCGTGGAGGAGACGGAATGCCTCTGGAATATGTGCAGCGCGGAATATATAAACCTCGATTCTAAAGAGGCTGGCTGGGGCAAAATTTCTGAGCAGTTGGGCGTCATTCCCTCGGTCCCACGAGTCAAATTTAATTTGCCCACCCAGCATCTGCGCTTTGGCCTGGGTTCATCCTCCTCCTCTTCTAGCAGCCACAGCCCAATAGCTGCACATGCAAGAAGTTCTGCTTCCTCGTGATCGTTCATATTTTATATCGAACATATAAAGGCACAATAGAAGTTTCCGAAATTGCCTCGAAATTGCTTCACAATTGCAAAGAAAAACCGACTTGCTCGATGTGCTTGTCACTATTGGATTGGGTTCATCTGAGCTAATTCAACTGAAACAGCTGTTCAAACAATGTTTATCAAAATTGCGAGAGCTTCGGTTACAAAAAATTTGCGACGCCGTGTGACACTGGTGTTCACATTGGAGCGTCACAATTTTGTGAGTCCAAATTGTTATCGCAAAGATTTTGAAGTTCACACAGTTCGCGAACTTTGACCTCGATTTTAACGAACTTGCACTTCAAATTTTACAAAATGGCGTCTTAAGCGTCGATGAATTTCTTATATCTGTGTTGTGTTACAATTTCAAATTTGTATCTTGAGCCGTTTGGCCTGTGCAATGCTAAATCAGTGAATGAAATCCCCTAAACCCAAGAATAAAAAAAAATATTTGCACGCATCGTTATAAATTTTGTTCTTTCCAGAAAAGTAAGGCAGGGGAATCGCAGCGCATGGGGATTTTTCTTTTGTTGCTCCCGATGCGAAAAGGCCAGGTTATCTACGAATTTACAAACGCTTACCGCAGATCAAATTACTTAAATTTTCTCCCTCGTGGCAGCACCAGCCACTGTGCCTCTCCTGATACCGTCTCTACAAACACACGCACAGGGTGGTTGTGGTGCGGTGGTGGTTTCCGTTGCTGTCGGTGTAGCGGCAGCGGCGGCTGACACCTAGCAAACACACACGCACTTACGTGCCGAGACGGCGTGCTGTTTTTGGCGGACAACGGCGTCTCTCCCAAAACGCACAGCCACTCACACACACTTGCACTTTCTTGTCCCTCGCCGCAGTCGTTGTTGCCCTTGTCACCGCACACTTGTACGTTGTTTTCCCTCGTTGACCCTGTTGTTTGCACTGCCACCGCACACTTGAACGTTGTTTTCCCTCGTTGTCGCTGTTCGCTGTCTCCTTCATGCACTTGCACCACTTGTCGGTTTTGTTTTCACTGCGTTCACATTGCTTTGTGGGCTCTGCGAAATAAGGCCCCAATGAAATAAGGCCCCAAAGAAAAAATGAAATAATGCCCCAAAAAAATGTATAGAAAACAACAACAACGATTTCTTGTCAAATTTGGGGTGTTATTTCCTTATTTGGGGCCTTATTTCATTGGGGCCTTATTTCATATGAAATAAGGCCCCAAAAGAAGATATGAAATAAGGCCCCAAAACTTTTTTTTGGGGTTTTATTTCATTTTTTTTTTTGGAAATAGGGCCCCAATATTTTATATGAATATTTTGGGGTATTATTTCACATCAAAGCAATCCATGAAATCGACGGTCATATAGTTGACAGTTGACAGTTGTTAAACAGCTGCATCATTGTAGTTTAGTTACTAGCATTGTGCGATCTAGACATAAAAGTGAAAGCTAAAAATATGGAGTGTGAAAAAATTATTGGACTTCGCAGAACTGGACATTTGTTTTACATAAAAGAACAGAAAATGTTTTACAAAAAAGAACAGAAAATGTTGTACAACTTCAAATCTAATTACAAGAATATTAAAAAATTAGAATGCAGGAAGAAAACCTGTCAAGCCAGGGTAAACCTTTTGGAAAATGGCACCTGCGAGCTTGCAAAAAAATACATTGAACACAATCACGAGTACTCTAAAAGGTTCATTCAGAGAGTAGTTAGTAGTACAGGTGTTAAGAGAAAGAGGAGTGAAGTTACGTGTACGCCTAGAAGGAACCGACAAGTTAATTTGGCTAAGTAATACAGAGGAGTCAATATCACCCTTAAGCAGTTTGATGATGAACATAACACCCAGCATAGTGCGCCGATTAGCTAAAGATGGAAGGTTAATCAATAACAGTCTATCAGTGTATGAGGGCAAGTCTAAACCAGGGTCCTAGTTGAAGCCACGAAAAGCAAAAATAAGAAATTTCTTTTGAACAGACTCAATTGAATTTTGATGTGCCATATATTGTGGCGACCACACACAAGATCCGTATTCTAAAATAGGACGAACGAGAGAGGTATAGAGTAGTTTAGTCGTGTAAGGGTCATCAAATTCCTTAGCCCATCGTTTAATGAATCCAATAACTTGAGTAGCCTTATTGAGAGTGTGTGCAATATGAAGATCAAATTTTAACTTATGATCAAGGAGTATTCCTAAATCATTCACGCGATTAAGGGCCGTTTTCTCATCATGCTTTAAACCTTACAGTCTAGACAAATTGGCCTTGAAGGAAACTTTGATTTTCTTGTCAAAAATTTACTTGCAGGCAGGCTGTAAGTTACAGGGCGAATCATCCATACTATAAGGGCTTAACATTCGCCAACTACGATTATTTCGGTGTTGCTAAGGGCAACGCCATAAAGTATATAAATTATTGCATACCTTTAGGGACCTGAATTGCTTATCATCATTTATCCTAATTTTTAACCGCAATTTTTATCTGATATTAATGACAATAAGCTGAATAATGGCTGAAAATAACACGAAACGTTATTTAAAAACAAAAGAGTTTTATACTCAAAAATGTGGGTGCAATATGTTGTTTTTGCGATTTGCATTGGACAACCGTGGCGTGGAATAAATTTGAAAGACTATTGAATTACTCCACATTCATGGTAGTCCGTCTACCAAATTTGGTTGTACTAGCTCTCAAAGCGGTTGAGATATAGGCACAATTCACACAAAAATTTCAGGATTTTAAATTTTGCGCCAAACCTTCTGACAAGTGTTGCTCATTTTTAAAAAGTGTGACCGTTTTTGTGGAACCGAGCTGCCAACTTAGTCCTTATTTCATTGGGGCCTTATTTCGCAGAGCCGACGCTGAGGTCTGCCGCCAAAAGTTTTTCGCCCATTTTTTGATATATGTGGCAGTTCTTTTGGGCAGACCTCAGCGCACTGAAGTTATCCTCCCACAGCTCCAAAAGAATGGCCTCATGATGGGCGCTCCACACAATTGCTGCCTTCCTTTGCTTGCTCATCTGAAAAAAAAAAACATTTTTATTTATAATTTGAAATTATAATTGGCGCAAGTTTTATACTTACTTTTTCTTTTAACACAACAGGTGATTATAGTGATGATTGTTTCATTTTTCACGAGTTCATCGATAAACATCGCGTGTTCGATAAAAAAATACTGAAATTCACCGGGGCGAATGGCAACAAATCGGCTCATCCATTTCGGATGACCCAAAAAGATCATCCGGATTTTGTACTGAAATGAAGTCCACATTCGGGTCGGATGATGAAAATGGCGTCGAATGTGCCGAATGTGCTGTCGTGGAAATAGCCTATTAGTAAGCTACCAGCCGATGTAGCAACCGCAACAGAGGTGGAAATAACAAATATTTTATTTTCAAAGGTTCAGCAGCATGCCAATCAATAAAATTTGTAAAATAAATTAATAATACCCAGTGCCTTTATACAAAATAAAAACAATTCATATAAATTATTATCGAGCTTATTTATTATTGGCGCACACCGGCATATTCATTTTGCCAAGGAATTGACCCGGCTTCAGAGTTGACACTGTTTGCACTTGCACACTTTGCACTGTTTGTTTATAGAGCACAGCTGATTTGTCAGAGTGACCATGTACGTTTTTGGTGAATGATCAAAAACATGCTAGTTTTAGGTAAACATTTTCCTAATGTTAGGTGCTTGGTCTCACTGTTTTAGTTATGTTCCACAAACACAAAAAATAATTGTCAAATTCCTGACAAGGAATTTTAAGTTGCTGGAGTAAGGCCTTTAATAAAGATACTGAGGTTTAAATTAACTGTGTGTACTTTGTTATTGATTTGCGAATATCTTAAGGGGCTTGCTGGTTTTCCGAGTTAGTCTGGGTATATTTATAATTTGAAATTATAATTGGCGCAAGTTTTATACTTACTTTTTCTTTTAACAAAACAGGTGATTATAGTGATGATTGTTTCATTTTTCACGAGTTCATCGATAAACATCGCGTGTTCGATAAAAAAATACTGAAATTCACCGGGGCGAATGGCAAAAAATCGGCTCATCCATTTCGGATGACCCAAAAAGATCATCCGGATTTTGTACTGAAATGAAGTCCACATTCGGGTCGGATGATGAAAATGGCGTCGAATGTGCCGAATGTGCTGTCGTGCAAATAGCCTATTAGTAAGCTACCAGCCGATGTAGCAACCGCAACAGAGGTGGAAATAACAAATATTTTATTTTCAAAGGTTCAGCATCATGCCAATCAATAAAATTTGTAAAATAAATTAATAATACCCAGTGCCTTTATACAAAATAAGGTAAAATTCTGTTTTACGCCGAAAGGTTCAAAAAAAAAAAAAAAAAAAACTCCAAATAGCGGGTAATTTATCAAGAATTTAGCAAAAAAAAAAGTTTGGGGACTCAAATAGTTTTTTTTTTAAAAATCTTTGAAAATTCGAATAAAAATGAACTTTTTTGATTTTGCTTTGTGGAACTTTTCACTCTTTTCAGCCGTTTTCCAACACTTTTTATGTAATTTGATTCCGAATCGGAACTGTCCGATTAATTGCATGTTTACCAACACTATTTATAACGGGAAACTGTCAAAAACTATTTGTCAGCAAAATGTCGTTCACTGGCTGCAATTTGTCTATGATAAAATTTCATAAATTCAGTGATGACCAATTGTTTGATTTCTTACGAAATCACAATGTCATTTTATCTGAACGGATTTGTCCGAGCAAAATCCACGAGATTTTCATGGCCATAGGAAAACTTTACAACCCATGAAATGTGTCTATAATTAATAAAGATGTAGAGATCTCGGAGGTATGTTGAAGAAATTAGAGAAATGCTGCGCTCAAATTTTACGTGAACGGATTTGTCCAAAATGTGGTGCAACGTCCATGATTTCGTCACGTAACGGGGCATCGTTTTTTTTTAGTTGCAGAGCGTCGATTGCACAGCAGATAGGAAAGAAGAAGAAAATTAGAGCTCAGTGCAGCTTTCAAGAGAGTGTACGCGTGAACACATTTTTCGCCGGATCGAGGCTGCAGATAGAAGACATATGCAACTTTGTTGTGTATGATTCTGTCGGGCTAAAATCCGAAACAGAAGCTCTTCTTTCTGAACTAGGCTGGTGTCGTCAATCTGTGACTGACTGGAGAAGCTATCTCCGCGAGGTCTACATAGACTGGAGCATAACAAATAGTCGTCCTACTATCGGAGGCCCAGGAAAAATAGTAGAGATAGACGAGGCAAAAGTGGGAAAAAGAAAATATAACTGTGGACGAGTGGTTACGGATGATTGGATGTTCGGAGGAATAGAAAGGGATAGTGGCGCCTTTTTTATTCAGCCAGTGAAATGCCGGGACTCGGCAACATTGCTAACCATAATAAAGGAACGGATAGCTGATGGAACCACCATCATGTCCGATTGTTGGAAGGCGTATAATTGTTTGAAGGAAGAAGGATTCAACCACCAAACAGTTAACCACTCTAAAAACTTTGTTGATCCAGACAGTGGGGCACACACTCAAAATATTGAAAGACTGTGGCGGGACATGCGCGGCGAGATCCCAAGTTATGGACGAAGAAAGGAGCACTATATTGGCTACCTGGCAAAGTTCCAATTTAAAAAGACATATTGAGACATCCCCAGCCGAATTCATGAGATTTTCATGGCCATAGGGCAACTTTATAATCCATCTACTGTTTCTGTAATTAATGAAGATGTAATAATTACGATTTTTTTAAATTTATTTTTGCTTTCGGCTCTTTTATATATTCCCCCCCACCCTTTAGGAAGACGATGACGGCGGTGACTTTATGTCACTTTGTCACATGTCACTGTGTCACCAAATCGGCCCTTTTCAGGGCCCCAATATTTTTTAAAAAAGATAATTATTTTCAAATTAAGGTTTAAAATTCACAGGAAAGCTACGAAGCAGTGTTGGTAAACATTCCAAAAAATCTTACAGTTCAATTGGTTCAAAATCGGATTCATATCACAAAAACAGTGTTGGTAAACGAGCTGTAATAGTGACAAGTTTCAAAAAGCAACAACAAAAAATAGCAATTTTCTATACAAACTTTAAAGATTTTTTAAAATTAAACTATTTGAGTCCCCAAATTAATTTTTTTTTCTAAATTCTTGATAAATTACCCGCTATTTGGGGTTTTTTTTTTTTTTTTTTTTTGAAGCTTTCGGCATATAACAGAATTTTACCGTCACATTTCTAAATGTGACGTTAAAATCAAGATGAGAGAACGAAAAATGTTAAAGCCTACATTTAGAGCAAAGTTCCCTATGAGTAAAGTAGGCTTTAAAAATAAGATGAGAAAACGGCAGACCGACACTGTATCAACGTTTCGTCGACGTTATTGAGACTGTCGTCGACGCACGCTTATTTCCCTCACAATGTGTTCGACTAACGTATTTTGCAAGGCGATGTCCGCTCAAAACGTTAACGAATTTTCAGGCACGATAGGTCGCCGCAATGCCATGCAGGGAAGGGACATAAACGATGCTCGTTTGACGAAATGCCGTGCATGGAGCGACATAAACGACGCTCGTTCGACCCAATGCCATGCAGGGAAGGAACATAGGCGACGCTCGTTCGCCCCATTGCCATGCAGAGAGCGACATTATCGACACTGGTTCGACCTAATGCCATGCAGGAGGCGATATTGTCGACGCTACCTCGACCCATTGTCGTGCATGGAGAGACATTATCACCGCTCGTTCGACCCATTGCCGTGCCTGGAGAGATATCATTGACTCTCGTTAGACCCATTGCCGTGCAGTAAGCGACATTATCGACGCTAGGTCGACCCAATGCCATGCAGGAGGCGATATTGTCGACACTGGTTCGACCTAATGCCATGCAGGAGGCGATATTGTAGACGCTACCTCGACCCATTGTCGTGCATGGAGAGATATCATTGACTCTCGTTAGACCCATTGCCGTGCCTGGAGAGATGCTTCTCTCATTTTATAAATATTTCAAATTATATACGTTTCTTTATATAAAATGATTGAATTTATTTCTTTTAAATCAAAAAAATTATATTATTATTAAACTATTTTATAAACTAAACTATTGTATTTTCTTTCTCCGCCTTCCGCTTCATTGAATTTTTTTTGTGAAAGTTTTTTTTTTGAGCAACAAGGGCAAGACGTAGTTCCTCCTCCACATCGCCACTAGCTGAGTCCGGAATGGAGTCTGGAATAATATAGATGGATAAGACTAATATTAAGAAATTTTTCAAACATTTTGTCTTAAATCTATTACCAAGAAGCGCACGGTAAAATTTGGGCAAAGACATAAATCCCTTTTTTTGCTTGCGTCATGAATGTTGTACTGCTCCACAATGCAGTCGGACAAAATCCGTGGTAGTCCCTTCTTTATTCCGACCGGGGCCAGGATTGGCCATTGCCATTGGCCATTGCTGCAACCTGTTAAAAAAAGATACAAAGCATTTATGAATATATGTATATAAATTGCATTTCATCTGCCTAACTTACATATTTTTGGCGTGTTTCTGGGTTAATGGCTTCCTCCAGGCTCAACAAATCATCCTCTTTCTCAAGTGGAAACATTTTGAGTACCTCCTCGGAATGCCTTTTTTCGGAAACAAGCTGCCGAATCAGAACATTCTGATTGGCTATTTGGTCGGCCAGCACCTTTATTTGTATTTGTTGCTGTTTTACCATTTCTTCAAAAATACAAAATATATTAATAATTTAAAGAATGTGTAAATAATGTTTTCAATTACCAGTCAATATATCGATTTTCTTGTCCGTATCACATGGAATATTCTCTTCTGTAATAAATTGAAAGGAAAAAAGTAAAATCACACCAAAAAAATTAAAGGGGTTTGATTTACTTACGCAGTGGAGCAGGTGCAAAACGTTTAATTTTTGGGCTTGACATTTTTTCTTTTGATTTTATTCTTTTATTGTAAAAAAAATTGCATATAAAGGCGGAGAATTTATTGATTTAAAGCAAAATTTTTGTTTATTCAAGTGCGTAACAGTGGAGAAGCGGCATTAGTAACAATCCACCCTTGTGTGGTAGCCCGACAGCCTTAGACTCAAAATCGGAGAATTTAAAAGATTCAATTTCACCTAATGAATCTGTTTTTGTTAAATAAATCCCCAAATTTTCGGAATTTATTGGTTCGCTAAAGAAGGGACTTAAATCATTGAATCTCCGACCAGTTATAAGGGCAGTTTCAGAACTATTTGAAAAGGACTCAATGCGGATAGGGATATTTTTGTTAATGTAACAATAATTGTTGGGGCAATCCGAAGACAACACTAATTCTCTAAACATGCATTTTGTTCCCTTTATTATAGGAATATCACTTATACTCGGGGCTTTAAACGTTTCCTCAACTATTTTCCTATGTACTCGCTCTAGAATTTTTGTTGACTTCCGGATGAAATTTTTGAGAACTTGCAAATAATTTTCGAATGCATATGCAGAACCAGCAATCGGATCACCGACTAGTTGAATTGTTTCGCCAACATGCAAAAGACTATGTACGTTATATGATACACTGTCTTCGCCAAAAATTTTTGGAAAATTTTCAACAAATAGATTCAACATTTGTTGTGATGTTCTCAAATTAGAAACGCGCTGCTGTGGATTACAAAGTAATCTGTAAGCACAGTGTATCAATAAAAATACATAGTACTGGTCATCATCAACCTCGTCTTGCAAAGCGACAATTCCAGTATACAGCAAAAATTGACGGAACTCAGTCGCTTTCCAATGTGGCAGTTCGATTAATGATCGCGGTTTGCGTGCAAACTCATTCGGAACATGATTGCTCATAGACTTTAATTTGTCAGAAACATTTTTTTTTTGAGCATCGGACATTTTTTTTTTAACTAAATTATTTTTAAGTCGAAGCAAAAATTTTCTCACGACACCTAGTTCAATTAGGTGCATGCAATCTAAGGGTATCTGAGTAACCATACCAACATTAATTTTTTCAAAGGCGCACTTTTGCACTAAATACTTCTTATTGTGATGGCCAGGAAAAGTTCTGTTTGCGAAATCTGCGTCCGTTAATAACACTCCCGACTCTGTGCTGTACGTTAAGGTCGAATTGATTTTTTTGGCTACCTGTGTACATTTTGCACAACCATGGCGAGACGTATGACCAGGTGTACCACTTATAAAGGCTCTAGCGGGCGCATCACACACGATTGCTCGAAGCTGTACAGAAACATTTCTTTCGTCCAATCTAACACCGCCTTTAACAACTTCTTCCAACTCTGAACAAAAGTCACCGAGAAACTCATTACAATTTCCTGGCTTACTTTTTCCTAAAAAAACACCGACCGGAAAAATTGGGACATTTTTAACGTTATTCAAACGGATTAAAATCGGCCACAATTGAGTCCTTGAGCTTTTTAACAAAGGTATTCCATCAATATTGATGTCCAAGCTCAAGCTGCTTGGCAATTTTATTCCTGAGTTTATTTTGACTAATTGATTTTTTAACCCCACATTTAAATATGAGCCCCCATTAATGTTGGATATTTTGGGTTTGGATTTGGAGTTAAACTTGTAAAAAGCGCCCACATTCAAATTTTCATCCCGCAGGATATTAATAAGTGCAATGGTGCAATCGCGTCTAGGTCTATATTTTAAAAACCAATTGCGCAACTTAGCAGTCAAAGTTATTTGCATTTTGTTACATGTACTGCCCAGTAAGTCAATGTCCATGTCCAAATCCATTCTATCTTGCATTTCGTGCGCACTCTCATCGGCGGAAGCCAAATCGAGCGCACGCACTTCATGCGCGGCGGGTTGCTCTGTTTCAACTCCTATACACAATAGATTTTGCAAACGCTCTCTTTCTGCTGCTTTCAAGCGCCGCATTTGCCGTTCTCCAACCATAATTATAAGCTTGATATTTATTAAAACTTGCTTTTTAATCACCAAAATTAAATTACAATTCTCACGCCACAAATGCTTTTTTACACCTCAAATGACAAATTTATGACAGATGTCAAAATAAGACAAAGGCAAACAAAGCATTTTTTTTTTTCACTTTCCTTTGAACTTGGCACGCATCAAACGCTCCCATTGCGCGACGTTTGAATACCCTTCCCGAAATTTAAAATATTAAACAGTAAAAATATTTTTTCCCAAAAAAATATTTTAACCAAACTATAAAATATTTCTTTATTTTGGTCAAAAGTTCTCATTTTAATAATAATTGCTTATTTCCAATACATTCCACTGACATGCTGTGAAATATTTTTCTGCTATATTTTCCTTTGCACACTAATTGTCATAGAAAAGAATGAAAGACAGCCTCTCTCTCTCTGTTAGAGTTCGGCATCAATCGTTTTCGTCACGACGCATCACCGTACAAGTGACAACGCTGGGTTGACGGAAATACTTGACCTGCTCCAGCCGTACTAAAGGGTAATTACTGTTGATGGCTCCATATCGAACACATTTTCTTTGATGTATTTCAGCATTTCCTCATAGCATTTTGTAGTTTTTTTATTCATTAAGGCCTCTCTCCAGCAGGCCAGGAACTAAAAATTCCTGTCAAACTTCATATAAAAAAAACTTTGGCAAGAATTTTTAGTTTTCGTTTTCGTTTCGTGTGTATCCAGCAACTAGAACGAAATCCACAAATTCATATCGATATTTGTCATATCGATAGCATGTGTGGATTGAGAGAACAGCTGATGAGTCTATCAGGAAAATATATTTATCAATTTTTCCTGGTGGACTCATACAAATGTCAAACGTCAAACATGGAGAATCAAGGTGCTGTGCGGAAAACTAAAAAAAGAGACTTAAATTTTCAACGCGATGAGAAAATTGCATTAATAAAAGCAGTCGAGGCACGCCCATGTCTTTGGATGATAACTGATAGGAAGCATTCGGACAACATAGCTGTTAAAAGTGCATGGGAATGTGTTGCTGCTGAATTAAATAAGCAAGGTAAGATGCATGTTAATGTGCTTAATATCATTTAAAAATTAAACTATATTTATGCTTTGCAGCGAGTGAATGTAAAAGTGCATGGACATCTCTGCGGGACAGTCTGCGATACCATCGCAGCAAGCTTCCAAAAAGTGGCAGCGCGGGAGGCATCGCCTTGAGTCAGCGTAGAGTGAAGGAAACCGTCGATTGGCAGTTTGCTGAGCATATGGAGAGACGGTAAGTCATTCGTCATAATAATTTATATGTGTATAACAAGGCTTTTGCTGCAGTACCAAAACAAGTGAAGTTATGTTTGTGGACAGCCCAGCGTGCAGCCCCGAAGCATGCTCCAGTCCCATCCCACCATATAGTGAGGACAGCATGGCTGCTAGCTCGGTTGAGCCAAACTGTCTTTTAACAGACGATGAGATAGAAGCAAGCACGTCGTCGGTGTACTCCTATGTAAGTACTCTTTACTTATTTATTATAATACTACTGTATCCATTAGCAGCAGTCGAAGGCTTCAAAAAGGCGTAAGACGGAGATGGCGACAAGTGATGATGGCATCTCTGGTTTGCTGGGCGATTATTTAAAAAACAAGCAGCAGTCCAGATCGGTCTTCCCATTTTGGAATGAGCTGCTTAGTAAGCTACCAGCCGATGTAGCAACAGCTACAGAGGTGGAAATAACAAATATTTTATTCTCAAAGGTTCAGCAGCATGCCAATCAATAAAATTTGTAAAATAAATTAATAATACCCAGTGCCTTTATACAAAATAAAAACAATTCATATAAATTATTATCGAGCTTATTTATTATTGGCGCACACCGGCATATTCATTTTGCCAAGGAATTGACCCGGCTTCAGAGTTGACAAAATCCTTAACATTATTTCTTATAAATTTCGGGTAATCTTGTACACGACCCCGGAAGGCTTCAGCATCATTTTCTGCAGAGCTTTCATCTAATAGGAACCTTCCTTTTTCCTGCCTCTGCTGCAAATAAGGGTTCACCCAATACTGGTGGCGCCTCCGGGTACTTTTTCTTTTGCCACAATATATGCCGCAACCAACACAATAGCTTCATCATCAGAGCTCATTTTAAAATTATTTTATTTTCGCTTGACACTGTTTGCACTTGCACACTTTGCACTGTTTGTTTATAGAGCACAGCTGATTTGTCAGAGTGACCATGTACGTTTTTGGTGAATGATCAAAATATGCCAGTTTTAGGTAAACATTTTCCTAATGTTAGGTGCTTGGTCTCACTGTTTTAGTTATGTTCCACAAACACACAAACAGTAAGGCCTTTAAAATAAAAAACAACGGAAATACCTAAAAAATTTATAAATATTTTTAAATTAAGATTTAAGGCCTCTCTCCAGCAGGCCAGGAACTAAAAATTCCTGTCAAACTTCATATAAAAAAAACTTTGGCAAGAATTTTTAGTTTTCGTTTTCGTTTCGTGTGTATCCAGCAACTAGAACGAAATCCACAAATTCATATCGATATTTGTCATATCGATAGCATGTGTGGATTGAGAGAACAGCTGATGAGTCTATCAGGAAAATATATTTATCAATTTTTCCTGGTGGACTCATACAAATGTCAAACATGGAGAATCAAGGTGCTGTGCGGAAAACTAAAAAAAGAGACTTAAATTTTCAACGCGATGAGAAAATTGCATTAATAAAAGCAGTCGAGGCACGCCCATGTCTTTGGATGATAACTGATAGGAAGCATTCGGACAACATAGCTGTAAAAAGTGCATGGGAATGTGTTGCTGCTGAATTAAATAAGCAAGGTAAGATGCATGTTAATGTGCTTAATATCATTTAAAAATTAAACTATATTTATGCTTTGCAGCGAGTGAATGTAAAAGTGCATGGACATCTCTGCGGGACAGTCTGCGATACCATCGCAGCAAGCTTCCAAAAAGTGGCAGCGCGGGAGGCATCGCCTTGAGTCAGCGTAGAGTGAAGGAAACCGTCGATTGGCAGTTTGCTGAGCATATGGCTTCTCTACCTGTTATGTCGTTGGAGAGACGGTAAGTCATTCGTCATAATAATTTATATGTGTATAACAAGGCTTTTGTTGCAGTACCAAAACAAGTGAAGTTATGTTTGTGGACAGCCCAGCGTGCAGCCCCGAAGCATGCTCCAGTCCCATCCCACCATATAGTGAGGACAGCATGGCTGCTAGCTCGGATGAGCCAAACTGTCTTCTAACAGACGATGAGATAGAAGCAAGCACGTCGTCGGTGTACTCCTATGTAAGTACTCTTTACTTATTTATTATAATACTACTGTATCCATTAGCAGCAGTCGAAGGCTTCAAAAAGGCGTAAGACGGAGATGGCGACAAGTGATGATGGCATCTCTGGTTTGCTGGGCGATTATTTAAAAAACAAGCAGCAGTCCAGATCGGTCTTCCCATTTTGGAATGAGCTGCTTAGTAACAACTGACAGATAGACACTTTTGAGTGACTGCTCACTGCAAAACTGTTTTTGGAAGACTACTTTGCAATAAGTGTCTTCAAAAAGTGTTTTTTCTTGCTGTGTGTAAGAAAGAAAGAAGAAGATGTCTGATAAATTTATGTACATAAATATCATGTAAAAAACATGGAAACATTGCATAGATTATTTTTATTCTGAATTCAGTTTAACAATTAATAGAGAATTAATGGTTTCTGCACTTAAAGAGCTGCGCCTCTCATTTAAAATAAAATGCAGGGCGGAGAATGCTCTTTCCATGGATACTTGAGTGGCCGGGGTAGCAAGTACCACATGCGCAAGATCTGCCAAAAGTGGTGATTTAAATTTTATATTCTTAAAAAAATTTAAAATATTGTCAATATATAATTTTGACGACTTTTCTTTTATTGGCTCTGCTTGAGTTTGGGACACCGGTTGAACTCCATCGATGCATCGTAGCATCGTTATTTCATATGAAATAAGGCCCCAATGAAATAAGGCCCCAAATAAGGAAATAACACCCCAAATTTGACAAGAAATCGTTGTTGTTGTTTTCTATACATTTTTTTGGGTCATTATTTCATTTTTTCTTTGGGGCCTTATTTCATGGGGGCCTTATTTCGCAGAGCCCACAAAGCAATGTGAACGCAGTGAAAACAAAACCGACAAGTGGTGCAAGTGCATGAAGGAGACAGCGAACAGCGACAACGAGGGAAACCAACGTTCAAGTGTGCGGTGGCAGTGCAAACAACAGGGTCAACGAGGGAAAACAACGTACAAGTGTGCGGTGACAAGGGCAACAACGACTGCGGCGAGGGACAAGAAAGTGCAAGTGTGTGTGAGTGGCTGTGCGTTTTGGGAGAGACGCCGTTGTCCGCCAAAAACAGCACGCCGTCTCGGCACGTAAGTGCGTGTGTGTTTGCTAGGTGTCAGCCGCCGCTGCCGCTACACCGACAGCAACGGGAACCACCACCGCACCACAACCACCCTGTGCGTGTGTTTGTAGAGACGGTATCAGGAGAGGCACAGTGGCTGGTGCTGCCACGAGGGAGAAAATTTAAGTAATTTGATCTGCGGTAAGCGTTTGTAAATTCGTAGATAACCTGGCCTTTTCGCATCGGGAGCAACAAAAGAAAAATCCCCATGCGCTGCGATTCCCCTGCCTTACTTTTCTAGAAAGAATAAAATTTAAAACGATGCGTGCAAATATTTTTTTTTATTCTTGGGTTTAGGGGATTTCAGGTGGCAGAAGAATGGAGCACGACCTGGCCGGGATCGGGCAGGGTGGTCGCGGCATCATGGCGAGATTATAAAGGGCATTGCCCCTACGTCTCCCGTGATAGTCCTACCACCCTGCCGGATCTTGGCCAGCACTCGGAGGCATCCGGTCCAGAGCTCAATCTGACATGGCGCCAGGGGTGTCGTGGTCGGGACAATGAAGGGCGTTGCCCCTACGTCCCTCCACGGTCGCCTCCTGGTACCGGTCGGACTGGGACCTGGCCCGGATGCAACGGGTGTGTGCCCTGCCGGGAGGTTCAATGGGGTGTCTCCACGGACTCGAGTCTGGGGGATCCTCCCTTGCGCCCGACGGTAGGCTTCGGTAGGACCACTGGGCCAGCCTTCGGAGGAGTCCGGTCCGGAGCCCGGCCTGACACGGCGCTGAGGGTGTCGTGGTCGGGACAATAAAGGGCGTTGCCCCTACGTCCCTCCACGGTCATCCTTGGTACCGGTCGGACCGGGACCTGGGCCGGATGCAGCGTGCGTGCCCTGCCGGGAGGCACAATGGGGTGTCTCCACGGATTTAAGTCTGGGGGATCCTCCCTTGCGCCCGACGGTAGGGTACCGCGCCCATCTGGGCCAACCAGTGGTGATAGTTGTTCCAGAAATTGACAAATTTTCTGTAAATGGCCCTGGACAGACTGAGACGTCGACCTCGGCTGGAAAAGCTTAGTTACAGATGGCGCCCGAGCAGGGACACTGGAGACAGAATTATCCATCATGAGCATAAAGATCGTCATTTTTTTATTTTTGCTATAGACCAGAGTTACCAAAGCCACGCCCCGCACGCATCGTTAATATTTCTTTCTTAGCTCAGATCTAGTTATATGGCTACTTATATACATATATATATATTAATTTTCGATTTTTTGATTGCATATATATTCCCACCTACGCATAGGAAAATACCTATATATATATATTTTCCCGAATTCGGTATTGGTTTTTTTTTACTAACAAAATTTGGAGCATAGATAGGGAGCCGCCGAGCTCTGTCGCTACGAGGACGGGCAGAGCTACAAACGCGAGCTCTGGCGTCACAAGAGCGAGCAGAGCTACAAGCGAGCTCTGTCGCTACAAGGACGCGCAGAGCTACAAACGCGAGCTCTGGCGTCACAAGAGCGAGCAGAGCTACAAGCGAGCTCTGTCGCTACAAGGGCGGGCAGAACTACATACGCGAGTTCTGGCGCCACAAAAAACCGCGAGCAGAATTTTTCATAGAGAATTCTGCCGCTACACGTCGGGCAGCGCAGCCAACAACCTCTGCCGACGTCGACGCTTGCGAGCATAGGCATAAAAGCGTCACGCGAGGACAACGAGAGGAAGTAAGCATAGACCTTCAACGCGATCGGAGCGAGATAGCTAAGCCAAAGTGACAGTGACTCATAGACCTTCAACGCTATCAGAACCTACAGCGTTAAACCAAAGTGACAACAAAAGTTCGAGCCTTCGACGCGATCAGACGTACACCTCGAGAAAGTGAACATTCCAATTCGGTGCTTCAACGCGAACAGTCTTACGCAACCAAGCCACGTGTTCAAGAAAAATTCAGACCTTCAAAGTGAACAGACATACGCAGCTAGCCACGTGAACAATCGTACAGATAAATCTTCCGAAGTCCTCGTACCGAACAAAAGAATCTTTGGCGTGATTTTTAAGAACGGGTGCTACGCTGACTACTCTTCGATATTTTTGCGCGTATTCTTGGATAACGTCTGCTAAGCCACGCGGCAATTAGAAAAAAAAAAACAAAATTTCCAAGTACAGTTTTCACATCGAAGAACAATCCTCGCGCACATTTTTCTTTTTGAATACACACCTCCTTTTTTCGCTGCGACAGTTTCCGCCCAAATAGTTATCGAGCAAGTTCGAGTTGGATTGTCTTAGAGATTTGACGAGACCGAGATTTTCAATAACAACATGGTTGGGGTCAGTTGGGTCTACTACCGGAAGTAGGAGGAATTGTTGCCCATACTCGGCGAGTTTGGCCTCGACACCGACGGCACGGTAGTACAGCTTCGGAGCCGCTTGGCGTCTTTCGTTTCGCAGAGCGCGCATGCTGATCATGTCATGGAAAAGTTGGTCGAGTTGGAGCAACAATTCGCCGATGGTTCCGGGTCCGAACAAGGCGACCGAGAGACGAAAGCACGTTCGCGTAGCGTTTCACCGAAAACCGGGGTCAACCCACGCGTAGTCGTTACAGCCCCGGGAGAGAAGCCGCCAGACACTTCGGCAGTTATCCGAGACTCACGGGGAAATCGTAGCCCGTCCCCCACCGCTAACGTCACGGTCCGCACAGAAGCACCCTATCGTACCATCGCGGAGAAAGTGCATCGTTGGGGAATTCTTTTTGACGGCGAGTCTGACCCCTTAAGTTTTATTGAGCGCGTGGAGGAGAGAGCAGCTGCCCATGTAATCGACTTGGCCCACCTGTCAAAAGCTATTCCAGAACTACTCACAGGGAGTGCTAGTGACTGGTTCCGGGTTAGTCGACTGCAAGGGGCGAGTTGGGCCAAATTTAAAAGGGAATTCTTCGATTTCTATTTACCCCCTCGATATTTCCAACGGCTAGAAGACCAAATACGAGCAAGACAACAGAGACCCGGTGAGCCATTCAAGACTTACATCGTGGAGCTGCGCTTGCTTATGAAGCGAGCAGAATACACAGGAGCACAGGAACTGGACCGAGGCTACGAAAACTTGTTGCCAGAATATCAGCTGTATATTCGCCGACACGAGGCGATTTCTCTAAACCAGTTGATGCACTTCGCCACGAGTTTCGAGTTCGTACGGGATCGGGAGCGTCAAAGCCTTCAACCTAAACCCGCGGCGCCAGTTTTCACAGCAACCTCGCCGGGGGCTAGGGCAGTCCACGCGCAGTCGACACCCAGGCCGCGTAACCCCTTCCGGGACCAACCGACCGGCTCCAGCTCTGGTGAAGCACCTGCAGTCAACCGAATGATGCAAGAAACCGGACCTGCGATCGACGTGCAACGGGCTTGCAGGCGTTGCGCTGAGATCGGTCACATGATGCGGGAGTGTCGGAATAGACAGGTTTATTTCTGCTGGCGTTGTGGTAAGAGAGACGTGAGGACAATCCAATGTTGCGGTATGCCATCGGGAAACGGACAGCGGTCCCACTTGCCCCAGGACCAGGTGGGAGCAGCCGGCAACCAGTCCCGGGTTAGGTCCAGCTATGAGAGTGGAGCGGGCGCGCATCGTGGCAAAAGTCGTAATCGAGGGACGGGAGAGACTAGCTACCATCGACACTGGAGCGACTAGGAGTTTCATCAGCGAGGGGGTAGTTGGTCAGCTCGGCGATTCATGCCTTCGGGATGTGCGCGCTAGAGTCAGGATGGCGGATGGAAGTCACACTACGGTCTGCAAGTCGCTTATCGCGGCGGTGCAATTGGGTGAGAAGGTTGCGTGTATACCTTTCCTAGTATTGCCTACCGTCGTCGATGACGTGATTTTGGGTATCGACTTCTTGTGTGCCATCCAAGCCGCCCTACACTGCGGCTCTGACTTTTTGCAATTGTCCCCATCTTCTTTAACCAGTCCCACAGGTCGTCGATCCACCATCCGCGCCACAACGGCGGGGCAGGATGCATTTCCCGGATGTAGGACAGCGACTAGCGAAGTGGACAACGTTAATACTCCACGAGCGATGACGAGGACCGCGGCCATGGGCGGTTCAGGAGAGGTCGACGTTCTCCCGACCGCGACCACGGGCGGTGCCGACGAGGCACTCGTCCCAATGACCCCAGGCGATGCCGACGAGGCATGCGCTAAGCATACGAAGACCCAGCAGAGATCCACAGGCGGTGCCGACGAACACGCGTCTCATCAGCGATGACCCCAGGCGATGCCGACGAGGCATGTGCTAAGCATACGAAGACCCAGCAGAGATCCACAGGCGGTGCCGACGAGGCACGCGTCTCATCAGCGATGACCCCAGGCGATGCCGACGAGGCATGCGCTAAGCATACGAAGACCCAGCAGAGATCCACAGGCGGTGCCGACGAGGCACGCGTCTCATCAGCGATGACCCCAGGCGATGCCGACGAGGCATGCGCTAAGCATACGAAGACCCAGCAGAGATCCACAGGCGGTGCCGACGAGGCACGCGTCTCATCAGCGATGACCCCAGGCGATGCCGACGAGGCATGCGCTAAGCATACGAAGACCCAGCAGAGATCCACAGGCGGTGCCGACGAGGCACGCGTCTCATCAGCGATGACCCCAGGCGATGCCGACGAGGCATGCGCTAAGCATACGAAGACCCAGCAGAGATCCACAGGCGGTGCCGACGAGGCACGCGTCTCATCAGCAAGGACCCCAGGCGATGCCGACGAGGCATGCGTCAACGACAGGACGAAGACTGCGACCCCGGGCGGTTCCGGAGAAGTCGGCGTCTTCCCGACCGCGACCACGGGCTACGAAGCAAGAGGCCAACGAAACCCAGGAAGATGTCCAGCGATGTTCATGGGGGCCACTTGAAGATGGCGTGCCATCTCAACGTCCCCACCCCTTCGGGGGAAACATCCTAATGATCAACCAGACCAATTCTGCGACCACGGGCAGTACACAGGAGACGGAGGAGCATGCCCAGCTATGTTCACGAGGGCCACTTGAAGATGGCGTGCCATCTCAACGTCCTCGCTCCTTCGGGGGAACCACAACAGAGGTCTGTGGCATAGCAAAGGCACCGGAGCAGATTCTTCACGTCAATGAGGCCGAGGACGACGGCCTTGACGAAGGAAAAGATAGCCAGGAGGTGGACACCGATCTGGAACTGGCAGGTTTTGATACCTTGTCGGGTGTCACCCACATCGCCGAGCATGTGATCACCATGAAGGATGACCGTCCAATCAAGCAGAGGTACTTTCCGAAGAACCCGGCCATGCAGCGGATAATCGACGAGCAAGTTGATGAGCTGTTAAGGAACGATTGCATCGAACCGTCAAAAAGTCCCCATAGCGCTCCTATCGTGCTCGTGGGAAAGAAGACTGGTGACGTTCGAATGTGCATCGATTACCGACAGCTGAACGCGAATTCGATCCCCGACGCGTATCCATTGCCCCGGATCCATCACATACTGGAACGGCTCCGTAACGCTCGATACATATCGACGTTGGACTTGAAGAGCGGGTATTAGCAGATCCCCATGGCCGCTAGCAGCCGGAATTTTACGGCGTTCACAGTACCCGGGAGGGGACTGTTTCATTGGAAAGTCATGCCCTTTGGGCTTCATTCGGCTCCCGCCACATTTCAGAGGGCATTGGATAGCGTGATCGGGCCCGAAATGGAACCATTCGCCTTTGCTTACTTGGACGACATTGTCGTTATCGGGTCTACTCTGGGAAGCAAAATATCGTGGCAGACGCCTTATCTCGCCAGCCAATGGAGGTCATCGCACAGCTTACACAGGAGGAGGCAACACAGTGCAGAGGGATCGCTCGCCTTAGCAAACGAATCCTCGAGGCACCGGACCAGTTTCCGGATTTCACCATCGAAGGAGGCCAAGTGTACCGGCACTTGGACCACCGCCCGGAGGAAGAGGAGTACGTGCCGTGGAAACTGTGCGTCGGACTGGACTACCGACCAAGGGTCTTAGCCGAATGTCACGACCACCCGACTGCAGGACACTTGGGTATCCGGAAAACCATAGCGCGGATAACCCAGCGCTACTAATGGCCTGGTTTATTCCGCGACGTAGCCCGTTACGTCAAGAAGTGTGAGACGTGCCAAAAGTTCAAGGTGAGCCAACTGAAACCTGCTGGAAAGATGCTGACGCGGCAGGTGGACGAGCCGTTCGGTACACTTTGCTCGGAATTTATCGGCCCGCTACCACGTTCCAAGCATGGAAACACGATGCCACTCGTGTTCTTCGACGCTTTCACCAAGTGGGTCGAGCTCGTCCCGTTGAGGAAAGCCACAGCCGCACATCTGGAGCGAGCCTTCCGCGAGACCATCTTGTGTCGGTTTGGAGTACCACAGCGCTTTGTCTGTGACAACGGAACGCAGTTTACCAGCCGCTCTTTCCGTACCTTCTGCCAGAACGCAGGTATGGATCTTCAGCACACCGCACCTTACAGTCCACAACAAAACCCGACAGAGCGAGCTAACCGGACGATCAAGACGATGCTGGCACAGGGAATCCAAGGAAATCAAAACACTTGGGATGAGTTGCTGCCTGAGATGATGCTCGCCATTAACACCAGCATCTTAGACACAACAGGATTCAGCCCGGCATTCCTCGTCCAAGGCCGAGAACCTCGGTTACCAGGAGCACTCTACGACGAAGTCACCCCGAGCATCAGAAGAGAACCCGCAGCGCCCGACGATAAGGCGAAACAGCTACTGGATATCTTCAAGATCGTCAAAGAAAATACTCAAAGTGCCACGATCGACCAAGCTCGGCATTACAACCTCCGACGGCGCGAGTGGCGCCCGGAGTTACAAAGCCTCGTCCTCGTCAAAAACCACGTTCTGTCCAATGCTGCTGAGGGTTTCGCCGCGAAACTAGCGCCGAAGTATGAAGGCCCCTACGTTGTTCGGAAATTCATCTCTCCGAACGTGGTACGACTACAACGCCTGGACTCAACTCGACGGCGGGTTGCCAACCTCGCAGACCTCAAAGCTTTCCATGCGGAGTCTGAGAGCGAAGACCCCAGGGAAGAGAAAGCCCGAAACTAACGAGCATTCCCTTGATCCGTCTCCGTCCGAAACCATTACGTCTCCAGATACTAAAACCTAAGTATCCGCAAGCGGTGCGTAAGCTCGACGATTAAACCATCATTCTTTTTGTTTCCTTATTTTTTCCACAGACGATCCACGATGGACCAAAGGCGATTATTCTTCCCGCAGCCGAGAGACCGGAACGACCCGCTACAACCCCGCCATTCGGAAGTTTATGACCCCTCCGAGGCAGAAGGCATCATCTTGGGGGACCGCGCTGGCCATAGCCAAAAATATCCTCGGCGTCCCCGAAATGCGCGTTACGTGGTGCACAGCCCGTACAACTCTGACGACAGCAACGCAACGGACCCACGAGGCGACATCGACGAGAACGCACCTTCCTCGAGCGGCATCCGCGCCATTTTGAACGACGCGTTGGAGGTCGAGGTTTGGGATGAGGTGCTCTCAATGGCGAGCGAAGTCGACGTCGAGGAGGACGAGCTGCCCCTTTACCAAATTGATTGGGTGGAGGCACCAGCTCACTGGACATTACGCGGGTTGTCCGGGAGATTGCCCCAGGCGGTGATAGACGCGGTGAATTGGAGCCCGTCTATCGTACAGACAACAACGAAGTTTCTCGTGGAGGCCGACAACAAACGTTTCCACGTTAAAATTTCCCGGGCGGGGAACATCCGGGTCTCTTTTTCTCCCCCGATGTAAGAGGGGGATGTGTGGCAGCATTCCGCTGACCCCACAAATTTGATTTCTTGCAATGGCACGAAGCCACCCATTATTTTTATGGCATGAAGCCAATTATACTTTTTAATTACGGCACGGAGCCAATAGTTCGTCGGAAACGAACTATAATCGAGAACTAGTCATTCGGCATGGAGCCGATAGTTCATTGCGATCTTTAGGTCATCGTCCACCTTTAGGACGATGATCCACATTTCGCTCATTTTGCAAGGGTGGCAACCTTGCATAGCATTATCGATATCAGGAGGGTTGATATCGGCGATCGGCGGCCATCATGCGGCGGGAGCGTCACTTTTCTGGCGGACTCGCCAAGTGCAGACGCATCGTTCTGAAAATTTAAAAGTGACAGTGAAAACAAAACCGACAAGTGGTGCAAGTGCATGAAGGAGACAGCGAACAGCGACAACGAGGGAAAACAACGTACAAGTGTGCGGTGGCAGTGCAAACAACAGGGTCAACGAGGGAAAACAACGTACAAGTGTGCGGTGACAAGGGCAACAACGACTGCGGCGAGGGACAAGAAAGTGTAAGTGTGTGTGAGTGGCTGTGCGTTTTGGGAGAGACGCCGTTGTCCGCCAAAAACAGCACGCCGTCTCGGCACGTAAGTGCGTGTGTGTTTGCTAGGTGTCAGCCGCCGCTGCCACTACACCGACAGCAACGGGAACCACCACCGCACCACAACCACCCTGTGCGTGTGTTTGTAGAGACGGTATCAGGAGAGGCACAGTGGCTGGTGCTGCCACGAGGGAGAAAATTTAAGTAATTTGATCTGCGGTAAGCGTTTGTAAATTCGTAGATAACCTGGCAACTAGTTTTTTTTTTTTTAAATATTTAAAGTTTCCATACAAAGTAGCCTATTTTTGTTGTTGCTTGTGCAACTTGTCACTTTACAGCTCGTTTACCAACACTGATTTGGTCACCCGGTCACGAATAGCGAATCAGATCCAGAAAATAAGCTAACTAGGTTTGAAATAATACTTTATACAGGGAGAACACCAGCAGACATTTTTAAACACGCAGGAATGGTATCTCTGATGACGAAAGATTTGATAAAACCGTTAACGAAAAGTTAAGAATTATAAACAGCGAATCAGATCCAGAAAATAAGCTAACTAGGGCGAAAATTAAGTCTTAAGGCCTCTCTCCAGCAGGCCTGGAACTAAAAATTCCTGTCAAACTTCATATAAATCTAGGGGGCTCCGCCCACTGCTCGCTTCGCGCGCGGTGCTACTGCCGACCATACTCGACTGTCGGAGACCCCGTACTTACTATAGAAATAGAAAAGACTACAATAATTTAAGAATATTTTGTTCGCTAGATGCTGTTGCAGAGCGTTGTAATACATTTCCGACTACTTTTTTTAATGACAGCTATATGATATATTACACCGATTTAAACCAACTTCTGTCAGAGATATCTCATAAAACATACAATTTTTTCATACTAAAACTTGATTTTCGACCGATTTTTCCTATGGCAGCTATCAGGCCTGTTCCGGTTTTCACTTATTTTTTACAAATTTAAATCCTCAGATTTTGACCGAATTTCCCTTAAATTTCCCCAAAATTTCCTACGAATTACCCAGCGAATTTCCCGGGTCGCAAAGCAGTGCTGGAAAACGTTTGGGCAATTTAGACGTTTAAATCAAAGTATAAATATTGATTGCAAGTTAAATGAAAAATGTTTTTGCAAGCATTAGCGGTTACTGAATTAAGAAAAAGACAAAAACTTGATACTTTGCGCAACAACCGGCGTCTAAGAAAGGATGTGACCATTATGAATTTGCCTGATAGACAGTAAGTAAAAATTTTAAAAACCAATCCTATGGTAGTTTTTAATTTTAAATGTTGCAGATTCGTACAATCTTACAGAGTGGACAAAAGCATATTTTCATTTCTAGTTGAGAGAATTGGACCCGAGCTAAGTCACCCCACAATTCCCCATGTTATTCAGGTTTCTGCAGTTCTACGCTTTTTGGCAACTGGATCTTATCAATTGGGGGTGGCAAAAGATCATGATGTAAATATAGGAAGAAGCACATTTTCCAAAATACTCCACATTGTTGTCAGAGTGTTGGAGAAGTTGTGCATCGAAAACATTTCTGCATACCAAAGTGAAGCTCAAATCAATCGGTCCAATGAATATTTTTATGGAAAATTTTAATTTCCTAATGTGATTGCCTGTGTTGATGGTACACACGTAAAAGTCATAAAGCCCACAGTAGATCCATCATTATATTTAAACCGAGAAGGTTACTTCAGCCTGAATGCAATGGTGGTAAATATGTTGATATAAATGTATGCACCTTGTTTGTTTTATTTGTATACATTTAAGGTCTGCAACTATAACATGGAGGTGTTAGCTGGTGCGTGTCATGACTCATTCATTTGGAGCAGCAGCGCTGTTAGAGGATACTTTTCTAGAAACTTAAATCAAATTGTATTGGCGGATTCTGGATACGCATTAGAGCCGTTTGTGTTAACACCGTATCGAAATGTTCAGTGTGGAACCATGCAACACATACATAACAACAAGCACGCTTCATCCAGAAACATAGTGGAGAGGACGATTGGTCTCCTTAAGAGTAGATTTAGATGCCTACTAGGGACTATTCACTATGACCCAAAGTTTGCAACAAGCGTCATTAATGTATGTTGTCTGTTCCACAACCTATGTAGAAGACGAAAGACACCAATGCCAGATTAAGATTTTGAGAATTTCAATGTTCGTCATCAAGAAGCAACTGAACAATGCCAGCAAGAAGATTCACAAGATGCTGTTGGAAAACGTGATGAGCTTGCACGTACCTTCGTTAAATTTCTTTGAACTAATAATAAAACAATTAAATAAATATTTTTGAAAATGCATTATTTAAGAATGCTTTGAAGGGCTTCAAGTTTTTTCTTCTCAATATCTTCAATGTTTTTGAAGTGCTGCTCCATTAGGGTAGTTTGAGTTAGCATGTTGAAGCGAATGGCATCCAAACTTTCAACGACGCGTTCCATTAGTGAGTTTTGGACACCACAAATGCTCTCCAAACTCTCCATCGGGGCTCGACGAGTTCGCTTTGGTGTATTCAAGAATCCTTCATCGTCGTCCGCTGGACGCTGGCGCTGTTCTCATCGAGACTTTCAACCATCTTGATTTCAGGATTTGGTGTGCCGAATGCTTTTCCTCCGTCCCCTTCTACCATTTTGAACAGGCCGCAGAGCGTGGCCAAGGATTTCTCCGCATCGGAAAGATGTATTTGTGCATAAGGTCCGCCACCAGTTGCACAAATCTCCTTCTTATTGTGCGACAACTTCTTTCGAACGGTGCCTTTCCAATCGTTCCACACCTAAAAGAATGTAAAAATGATTCAAGTTAATTCGCAATAAGCATATGTTTATGCAAAAATGGATTAATCTAATCTACCTTTTTCCATCCGGCCAAATCTTTTGTTGGTAGACCTGCATCATTTAATTCAACTGTAAGTGCAGACCATTTTGCATCCACCGCAACACGGTCCCCCTTGGTGAAGCCTCGTGCAATGTCTGTGTTTTCCTTCATATATTTAAGGAGTATCTCGTCCTGCTCAGAATTTTTGTGTTTGCGCCTGTTAATATGTGTACTTAGTAAATAAAATAAAATTAAAATCAAATGTGCTTGTACTTACATTTTTCAATTTTCCTTTTGACAGTTCATCATATTTTCAGTGTTGGTAAGAAACTTATTTCAGGGTGGTCAGCTGTGATTGTGTTTTTTTCATTATTTTGATAAATAAAATAAAAGTCTTGAAAGACTTTTACGTTTTGAAAACTTTTGAATAAAAGTCTTTGTCAATATCTCCGCTTATACTCAAGATAAAAATTTCAAAATGCAACACCAGTAAAACCTACGACTTTTAATTAAATTTTTAACAGCTTGGTCAATTCTTATTTTTGTTGTTGCAAGTATCATAATCTCCAAAAAAGACATTTTAAAGTGGGATATTGGCGGTAGAAGGCGTAAGTTAGGTATCTGCACCGTTTAATAGCCTATTTCCACGACCACTCGCATTTGGCTCATTCGCGCACATTCGGATGTGGTTCAATTTTGGCTTTCCACGACCAAATGTGACACATTCAAAGCACTTGCCATGTAACCAGAATAAATCAACTGTTCGGTTGCTGTGCACATATAATAAAAAGCTGACAATAACAACAATTTAATATTTATATTAAAATTATAATTGGCAAACATTAATTGGCGAACATTTGAACAAAACAGCTGGGTTAGGTGATAATTGCATTTTTTCACGAGTATATCGATAAACATCGGGATAAAAATCGGCACTTTCATTTTGGATGAGCCAAAAAAATCTTTCGGATTTTGTACTGAAATGAAGTTCACATTCGGGCCGGATGATGAAAATGGCGTCGAATGTGATGTCGTGAAAATAAGCTATAAGTCACACAGCAATTAGCTAACTAATTTACTAAGGGTTGTTTTAAAATAAGTTAATTTTATTATTATACCCGTTACTTATAAAAAATAAGTATAAGGGTATATTGTGTTTGTTGGAATGTGCGTAACAGGCTGAATGAGTAATCTCCGACCCAATAAAGTATATATAGTGACGTATCTACCATAAGAAAATAACAATTACTACATAAAAACATAAGCGATCTTTTTCAAAGCTTCACTTTCCAAAAGCTTAGCGAAGACACATTCCCTTTTCACAAACCTATGTAAAACCCAAATGTTAATTAACACAATTCAAATATGTAAACAAATGTAATCAAACAGCCAGCATTAACAAACTAGCTTTAGAAGGTGACCAAAACAATATAACTGTGTATACTCAAGCAATGGTTACAACAATTAAAAATACAATTCAGCGTAAACTTCCTGATAGATTGTTTATGACATTAGCAAGACATGATATTTCGACAGTACAGAAACTAAGACAGGTTAGTCAGCAAGAAGGTTTATATGAGGACCCCATTTCCGGAAGAGATAAGAAATCAGATAGTCGCCCAAAGTTAGGCGTTAATTCCCTAAACTCACCTACTAACAACAAAACTAATATCGATTTCAATAAAAACACTCATCCCAATCAACAATTCAGTCGCCCCTTTAACTCAATTAAGTTTCCCACGCAAACCCAAAATGTTAATGTAAACAGTAACCAAACGCCTTATCAGCGCAGCACCCAGACTAGACAACAACAATTCGATCATAACAGACAATTGTATAATGAATTCAGAGAAGACTTGAATCGCGACCGACAGAATGACACCCGAACCAATAGTAGCCTGGGAACACACCAATACATAGAAATCATGTTTAATAATCACAAATACCGGTGTATAGTAGACAGTGGATATTCAATAAATATGATGACACAAAATTTTTTTAATCTTCAAATACATAACAAACCAATAGTTGCTCGAAGTATGACAGGGTACTCACATTTAAACGAATTTATTAATCTACCAGCCAATGGGTTGTTCCAACAGCAACAGCAGTTTTATATACATAAATTCTCACCTTATTTCGACATCCTGTTAGGTAGGAAAATTTTAATGGAAAATAATGGCATAGTAAATTATATTGAAAAAGCTACAATGATTAATAACAGAAAATTCTTTCATAACTACAACTATTTGAATCAAACTCTAATAAAAATTTTGACGGAATTTTACAAGAAAATAATTTAATTAACGAGATCACCAATGCATTAAACAATGAAATCAATTCAAACCGTAAATACCACTTAGAACATTTAAATGATAAGGAGAAAAACAAATTAACACAACTTTTAAAAGAATTTAGTGATATCCAATATTCTGAAGATAAAGATCTTACATTTACTAGTGTCATACGTCATGAGATCAAAACATCTCATGATAATCCAGTTTATGAAAGGCCATATTCTTATCCATTTTCATACGAATCAGAAGTTAATAAACAAATTGAAGAAATGTTGACACAAGGGATTATACGCGAAAGCGACTCCCCATATTGTAGCCCCTTATGGATTGTACCAAAGAAACCAGACGCTTCGGGCAACAAGAAGTTTAGGTTAGTTGTCGATTATCGTAATTTAAATGAAATCACTATAAACGACAAATTTCCAATTCCAAATATGGATGAAATATTGGGCAAGCTTGGCAAATGCCAGTATTTTACAACAATTGATTTAGCAAAAGGTTTCCATCAAATTGAAATGGACCCAAAATCAATTCCAAAAACTGCTTTTTCAACGAAACATGGCCATTACGAGTACACTCGTATGCCTTTTGGTCTAAAAAACGCCCCAGCTACATTTCAACGTTGTATGAACTTTGTCTTGAAAGACCTTATTAACAAACATTGCCTTGTTTATTTGGATGACGTCATTGTTTATTCCACATCTCTTAATGAACATTTAGACTCACTGAGAAAAGTTTTTGAAAAACTCAAAGAGGCAAATTTAAAACTTCAACTAGACAAATGTGAATTTCTTAAGAAACAAACTAATTTCTTAGGTCACACCATAAGTCCAGAAGGTATACAACCCAATAAAGAAAAAGTTAAAGCAATTGAAGATTTTCCTATTCCAAAGAATTCAAAGGAAATAAAATCTTTTTTAGGTCTATGTGGCTATTATCGAAAATTTATTCCAGACTTTGCTAAAATCGCAAAGCCCATGACTATCTTTTTGAAAAAAGGAGCTAAAGTTGACACTAACAATGAAGAATATAATAAATCCTTCGAGAAATTGAAAACATTAATTATGAGCGATCCAATTCTCATTTGCCCTGATTTTACAAAAACATTCCAAGTTACTACAGACGCTAGTAACCTTGCAATAGGAGCCGTGTTATCACAAGACAACAAACCAGTTAGTTTCGCAAGTAGAACCCTAAATGACCATGAACAAAACTATAGCACAATAGAAAAGCAATTATTGGCTATTTGTTGGACAACGAAATACTTTCGTCCATTTTTATATGGTGTTCCTTTTGATATCCTAAGCGATCACAAACCACTTGTTTGGTTGAATAACATCAAAGAACCTAATAATAATTACAGCGTTGGCGACTAAAAAATCGGCGAATACAATTTCAAAATAAAATACCTGGAAGGAAAACTAAATTTTGTAGCAAACGCCCTCTCTCGTGTTAAACTAGAAGAAAACATGGTAGGAGAAGAAGAAGAAGAAAATATTTCAACAGCAGCAACAAAACACAGCGCATCAGAAAGTAGTGAAAATTACATTCAAATCACCGAAAAACCTTTAAATCATTTTTCGAGACAAATTGAATTTGTAAAAGATACCATAGATCAAATAAACATTGCAAAGTATTTCACAAAAACAAAAATAAAAATTAAATACACAGAAATTACAGATTCAAAAGCAAAAGATCTCCTTTTGAAATAATTTCTAAATCACACAAGCGTAATTTACATCGAAAATCACAAAGACTTTTTAATTTTCCAACAAGCATATCAAGACATTATAAACCCACACAGTAAATTCTAAAAAGTATTATAAAATTAAAAGATATTAAAACCTACCCTGAATTCAAAGATTTTATCTTCACTCAACACGTTAAATTGCTACATCCAGGTATAGAAAAAATGATCCGACTGTTCAAAGAAACTCATTATTTCCCAGACTACCAGAAACTTATTCAAAATATCATTAATGATTGCAATCTTGCAAAGACAGAACACAGACCCACGAATTTAACCTTTGAAAAATTCGAATTATTAATACAGATAATAATAGGGAAAACAAAGAGACTAGAATGGAAACGATTTTATACACTTACACAAACCTCTTGTTTGGTTAAATAATATTAAAGAACCTAATATGAAATTACAACGCTGGAGAATAAAACTCAGCGAATACAATTTTAAAATAAATTACCTGAAGGGAAAACTGAACTCTTTCGCGTCAAAATAGAGGAAAATATGATAGGAGAAATTGATGAAGAAAATATTTCAACAGCAGAAACAATTCATATCGCATTAGAAAGCAACGAAAATTACATTCAAATTACCGAAAAACCCATAAATCATTTTGCAAGACAAATCGAATTCATAAAAGACATTGAAAATCAAGTAGACATTGAAAAATACTTTACCAAAACAAAAATTAAAATTAAATACCAGGGTTTAAAAACTTACAGTCGAAGCAGTACAAGTCGACTTATCACTGCGAACGGCAGTTCGCTCTAGTGACGAAAGCAGCACGAAGGGTGCGAAAGGCGACTAGCAATATATACAGCTAATTTGGAAAATTTGCTACGACTGTCCGATCAGATCGAGTTATATACCGATCGATAGGTTGAGTCCTAACTTACAAAATGGCATACTAAAACTTTTTGTAACTCACCTGGTTCATGAGATACGGGGGTGTAAGTGGGAGGGGAAAAATTTAAACGATCGCAGCTAATGGGGCCGTTGGGGCCTTTTTGTAAAATAGAAGCTACAGATATGTCCTATATATCATTGGAAAGGTGAGTTTAAGGGCTTTTTGACGTACCTTCAAACTTTTTTTCTAAAGTACTCAGGTAACATTTTACAGGTGAAATAAGGTTTTTTAGCTTATATTTTGGCGATTTCTGACAAAACGGCTCTAACGATTTTTATTATATTTAAGTATATATACAGACATTTTCCCTTAATTGTGTTAATTTCTTTCATGAGTTGTTCGGGGTTTATTAATTGTGGATTTATTCGACCATGATTTAGGTCTATTAGAAGAGCTACTATTGCTGTTTGGCTTTTTTCGCAGTCCTCGATTAACATCATTAATTGTGAAGTTGATATTTGAAAGTCTAATACCATATGTTCTGTGTTCTTCCAAGTTACCAGGTCTTCAAATAATTTCTGCGTTTTTTGGTATATAACACATAACACATGGTTGAGGGGTTTCGAAGATATTGCCTGTTAACTGAATATATATATTTTTCCATCGGTCGAAAATCACGTTTTTGTTCGAAAATCACGTTTTAGTACTAAAAACTTTTTGGTTTTATGAGATATCTCAACCAAACTGATAAAATACGCATTTTACATTGTTTTATATATCCTGACCAAAGTTGGTTCAAATCGGACCACTATATCATATAGCTGTCATAGGACCGATCGGATCAAAATTAGGTTTTAGTATGAAAAACTTTTTTGTTTTACGAGATATTTTAACCAAATTGATAGAATATGCATTTAAGTTAGTTTTATACATCCTGACCGAAATTGGTTCATATCGGACCGCTATATCATATAGCTGTCATAGGACCGATCGGGTCAAAATAAGGTTTTAGTATGAAAAACTTTTTTGATTTATGAGATATTTTAACCAAATTGATAGAATATGCATTTAAGTTAGTTTTATACATCCTGACCGAAATTGGTAACCGGTAATCAAACCACTATATCATATAGCTAACATAGGACCGATCGGGCGAAAAGTCTTAGTATGAAAAGTAGACAGTAGTAACGCGAGCGAAGCAAACACGGGCGGAGTCTCTTAGCTATATTTTTTACTATCTCCCTGCATTTATGATAAACTTAAATGTCAAAAGCAAAAGCAATTGCAAAAATTTCTGATATCCCACCAAAAAAACCTCTACACGAGGTAAGAGTCTAGTGACGAAAGCAATTTTTAGCTCCAAAATTTCTGATATCCAATTGTGTGACGAGCAAAATTCAGTTTATTATAAAAACTTTAAATAAAAATAAAAATTATTAAAAAAAAACACGAAAATTGGTATTCGGCACTGTGCAAAAACTAATTTTTATGTATATACTCAAGCAATGGTTACAACAATTAAAAATACAATTCAGCGTAAACTTCCTGATAGATTGTTTATGACATTAGCAAGACATGATATTTCGACAGTACAGAAACTAAGACAGGTTAGTCAGCAAGAAGGTTTATATGAGGACCCCATTTCCGGAAGAGATAAGAAATCAGATAGTCGCCCAAAGTTAGGCGTTAATTCCCTAAACTCACCTACTAACAACAAAACTAATATCGATTTCAATAAAAACACTCATCCCAATCAACAATTCAGTCGCCCCTTTAACTCAATTAAGTTTCCCACGCAAACCCAAAATGTTAATGTAAACAGTAACCAAACGCCTTATCAGCGCAGCACCCAGACTAGACAACAACAATTCGATCATAACAGACAATTGTATAATGAATTCAGAGAAGACTTGAATCGCGACCGACAGAATGACACCCGAAACTATAGCCAGCCTCCACAACAACAAAGAGTGCCAACTAAGCGTTTTAAGGAAGGGAGCGGACAGTCACGTATGCAAGTCGACGAAAGTCACCAGCGACACAGAACAATATGATAAACAAAACGGACAATTCCACGAAGATCAGTTACAGCACACTGAAACTGAAATGCAATTAGATTCGCAATGTCAACAAGCCGAAAATTTTTCCAATAGTAGCCTGGGAACACACCAATACATAGAAATCATGTTTAATAATCACAAATACCGGTGTATAGTAGACAGTGGATATTCAATAAATATGATGACACAAAATTTTTTTAATCTTCAAATACATAACAAACCAATAGTTGCTCGAAGTATGACAGGGTACTCACATTTAAACGAATTTATTAATCTACCAGCCAATGGGTTGTTCCAACAGCAACAGCAGTTTTATATACATAAATTCTCACCTTATTTCGACATCCTGTTAGGTAGGAAAATTTTAATGGAAAATAATGGCATAGTAAATTATATTGAAAAAGCTACAATGATTAATAACAGAAAATTCTTTCATAACTACAACTATTTGAATCAAACTCTAATAAAAATTTTGACGGAATTTTACAAGAAAATAATTTAATTAACGAGATCACCAATGCATTAAACAATGAAATCAATTCAAACCGTAAATACCACTTAGAACATTTAAATGATAAGGAGAAAAACAAATTAACACAACTTTTAAAAGAATTTAGTGATATCCAATATTCTGAAGATAAAGATCTTACATTTACTAGTGTCATACGTCATGAGATCAAAACATCTCATGATAATCCAGTTTATGAAAGGCCATATTCTTATCCATTTTCATACGAATCAGAAGTTAATAAACAAATTGAAGAAATGTTGACACAAGGGATTATACGCGAAAGCGACTCCCCATATTGTAGCCCCTTATGGATTGTACCAAAGAAACCAGACGCTTCGGGCAACAAGAAGTTTAGGTTAGTTGTCGATTATCGTAATTTAAATGAAATCACTCTAAACGACAAATTTCCAATTCCAAATATGGATGAAATATTGGGCAAGCTTGGCAAATGCCAGTATTTTACAACAATTGATTTAGCAAAAGGTTTCCATCAAATTGAAATGGACCCAAAATCAATTCCAAAAACTGCTTTTTCAACGAAACATGGCCATTACGAGTACACTCGTATGCCTTTTGGTCTAAAAAACGCCCCAGCTACATTTCAACGTTGTATGAACTTTGTCTTGAAAGACCTTATTAACAAACATTGCCTTGTTTATTTGGATGACGTCATTGTTTATTCCACATCTCTTAATGAACATTTAGACTCACTGAGAAAAGTTTTTGAAAAACTCAAAGAGGCAAATTTAAAACTTCAACTAGTCAAATGTGAATTTCTTAAGAAACAAACTAATTTCTTAGGTCACACCATAAGTCCAGAAGGTATACAACCCAATAAAGAAAAAGTTAAAGCAATTGAAGATTTTCCTATTCCAAAGAATTCAAAGGAAATAAAATCTTTTTTAGGTCTATGTGGCTATTATCGAAAATTTATTCCAGACTTTGCTAAAATCGCAAAGCCCATGACTATCTTTTTGAAAAAAGGAGCTAAAGTTGACACTAACAATGAAGAATATAATAAATCCTTCGAGAAATTGAAAACATTAATTATGAGCGATCCAATTCTCATTTGCCCTGATTTTACAAAAACATTCCAAGTTACTACAGACGCTAGTAACCTTGCAATAGGAGCCGTGTTATCACAAGACAACAAACCAGTTAGTTTCGCAAGTAGAACCCTAAATGACCATGAACAAAACTATAGCACAATAGAAAAGCAATTATTGGCTATTTGTTGGACAACGAAATACTTTCGTCCATTTTTATATGGTGTTCCTTTTGATATCCTAAGCGATCACAAACCACTTGTTTGGTTGAATAACATCAAAGAACCTAATAATAATTACAGCGTTGGCGACTAAAAAATCGGCGAATACAATTTCAAAATAAAATACCTGGAAGGAAAACTAAATTTTGTAGCAAACGCCCTCTCTCGTGTTAAACTAGAAGAAAACATGGTAGGAGAAGAAGAAGAAGAAAATATTTCAACAGCAGCAACAAAACACAGCGCATCAGAAAGTAGTGAAAATTACATTCAAATCACCGAAAAACCTTTAAATCATTTTTCGAGACAAATTGAATTTGTAAAAGATACCATAGATCAAATAAACATTGCAAAGTATTTCACAAAAACAAAAATAAAAATTAAATACACAGAAATTACAGATTCAAAAGCAAAAGATCTCCTTTTGAAATAATTTCTAAATCACACAAGCGTAATTTACATCGAAAATCACAAAGACTTTTTAATTTTCCAACAAGCATATCAAGACATTATAAACCCACACAGTAAATTCTAAAAAGTATTATAAAATTAAAAGATATTAAAACCTACCCTGAATTCAAAGATTTTATCTTCACTCAACACGTTAAATTGCTACATCCAGGTATAGAAAAAATGATCCGACTGTTCAAAGAAACTCATTATTTCCCAGACTACCAGAAACTTATTCAAAATATCATTAATGATTGCAATCTTGCAAAGACAGAACACAGACCCACGAATTTAACCTTTGAAAAATTCGAATTATTAATACAGATAATAATAGGGAAAACAAAGAGACTAGAATGGAAACGATTTTATACACTTACACAAACCTCTTGTTTGGTTAAATAATATTAAAGAACCTAATATGAAATTACAACGCTGGAGAATAAAACTCAGCGAATACAATTTTAAAATAAATTACCTGAAGGGAAAACTGAACTCTTTCGCGTCAAAATAGAGGAAAATATGATAGGAGAAATTGATGAAGAAAATATTTCAACAGCAGAAACAATTCATATCGCATTAGAAAGCAACGAAAATTACATTCAAATTACCGAAAAACCCATAAATCATTTTGCAAGACAAATCGAATTCATAAAAGACATTGAAAATCAAGTAGACATTGAAAAATACTTTACCAAAACAAAAATTAAAATTAAATACCAGGGTTTAAAAACTTACAGTCGAAGCAGTACAAGTCGACTTATCACTGCGAACGGCAGTTCGCTCTAGTGACGAAAGCAGCACGAAGGGTGCGAAAGGCGACTAGCAATATATACAGCTAATTTGGAAAATTTGCTACGACTGTCCGATCAGATCGAGTTATATACCGATCGATAGGTTGAGTCCTAACTTACAAAATGGCATACTAAAACTTTTTGTAACTCACCTGGTTCATGAGATACGGGGGTGTAAGTGGGAGGGGAAAAATTTAAACGATCGCAGCTAATGGGGCCGTTGGGGCCTTTTTGTAAAATAGAAGCTACAGATATGTCCTATATATCATTGGAAAGGTGAGTTTAAGGGCTTTTTGACGTACCTTCAAACTTTTTTTCTAAAGTACTCAGGTAACATTTTACAGGTGAAATAAGGTTTTTTAGCTTATATTTTGGCGATTTCTGACAAAACGGCTCTAACGATTTTTATTATATTTAAGTATATTGTAGTACAGACATTTTCCCTTAATTGTGTTAATTTCTTTCATGAGTTGTTCGGGGTTTATTAATTGTGGATTTATTCGACCATGATTTAGGTCTATTAGAAGAGCTACTATTGCTGTTTGGCTTTTTTTGCAGTCCTCGATTAACATCATTAATTGTGAAGTTGATATTTGAAAGTCTAATACCATATGTTCTGTGTTCTTCCAAGTTACCAGGTCTTCAAATAATTTCTCCGTTTTTTGGTATATAACACATAACACATGGTTGAGGGGTTTCGAAGATATTGCCTGTTAACTGAATATATATATTTTTCCATCGGTCGAAAATCACGTTTTTGTTTGAAAATCACGTTTTAGTACTAAAAACTTTTTGGTTTTATGAGATATCTCAACCAAACTGATAAAATACGCATTTTACATTGTTTTATATATCCTGACCAAAGTTGGTTCAAATCGGACCACTATATCATATAGCTGTCATAGGACCGATCGGATCAAAATTAGGTTTTAGTATGAAAAACTTTTTTGTTTTACGAGATATTTTAACCAAATTGATAGAATATGCATTTAAGTTAGTTTTATACATCCAGACCGAAATTGGTTCATATCGGACCGCTATATCATATAGCTGTCATAGGACCGATCGGGTCAAAATAAGGTTTTAGTATGAAAAACTTTTTTGATTTATGAGATATTTTAACCAAATTGATAGAATATGCATTTAAGTTAGTTTTATACATCCTGACCGAAATTGGTAACCGGTAATCAAACCACTATATCATATAGCTAACATAGGACCGATCGGGCGAAAAGTCTTAGTATGAAAAGTAGACAGTAGTAACGCGAGCGAAGCAAACACGGGCGGAGTCTCTTAGCTATATTTTTTACTATCTCCCTGCATTTATGATAAACTTAAAATGTCAAAAGCAAAAGCAATTGCAAAAATTTCTGATATCCCACCAAAAAAACCTCTACACGAGGTAAGAGTCTAGTGACGAAAGCAATTTTTAGCTCCAAAATTTCTGATATCCAATTGTGTGACGAGCAAAATTCAGTTTATTATAAAAACTTTAAATAAAAATAAAAATTATTAAAAAAAAACACGAAAATTGGTATTCGGCACTGTGCAAAAACTAATTTTTATGTACAAAGAAGCTCGCCCTTTTTGAGCACAGTGCACACAATGCCAAATTTCGTGTTTTTTTTTTTTTTTTAATAATTTTTATTTTTATTTAAAGTTTTTATAATAAACTGAATTTTGCTCGTCACACAATTGGATATCAGAAATTTTGGAGCTCAAAATTGCTTTCGTCACTAGACTTTTACCTCGTGTAGAGGTTTTTTTTGTGGGATTTTGAATGACTTCTGCTTCGACAGTTTCTAAGTGTTTAAAATAAACTGTTGCTTTTGCTTCGACTTTTAAAAAATTCTGAAGTCGAAGTCAAAGTCGAAGCAAAAACAGATTAAACAGTTTTTGAAAAACTTATTATGACTTATAATAATTTTGCTTTTGCTTTTGCTTCGACTGTTTAAATATCTCAAGTCGAAGTCGAAGTCTAAGTCGAAGCAAAAAACCAAACAGTCGACTGCTGTAAGTTGAAACAGTCGACTTATATAAGTTGAAACAGTCGACTTATACAAGTTTAAACAATCCACTGTTCTCTTATTTTGGTTGTGCTCATAAGAAATCTGCTTCAACTTTTGGGGCCGATATCCTTATAAAGTAAAGGGTGATTTTTTAAGAGCTATAGGAAAGCATTTAAAAAAAAAACACATTGTAAGATTCAGAAAAATGCATGAAAACTTTATTTGAATCGATAGTACGGTCCATATAATTTAATGTTTAAAGATAATTTCATGCAAATGTTGACCGTGACTGCGCCTCAAATGGTCCATCCGCCTAGTCCAATTTAGGCATACTCTTTCCAACATTTCGCCCGGTATCTCACGAATAAATGCTTCAATGTTGTCTATCAATGCGTCAATTGAAGCGGGCTTATCTGTATAGACATGAGCTTTAACAAGCCATACAAAAAAAAACACATAGTAAGATTCAGAAAAATGCATGAAAACTTTATTTTAATCGATAGTACGGTCCATATAATTTAATGATTAAAGATAATATCAAATGGTCCATCCGCGTAGTCCAATTTAGGCATACTCTTTCCAACATTTCGCCCGGTAT
Organism: Drosophila phalerata; assembly: GCA_951394115.2. Classification (NCBI taxonomy): domain Eukaryota; kingdom Metazoa; phylum Arthropoda; class Insecta; order Diptera; family Drosophilidae; genus Drosophila; species Drosophila phalerata. The sequence goes on from CATOAP020000069.1 coordinate 833,051, forward strand.
CTCACGAATAAATGCTTCAATGTTGTCTATCAATGAGTCAATTGAAGCGGGCTTATCTGTATAGACATGAGCTTTTACATAGCCATACAAAAAGTAGTCTAAAGGCGTTAAATCGCACGATCAAGGCGGCCAATTGACCGGTCAAGCTCTTTCATTTTGGGCAAATAAAAGTTCGATATCAACTCCATAACGTAATAAAATGCATTTAGCTAATTTTCGTTATTTTATATAAATATTAAAACATGTTAGATGTATTTAATTTATCTGTGAATAAATAAATGTTACAAAATATTAAATCAAGAGTTGTCTTGTTGAAATATCCAAATATTTTCGTATTGATCTTTCGCAAAGGCTATCAGTTCTCTTTCCACTAGTAATACAAACTTGATCTGCATGCACAATATAGAAGAATTGTCACCAAATTTGGTTGCTCTAACAAGTCTCTGAGATCTAGGTGTTCATACGGATGGACAGACATTCAGACATCCGTATTTCTGATCAGTCCACGCTCTTCGCTTTATAAATGCATTCCACGTGGCATTCTGAAATATTAATATTAGAATTTATATGGTGCTTAATTCGAAAACTTGATTACTTACATTTTTTTTTGCATTTATGCGCATATATCTATGTCCCGTTAATAATATCAATCGTCTTCATCTTGAAATAGAGGTAAGGTGTCTATTGCGCCGTCAAGAAAACTGGGATTTAGCTTCAATAACAAGATGTTTTCAAGAGCTTCCTGGCTTAATCTATTTCTATTATCAGTAAGTACCAGCCTTAGCGTCGAAAATGCCCGTTCTATTGACACCTATGTACAAATGAAACAGGTAAAGTAAAGCTCAAATTATATAAGCATTGTTATTTACCTGTGTTGGTGGTACAGCAAAGCAAACAAGACTTATTGCATATAATTCCTGGTCGGTACTCTCCTTCCCTTTCCAAAAATCTAGCACATCTGTATCGTTTCTTTTAAAAGGAAGTTGCAGATTCCCTATCTTTGTGTACACATCGCTATACTCATTGGTTGGTACTTCTTCGGCTAAAAATTCGTTGAGCATCTCATCTTCCTCATCAACGAAAAAATTTTCAGATTGCAACACACTGGTATCCGCTATCGAGTATGAAGAATTGAGTTCGCAAATTCTGTCCCATATTGCTTTCAAATAATTTACAGCTTCTTTTTTTTGGATTGCAGTTAATTTATGTTGGAAGCGAGGATCCATGTATAAACACGCAACCAAACATTTATTTTGAAATAAAGTTTTCTGCCTAATTTCGATGGACTGCATGAGTGGCATCATTTGCGATTTTTTGCGTGCATATTTTAAGTTTCAGCCATTGTGCGTAAAAATTTCCATAATGAAGATCTTCTTCTTGAAATTTTTTAATACTCTTCTGCAAGGGATTGAACACTAAGCAATAGTTTTCTATAAACTCCCACAAAGAGCAATCAACAACAAAGTTTTCGTCTTGTGTAGAGCCCCACCTGGTTGGGCAATCTAACTGCGGAATCCTTAATTTCCTTAGCTCAAATATTTCCCGATAGCCTTTAGACGTTTTCCTTATATATTTGGTAAGGTTTCGACAGGAGAACAAAAATGGAGTTATCGACGATGACTTTGTGACATCAAGTGCAACCAGCTGAGCTGTGTGTGCAGCACAACGACAAACTTGTATATTTCCCAAAAGAATATTTGGGGGTTTTTCAACAACCTCCATTCTTTTAATATATTCGTCGTTGGTGCATTCTTCTGCTTCTTCAGCCTGTTCCTCGGTAACGAATGATAATAGTCTTGTCGTTTTTAACATATTTGCTCCGTTGTCTGAAGTCACAGAAACAATTTGCCTCAAGTTGATTTCAAATTTCTTTAAGACTTTCAAAATTTCAACCGCAAGAATTTTTTGATGTGCTTGAACCTTCCCCTTTTAGCTCCACCATTCCAATTATGCGGGAGTGTATCTGGGCTTTTATTATGTATTGGACACTTATCCCAAATATATTCCTGCATAGGCGCGTAGCGCTATCTATTTTTATTGACAACAATTTGTTTCGCACTTCGCCTGCAATAGCGGCTCTGATGGAATCTGCTACCGTTTCTAAAGTTTTTTTGCAATTGTCGGTATTTAATTTTAAATGTTTTCCATCAGCTCCATTTAGGCCTTCGCATATTGGGTCGATTATATTACGCATATTCCTAGAATTGAGCACATTGAAGGGAATGGCATCTTCCGTCACAAGTCCAATGTAAGAGCGTATAAGAACTTTTTTATTCACGTCTATTTTAATTTTCTTTTTACGAATTATATCAGTCCATGTTGTGCATTCCGGCTTTTTGATACTTGCCTTTAACTTCAATCTTGTGCACTTTTTTCATATGCGTTTTTAAGTTTGACACGCGATTGTTTCTAAGTTTGCTTTTGCACGTTTTGCACGTAGCCATGCCATCATCCACATTATTTTCGAAATAATTCCAAATTTGATTATTTTCCCGCACCATGTTTTTTATTTTTTGAAAACCAAATAAGTTAACCGAAGGCAATGCTGAATACAGTCGACTGAACATAAATTCAATTGCTGAGCCTTAAGTCGCATATGTGACATAAAAAACTTATAGAAGTCGACTTTTCTGATTGCTTAGATCTAAACAAAATTTGAATACAGTCGACTGTTTCAACTTATATAAGTCGACTGTTTCAACTTACAGCAGTCGACTGTTTGGTTTTTTGCTTCGACTTAGTCTTCGACTTCGACTTGAGATATTTAAACAGTCGAAGCAAAAGCAAAAGCAAAATTATTATAAGTCATAATAAGTTTTTCAAAAACTGTTTAATCTGTTTTTGCTTCGACTTTGACTTCGACTTCAGAATTTTTTAAAAGTCGAAGCAAAAGCAACGGTTTATTTTAAACACTTAGAAACTGTCGAAGCAGAAGTCAGTCAAAATAAGTCGACTTGTACTGCTTCGACTGTAAGTTTTTAAACCCTGCTTTTATCATATGAAATCTTTTGAAAAAAAGTCTTTGTCAATATCTCCGCTTATTATCAAGATAAAAATTTCAAAATTACACTCTTGGTTCTGTTTTATTTACACCAACCATTGAAAAATTATTTCCTAACACATTGAGGAATAAAATAAAATTATTTAAAGACTTTTATCATATGAAAAATTTTGAAAAAAAGTCTTTGTCAATATCTCCGCTTATACTCAAGATAAAAATTTCAAAAATACAAACACCAGTAAAACCTACGACTTTAAATTTATCCTCTACCGACTAGCTACGATCTTTTTTGGCGCACAGCGGGGTAAATTCTTATTTTTGTTGTTGCAAGAATCATAATCTCCAAAAAAGACATTTCAAAGTGGGATATTGGCGGTATAAGGCGTAAGCTAGTTATCTGCACCGTTTAAGTCATAAAGCAATTAGCTAACTAATTTACAAATTCAGTAGAACGAACTTATCCCCCCGTGCTATTACTCCTATGGTTAATTAAATATTGTTACTCATAACGAAAAATGAAATAGTTTTTAAACATTAGGTATTTAAATTTTAACACCCTTAAAGGTATAGTTCTCAATCAGTTTAAGCACGGTATATAGATATAAATCAAAATGTTTCTCTATATTATTGCCAAATAATATATGTCGTAGATCACAGAAATCGTTTGTATTAATTTTGAATGTTAACTGTTAAGTCTCAATAATAAAGATGGTCATGTAATATAGTCGTCCCGTTCTGTTATACTAGGGTTACCACTGAAAGCAAGGTGTGAGGTAAGGATTGCCTCTGCCGAGCATGGCCCAGGGGTGTTGTTCAGTAATCAGTGTTGAAAGTATTCACTGACAGATGTGACAGACAGTGTCAAATATGACAGGAGACATTGACGAGTAAGAGGACAAGTGGGGAGTCATTCTCTTTCCGGTTTTGCGGTTGTGGTGTGTAGACGTGTTGCCTCACTGTTTTCTTAAAACTGAACAATAACCTTATCGGGACTTGCTGTGCGGTCAGTGTAACATAAAGTAAATACAATGAGCAGAAGTCCCTCTCCGACATCAGAAGTGGGATCGCCACGTCCACAGGAGTATCGTGATACCGCGTTAGAGGCGTTTTTGGAATCGCAAAACCTAAAATTCATGCAATTGCTGAAAGCAATACAGAATCCGGCAGCAACAAAAACAACACGCGAAATCTCTGTGTCGCTGCCTATATACAATCCGGAAGCCGCTGGTGCCGACGCCGCTGCATCGTGTAAGACTGCGGACATGATTTTGACTGAGCATCCACTCGAAGGAAGTGCACTTGTAATGGCACTGAGCAAATCACTATCTGGCACCGCATCCCAGTGGTTATCGCAAATTTGCTTTCCCGGTATGTCTTGGCCGCAATTTCAAGAATTGTTCATGCACAGATATGAGGCAGTAGAAACGCCGGCCGCCATCTTGTTTAACATACTAAATGGACGGCCAAATAATAATGAGTGCCTGTCTGTGTATGGCAGCCGTCTAGTGACCTCCCTGACGACGAAATGGCAATCGATGACTATGGAAGAAGTAGCAGTTTCATTTGTAATGGCACACGCATCGCAAATCGACACACGGCTGCAGCGTCTCCTATATACCACATCAATAAAGACGCGCAGCGAAATGCAGCAACAATTAAAGGCGTACGCATTTGCTAAGCGGACCGAACATTCTGGACCAGACCTCGGCCCAGAAAGAAAGAAACCCAAGATGCAAGGTCCAACTAAATGCCATTACTGTGGCAAACTCGGGCACAAAATGGTGGAATGCCGTAAGCGACAAGCAGACGACAGACGTGAGCCAAAGGCAATCTCATCTTATGGCAAACCTACAGCTGGACGAGCGGAAGTGAAGTGCTACAGGTGCGGCAATCTTGGGCACATTGCGTCTTCTTGCACGAGGGGTGCGGCAATCTTGGGCACATTGCGTCTTCTTGCACGAGGGGTGCAGCTACTGCTAATAAGAACGAGAAGCGAGTAGATTTGTGTGCAGTACTGGAGCCCACAGGAACAATGTATCAAAATGGTGAGCCGTATCGATTCTTTTTTGACTCTGGTGCCGAATGCTCACTGATTAAGGAGAAATTATGCAATAAGATAGCTGGTAAAAGATTTAACAATATTGTAGTGTTAAGAGGAATAGGAGAAAATGTCGTAAAAAGTAATTTGCAAATATTGTCTAAAATTCAAATATCACAATTTAATTTAGAAGTACTTTTTCATGTTGTAACGGATAATCATTTAAAGCATGATATCTTGATTGGCCGCGAAGTACTTAGACTTGGTTTTGGCATTACAATAGATTCCGATAATTTAGATATGTTCAAAACTAAAAATGTGAATGTGGTACATGATGAGTCCACAACAAATATTATGATGAAATCTATTGATGATAATAAAGACCTCCAAGAATCAGAAAAGTATATGCTAAAAGACATATTAAATGAATATTCAGGTAGTTTCATAGATGGCATGCCAAAAAAACGTATCACAACTGGTGCCTTAAAGATTCGTTTATTGGACAATAATAAAACTGTACAACGGCGTCCATACAAATTAAGTGAAGGCGAAAAGAAAGTAGTAAGAACCAAAATACAACAGATGTTAGAAGCACAAGTAATTCGCCCGAGCTGCTCTCCATTCGCTAGTCCAATGCTGCTGGTAAAAAAAAAGATGGCAGTGACAGGCTATGCATAGATTATAGGGAATTGAATGCAAATACAGTGTCAGACAAATATCCGTTGCCACTAATTACTGACCAAATAGCTAGACTGACTGAAGAACGCATCTTCAGTTTTCCAGCGTGCAATTGTACGAGCTTTAGGAGAACTGGCATACTCATATGCAATAGTCTACATTGACGACGTGTTGATTGTAGCCAAATCAAAAGAGGAAGCTTATGATAGGCTGGCAATCGTGCTGAGGACTTTCTCAAGTGCAGGGTTCTCTTTTAATATCAAAAAATTCAACTTTCTTCAAACTGAAATTGAATATCTCGGGTTTCTCATCAAAAATGGTGAAATCAAACCTAACCCTAGAAAGATAGAGGCATTGTCTGCTCTAAATCAACCAGTTTCCGTTACACAATTAAGACAATTCTTAGGACTATCATCTTACTTTAGACAGTTTGTGCCGCGATTTTCTGAACAAATGAAGCCTCTATATAAATTAACCTCCAAAAACAGTAGTTTCATGTGGAATGAGCAGCATGAACTAGTACGTCAAAAGATTATACGAGCACTGACTAGTGATCCGATATTAATCATCTTTGATCCACAATGCCCTATCGAACTGCACACGGACGCAAGTGCAGATGGATATGGTGCAATGCTAGTGCATAGAGTTGACGGGAAATGCAGGGTGGTAGAGTATTACAGCAAATGTACGACAGCAACAGAATCCAAGTACCATTCTTATGAGTTGGAAACTCAGGCTGTGTACAATGCTGTAAAACATTTCCGCCATTACCTGCATGACCGAAAATTTATAGTCTACACAGACTGCAAGGCGAGTCGAACAAAAATCGAGTTGACTGCAAGGGTGCATCGCTGGTGGGCTTACCTACAATCGTTCGATTTCGATGTGGAGTATCGAAAAGGAAGTCAGATGGCACATGTAGATTTTCTGTCCAGAAACCCAATCCCAACAAGACCTAATTATACAAATAGAACGGTTGAGGCGCGCATTGATTTGGCAGAGATAACGGATAATTGGTTAATAGCAGAACAACAACGTGATCAGGACATAGTCAAGATTGTAGCACAGCTGAAAAGCGGTGAGATGCAGGAAAACATAGCGAATACGTATGAGACGAGACGCGGATTATTATATCGTAAAATTCAAAGAAATGGGAAAACTCGCTGTTTGCCTGTCATTCCGCGAGCATTTAGATGGTCCGTTATTAATCATGTCCATGAGTCGATAATGCATCTCGGCTGGCAAAAGACATTAGACAAAGTTTACGAGCAATATTGGTTTGAAAACATGTCAAAATATACGCGCAAATTTGTAGAGAATTGTATGACCTGTAAGATATCCAAACCTTCGTCGGGTAAAGTTCAAATGGAAATGCACTCAATTCCCAAAATCAAAATACCATGGCATACAATTCACATAGATATTAGCGGCAAATTAAGTGGCAAGAATGATATGAAGGAATATGTCATAGTGCAGATTGATGGGTTTACAAAGTATGTTTATCTATACCATACTTTAAGTCTAGATTCCGAAAATTGCATTAAGGCGGTTAAGTCAGGCATATCACTCTTCGGAGTACCAAATCGAATCATTTCAGATCAGGGCAGAAGCTTTGCCAGTAGTTCATTCCGTGAGTTTTGTCAGAACAATAAAATTGAATTGCATTTGATAGCCACGGGTGCAAGCCGTGCCAATGGACAGGTAGAGCGCGTGATGAGCACAATGAAAAACATGTTCACAGCAGTAGAGACAAGCAAGCGATCTCTTGGCAGGAGGCATTAGGAGATGTGCAATTAGCTATGAATTGTACTAGTAATAGGGTGACCAAGTTTAGCCCGCTAGAGCTACTGATAGGTAAAGAGGCCAGACCATTAGGCATGCTACCTTTAAACGAAAATGAAGAAGAAATTGATATAGATAAAATAAGAATACAGGCAAAAGAAAACATAGACAAAAATTCCATGTACGAAAAATGTCATAAAGATAAAAATAAGGCAAAAGTTGTAAAACATAAGGTTGGCGATCATGTCTTGCTTAAGTGCGAAGAACGACATCAGACAAAGTAGGATCCAAAGTTTAAAGGACCATTTGTTGTCATTGAATTGTTAGAAGGTGACCGATACCTCTTAAGATCATTAACAAGTAAAAGAACGTACAAGTATGCCCATGAAAGTTTGCGAGGAATGCCCGATAAAGACATTGCCTCAGAAATTATTGAAAAAGATGGTCACGGTGAAAAAGACGTTGATCAACAGACGATCTCTGCTACCTAGGGTGCAGGGAACATCACACATGGGGGCTAGATCCAAACAGCAATAGTCATGCCAGCTATGGGTGATATTGTCTGTCGCGGATGGTTGATCTGGTGAAGGATCAAGGCACTGCAGGTGCATAGCGTCGCAGAGAGGCGGCAAGAGCCCGAGAACCATGTGGTGATAAAACCGAAAGCCAAGTGGTCGAGTTTCTATAAGAACTGACATTTGAAGAAATACGAGATATGATGTAAACTAAATTCAAGTTTAACTAACTAAGAAAGATATGATGCCAGACCTAATGTTATAATTGAAAACACACATTACACACGAGGACGCGTGCTAGTCAGGAAGGCCGTGTCGTAGATCACAGAAATCGTTTGTATTAATTTTGAATGTTAACTGTTAAGTCTCAATAATAAAGATGGTCATGTAATATAGTCGTCCCGTTCTGTTATACTAGGGTTACCACTGAAAGCAAGGTGTGAGGTAAGGATTGCCTCTGCCGAGCATGGCCCAGGGGTGTTGTTCAGTAATCAGTGTTGAAAGTATTCACTGACAGATGTGACAGACAGTGTCAAATATGACAGGAGACATTGACGAGTAAGAGGACAAGTGGAAAGTCATTCTCTTTCCGGTTTTGCGGTCGTGGTGTGTAGACGTGTTGCCTCACTGTTTTCTTAAAGCTGAACAATAACCTTATCGGGACTTGCTGTGCGGTCAGTGTAACATAAAGTAAATATAATGAGCAGAAGTCCCTCTCCGACATCAGAAGTGGGATCGCCACGTCCACAGGAGTATCGTGATACCGCGTTAGAGGCGTTTTTGGAATCGCAAAACCAAAAATTCATGCAATTGGTGAAAGCAATGCAGAATCCGGCAGCAACAAAAACAACACGGGAAATCTCTGTGTCGCTGCCTATATACAATCCGGAAGCCGCTGGTGCCGACGCCGCTGATTTTGACTGAGCATCCACTCGAAGGAAGTGCACTTGTAATGGCACTGAGCAAATCACTATCTGGCACCGCATCCCAGTGGTTATCGCAAATTTGCATTCCCGGTATGTCTTGGCCGCAATTTCAAGAATTGTTCATGCACAGATATGAGGCAGTAGAAACGCCGGCCGCCATCTTGTTTAACATACTAAATGGACGGCCAAATAATAATGAGTGCCTGTCTGTGTATGGCAGCCGTCTAGTGACCTCCCTGACGACGAAATGGCAATCGATGACTATGGAAGAAGTAGCAGTTTCATTTGTAATGGCACACGCATCGCAAATCGACACACGGCTGCAGCGTCTCCTATATACCACATCAATAAAGACGCGCAGCGAAATGCAGCAACAATTAAAGGCGTACGCATTTGCTAAGCGGACCGAACATTCTGGACCAGACCTCGGCCCAGAAAGAAAGAAACCCAAGATGCAAGGTCCAACTAAATGCCATTACTGTGGCAAACTCGGGCACAAAATGGTGGAATGCCGTAAGCGACAAGCAGACGACAGACGTGAGCCAAAGGCAATCTCATCTTATGGCAAACCTACAGCTGGACGAGCGGAAGTGAAGTGCTACAGGTGCGGCAATCTTGGGCACATTGCGTCTTCTTGCACGAGGGGTGCGGCAATCTTGGGCACATTGCGTCTTCTTGCACGAGGGGTGCAGCTACTGCTAATAAGAACGAGAAGCGAGTAGATTTGTGTGCAGTACTGGAGCCCACAGGAACAATGTATCAAAATGGTGAGCCGTATCGATTCTTTTTTGACTCTGGTGCCGAATGCTCACTGATTAAGGAGAAATTATGCAATAAGATAGCTGGTAAAAGATTTAACAATATTGTAGTGTTAAGAGGAATAGGAGAAAATGTCGTAAAAAGTAATTTGCAAATATTGTCTAAAATTCAAATATCACAATTTAATTTAGAAGTACTTTTTCATGTTGTAACGGATAATCATTTAAAGCATGATATCTTGATTGGCCGCGAAGTACTTAGACTTGGTTTTGGCATTACAATAGATTCCGATAATTTAGATATGTTCAAAACTAAAAATGTGAATGTGGTACATGATGAGTCCACAACAAATATTATGATGAAATCTATTGATGATAATAAAGACCTCCAAGAATCAGAAAAGTATATGCTAAAAGACATATTAAATGAATATTCAGGTAGTTTCATAGATGGCATGCTAAAAAAACGTATCACAACTGGTGCCTTAAAGATTCGTTTATTGATTTTCGCCCGATCGGTCCAATGGCAGCTATATGATATAGTGGTCCGATTTTAACCAACTTTGGACAGGATTTATAATACTAAGTTATATGCATACTGTATTAGTTTGGTTAAGATATCTTATAAAACCAAAAAGTTTTTCATACTAGGACTTGATTTTCGCCCGATCGGCTCTATGGCAGCCAGATAATATAGTGGTCTGACCAAAAAAGAAATAAACTTGATATGCCTGCAATGTAGAGGAACCCGCATACCAAGTTTGGTGTCTTTAGTTCTTATAGTCTCTGAGATCTAGGTGTTCATATAGACAGACAGACAGACAGACAGACAGACGGACAGACGAACATAGCTATATCGACTCGGCTATTGATGCTGATGAAGAATATATATACTTTATGGGGTCTGCCACGCCTCCTTCTGCCTGTTACGCACATTTTCGTTAAAACAAACCCAATAGACCCCTGTACTTTTTTTAAGTACGGGGTCTAAAAAAAAGGAAATCAATAGACCCCTGTACTTTTTTTTAGGTACGGGGTCTAAAAATTAAATACGTGAGCTTACTAAAAGCTTAAAGCTTAGCTTAGCTTAGCTTGCTTTGCATGTTGGCTTAAATTGACCAGCTAAAAAGTATGCACTGAAAAAAAGATATCAAAACCAGAGCTCGCAAATAACCGTCAACCAATTTTTCAAACACAGTCTGTACACTGACAAAACATAAACAAATTTTCCACATACGATCTCTCTCTGAGCGAACCACTTTTTTCGTTTCGTTTTCGCTCTTCTGTCCGACTGTTTGGCTCAACCGAACAAACGAATCGGTCTCTCAATAACAACTGACAGAGAGACACTTTTGAGTGACTGCTCACTGCAAAACTGTTTTTGGAAGACTACTTTGCAATAAGTGTCTTCAAAAAGTGTTTTTTCTTGCTGTGTGTGAGAAAGAAAGAAGAAGAGGTCTGATAAATTTATGTACATAAATATCATGTAAAAAACATGGAAACATTGCATAGATTATTTTTATTCTGAATTCAGTTTAACAATTAATAGAGAATTAATGGTTTCTGCACTTAAAGAGCTGCGCCTCTCATTTAAAATAAAATGCAGGGCGGAGAATGCTCTTTCCACGGATACTTGAGTGGCCGGGGTAGCAAGTACCACATGCGCAAGATCTGCCAAAAGTGGTGATTTAAATTTTATATTCTTAAAAAAATTTAAAATATTGTCAATATATAATTTTGACGACTTTTCTTTTATTGGCTCTGCTTGAGTTTGGGACACCGGTTGAACTCCATCGATGCATCGTAGCATCGTTATTTCATATGAAATAAGGCCCCAATGAAATAAGGCCCCAAATAAGGAAATAACACCCCAAATTTGACAAGAAATCGTTGTTGTTGTTTTCTATACATTTTTTTGGGTCATTATTTCATTTTTTCTTTGGGGCCTTATTTCATTGGGGCCTTATTTCGCAGAGCCCACAAAGCAATGTGAACGCAGTGAAAACAAAACCGACAAGTGGTGCAAGTGCATGAAGGAGACAGCGAACAGCGACAACGAGGGAAAACAACGTTCAAGTGTGCGGTGGCAGTGCAAACAACAGGGTCAACGAGGGAAAACAACGTACAAGTGTGCGGTGACAAGGGCAACAAGGACTGCTATGAAAGCATACAATACAAAAAGACTGTTTTGCCGAAAGTGTCCGATCAAAGTAGTCACCTAGAGACTGAACCAACGAAAACACAAAAAAAAGTGTTTTGCTCCGAGAAAAACAGTTGATGAGCAAAAACACTTTTGAGTTTGTTTGCTCACAACTCATACTCATAGTGTCCGTAGATGATTGATTTTTTTCGGACACTTTGAAATGGTTAACGGTTATTTGGGAGCTCTGATCAAAACACATGATTTAACCTAAAACAAGCAAAGATTTATTTTCATTATTTATTTAAAATCATTTATTTATTTCTACATTCACTGAGGGCTAATATGCTCTATAACCTTTTTATAATGCACTTTTAGCTTAAGTCAAATATATTATAATCGACAGCCTTACTTAGATATATATATGCATTTAAAAATTATATATATATATATCGAAAACCTTTAATTTATTTATTTAAACCCGCATATTATCGTCCGAATTATTACGTATTATGTTGAACTATCTGGAGAAACGTTTTTGTATAATAAAATATGTTTGTTAATTTAATCATGTGCTAATTGTCTAAATTGTTGGAACCATGCAGCGCTCGAACAAGGAAGGGTAGTAGACTAGAGACTGCTTTTAGGGATCCCATTTATTTATGTGTGGCCATGTGGGATCATGGTTGGGTGGGCGTTTTGCACCTTGAGGGTGTACCCAAACGGAAGTAGCGCGTTTATTTGTATCACTTCTCTTCTTTCTCTTTCCTCTCTTTAATTTTTATAGCATACGACTAGCTTCCCGTTCTCCATCTCCCAATGTGTCCCCCTCCGCTCAAAAAATGTACGCGAGAAAAATAATTATGTAATAATAACATTTGGAAGTAACCCGTTCGGTACCCATTAAAACCTACACCCAATTTCCGACCAGAATGCGGCGTGCACTCGTGTACCCGATCGCCAGTTAGACGCCCATCAGCTTCCCAAAAACGATGTTCGTTAATCGTTACAGTCATTATCATTATTATATTAATTTGGCGCCCAAAGTAAGGGCCTAATTTTTTGTTGAGCCTAATAACATCTTGGTGTTACAACACTTGGGTCCGAAATCAAGGTCATGGAAGCGTCAATGTTAGCTGATTAGCAACAAAACGGTGTCATACAAATTAGTATGACGCAAGCAATACCTGACTTTGGCTTAGAAAATCATAAAGTCGAAATATCTTTGAGCAGTAAACGCTCTGGACTTCAATATCCTCATTTCCGTATCCTAATTCGCGACCCTAATTCCACATGTCCTCGTGTTGTATACTGCGATGCAGGAAACTTATTTCTTGCAAGATAACTTTAGGCCACATCACAAAAGTATGCAATACAACGTGAGTTTGTGAGTATCGCTGGATCAATACTAGCTTCGAGATAGCTGTATTGTCGCATACACTACCGCAAATTTACTTCCTTTAGTAATGAGTAAATACAAATTGAGTTGAGTATGTTGGAAAGGGGCTGTTGATAGCGTAGTCACAGCCTGCCAATGTACAAAACCGCAAATGTATTTGCCCCCTAAAGTATTCTGTAGATTCTGCAGCATATTACGCTATGTTGAATTTTGGTTGACGCTGGGAAAAACTTAATGTCATTAAATCATAAGTCGCCGCGCAATTGGAAATCGGAACAATAATGGCTGCCTAAAAGTATGTATTAATATACTTGGATTATGGTTTCCTCTTTAAATGGCTAATCTTTTATTTCCGGAGCTAGCAATGAAATAACATTGGCGTAGTTTTTGCGTGGACACGCGTGTAGTTTTGTTGCATAACGACCGAAACTTTCCGATTTTGAAGTTTGTTACAGATTGTCGCGGAAACAGTGCTAGCTTCAAAATAGCGACACTGCCGCTCGATTCTGAAACAAATAAACGAACTCTCTTCCTTTATTTTTCTGTGATATTCAGATATACTTAAGAGAGCGTTGCATGGATTCCAGTATTGTGAAATTTTGTGAATTTTTTTTTTGTTTTTCTGTTTTTTGTGAGTTCTGTCGATTGACATTTTTCGTAAATATTTTCTGTGTTTTTAGAGAATAAACAGGGACTTCAAAACTTTAGGGGACTTTAGTCACTGATATCTATTATTATTATTTATTATCCCACTGAATCGCAACACGATCGGACAAGCAGAACAGCAGTTATTGTCTGAAAATGATTCTTTAAGCAATCATGGCAATACATGCCCCCTAGAGTATGCAATAGATTTTGTATTGTTCGAAAATTTTCTTTTAAGTACTTTTGTATGTAGTGAAATAAGTAACGGGTATCCTATAGTCGGGATCTCGACTATAGCCTTTCCCACTTGTTTTTAATTTTAAATGTTGCAGATTCATACAATCTTACAGAGTGGACAAAAGCATATTTTCATTTCTAGTTGAGAGAATTGGACCCGAGCTAAGTCACCCCACAATTCCCCATGTTATTCAGGTTTCTGCAGTTCTACGCTTTTTGGCAACTGGATCTTATCAATTGGGGGTGGCAAAAGATCATGATGTAAATATAGGAAGAAGCACATTTTCCAAAATACTCCACATTGTTGTCAGAGTGTTGGAGAAGTTGTGCATCGAAAACATTTCTGCATACCAAAGTGAAGCTCAAATCAATCGGTCCAATGAATATTTTTATGGAAAATTTTAATTTCCTAATGTGATTGCCTGTGTTGATGGTACACACGTAAAAGTCATAAAGCCCACAGTAGATCCATCATTATATTTAAACCGAGAAGGTTACTTCAGCCTGAATGCAATGGTGGTAAATATGTTGATATAAATGTATGCACCTTGTTTGTTTTATTTGTATACATTTAAGGTCTGCAACTATAACATGGAGGTGTTAGCTGGTGCGTGTCATGACTCATTCATTTGGAGCAGCAGCGCTGTTAGAGGATACTTTTCTAGAAACTTAAATCAAATTGTATTGGCGGATTCTGGATACGCATTAGAGCCGTTTGTGTTAACACCGTATCGAAATGTTCAGTGTGGAACCATGCAACACATACATAACAACAAGCACGCTTCATCCAGAAACATAGTGGAGAGGACGATTGGTCTCCTTAAGAGTAGATTTAGATGCCTACTAGGGACTATTCACTATGACCCAAAGTTTGCAACAAGCGTCATTAATGTATGTTGTCTGTTCCACAACCTATGTAGAAGACGAAAGACACCAATGCCAGATTAAGATTTTGAGAATTTCAATGTTCGTCATCAAGAAGCAACTGAACAATGCCAGCAAGAAGATTCACAAGATGCTGTTGGAAAACGTGATGAGCTTGCACGTACCTTCGTTAAATTTCTTTGAACTAATAATAAAACAATTAAATAAATATTTTTGAAAATGCATTATTTAAGAATGCTTTGAAGGGCTTCAAGTTTTTTCTTCTCAATATCTTCAATGTTTTTGAAGTGCTGCTCCATTAGGGTAGTTTGAGTTACCATGTTGAAGCGAATGGCATCCAAACTTTCAACGACGCGTTCCATTAGTGAGTTTTGGACACCACAAATGCTCTCCAAACTCTCCATCGGGGCTCGACGAGTTCGCTTTGGTGTATTCAAGAATCCTTAAACCAAGCATTGCTATACCCGTTACTTATAAAAAATAAGTATAAGGGTATATTGTGTTCATTGGAATGTGCGTAACAGGCAGAAGGAGGCATCTACGACCACATAAAGTATATATATTCTTGATCAGCATCAACAGCCGAGTCGATATAGCCTTGTCCGTCTGTCCGTCCGTCCGTCTGTCCGTCTGTATGAACAAAAGGATATCAGAGACCATAAGAGATAGAGATACCAAACTTTCACTAAAAGACCTCTATATACCCCACACAGATCAAGTTTGTTTCAAATTCAAGCCACGCCACCCTCCGCCCCTGCAAATAGCAAAATACCGTCTGAACAAAGAAATCTCAGAAACTAAAGGAGATAGAGTAACCAAATTTGGCACACAGATTTATATATACCTCACGCAGATCAAGTTTGTTTCAAATTTAATCCACGCCCCCATCCGCCCCCGCAAATCGCGAAAAACCACCACACCCACAGTTTTTAAGATAATACGTTTTTTGTGATTATTACCGTTATCTATTAGCATTATCTATTATCCCACTAAATCGCATCAACATCGGACATGTAGAACGACAGTTATGGCGAATTAAAGTTTTCAGAGCAAAACAAGTATTTTCTTTAAAGTACTTTTCAATATATTTAAGTAACGGGTATCATATAGTCGGGATCTCGACTATAGCCTTTCCCGCTTGTTTTTTTTAATTTTTCTCATTTTTTTAAATATTTGGCAGTTTGAGGTTTGATTTTGGTTAGCTCGAGGTCTGGAGTTTTTTTATATATTTTTATTTGCCGATATATTTCGACTGCCGTCGGCTGTTGATCACACAGATGATATACAATAATTGTGGATACTCTTATTAATTATCACGATAGAAGATAAACCTATTACCATGACTGACGAATCAGCTGCCCAAAAGGGCATATATAAAAGAAATATCACATGCTATACCAGAATTCGATGGAAGGAAGATCCATCTCCAACGATTTATTACAGCAATTAAATTGGTCAACCTAACAAAGGGACCTTACGAAGGAATTGCAATCGAAATAATTAAATCAAAGATCATTGGCTCAACCCTCTATAAAATTCAAGATGAGACAACCATCAATGCAATCATTACGAAATTGCAAGAAACAATTGTCAATGAAACATTCGACTTAGTGAAAGCAAAACTGGCCAATGTTTACCAAAAGGGAAAAACAGCCACGCAATTTACGAATGAAATCGATAACTTACGAAAGTTGCTTGAATCTTCGTATATCGATGACGGATTGAAATCAGAACATGCTGATAAATTTAGTACTAAGGAAGCCATTAGTGTCATGATTAAAAATTGTGAGCATGACAAACTAAAGACCATATTGAAAGCCGGCACATTCAAAACAATGAATGAAGCCATCAGCAAGTACATCCATTGCAGTACAGAAATGACTGGCAATGCAAGTTCAGTGTTATACGCTCAAAGAGGACACGCCTCCCGAGGTAATAACTTTAGAGGTAATTACCGAGGTAGAGGAAGTAACTCGAATGGATGTGGTTACTATCGTAATAATTATAATTATTACGGTAACCAATATAACAATAATGGCAGAGGCCGTGGAAGCTATAGGAGAAACGATTATAATAACGATGGATCCAACAACAATAGCAACCAAAGAAACGGCAATAATACCCATAGAAACGGACAGGGAGGAAATGTACGAATTGATCAAAACAATTCGGAAAACCCCCAGCAACCTTTAGATACTCGTCAGTAAGTAAAGTTCATACCATCAACTTTAGTCTCAATATTTTCATAACATTCAAAAACGTATCTACAAACAAAAACTTAATATTTTTAATAGATACAGGTGCAGATATCTCAATACTAAAAGAAAATTCTGATGTATATCATGACATTCAAACTAATAATACAATAGATATTCAAGGCATAGGGGAAGGCATTATAAAATCTAAAGGCCTAGCCTCTATAGAGCTACAAACACATAAATATATAATTCATCACAATTTTCACATCCTCAATTTAAACTTACCATGCGATGGAATAATAGGCATTGACTTTATTAGAAGATTCAATTGCCAAATAGATCTTAAACCATCGGAAGATTGGTTTATACTCAGACCTAATAACTTAAATTTCCCAATTTATATGCCAATAACATACAGCTCTGGTAACAACTCAATACTTCTACCAGCAAGATCCCAAGTAGTCCGAAAAAAACAAATTAATTCAAAAGAGGAAAACATACTGATTCCTAATCAAGAAATTCAATCAGGTATATTTGTTGCAAATACAGTTGCAACCCATCAAAATACATTTGTCCGTTTACTTAATACAACAAGTACCGATCAATACCGATGAAATAAAATTTAAACCACTTTCGAACTACGATGTAGTCCAAAATAACCAAGAAACAAGAGAAAAAAAATGTCGTAGCTCAATTAGCCAAAAATTTCCCAAAACAATTCAAAACGCAGTTGGTAAGCCTATGCAGCAAATATAGTGATGAGTTCGGACTTGACAGAAGAAAAGAAATGGCGATTAGTAATTGACTATCGCCAAATTATTAAGAAACTATTGTCTGATAAATTTTCACTACCAAGAATTGATGATATTTTGGATCAATTAGGTAGAGCTAAATATTTTTCATGCCTTGACTTAATGTCAGGTTTTCATCAAATAGAACTTGACGAAAACTCAAGAAATATAACGTCTTTTTCTACGAGCAATGGCTCTTATCGCCTCACGCGATTACCATTTGGTTTAAAAATAGCGCCAAATTCATTTCAGAGAATTATGACTATAGCATTTTCTGGTCTTGAACCTTCTCAAGCATTCCTTTATATGGATGATTTAATAGTCATTGGTTGTTCCGAAAAGCATATGTTTAAAAACTTAACCGATGTTTTTGACAAATGTACACTCAGAAAAAAGTAGTTCGATTCGTTCTACAAAAAAGAAATCTTAAATTAATCCTGTTTTGGTCTAGAAATTTTTTAGATCGATTCGTTCTGAAATATTCTTGATTTAAGAGCGAATCGTTCTTAAAGCAAAAATATCCGTTAAAAATTAGCAAATTAGAACAATATTCTTAAATTAAGAATTATGTATACTAAATAAAGGCTGTTTCGTTCTAAATAATAAACATGTTTTATCCTGATCTAAAAATACTTCGGTAAGTACGATTGCTTAGTAGTTTAAGTATAAATCGTGCTTAACGTATAAAAATAAGAACGACAATATTTTAACATAATGTTGAAAAAAAAGTCATTTTATCCTAAAAATGTGTATGTTTGTACACTGTTTGTATGTATGAACGATCAGAAAAACAGAGATTGACCGGGATTATTTTAAGTACAATATGACTTGAATCAAGATATTTAATTCTTATATATTTTTGCTTTCGGTTGCTTAGAATTCTCAAGTAGTTCTGGCTTGACTGCTATGAGGAGCTGTTCGACGGTCACTGAAAAATTAAGACTGTAGTTGAGGACTCTAAATAACAGGATAATTTCTGTAGTCAGTTCTCACTTACTTTTGATGATTTATGATTATGATCATTTTATCATTTTATTTTGTTGCAAAATTCTCATAATACTTCTTTAGAATTTTTATTTTAAGATGGTTTTGCACTCAGTAATAGAATTTAAAGGACTTGAATCGAGTATGAAATATACTTAAGTCAAGTACGTTTTGAAGTTATAAGTCTGAAAAGCGCTTAAAGTAAGTACAAAATGTTCTCAAATTTATTATATTTTGGGGTTATATCGAGACCATAAGATTCTTAAAAAAAATCCTAAAACGAGCTTGAATTATCCGAACGCTCTTGAAATTAAGAATTTAAGAAATTTCTTAAATTTAGAATTTCGTACTTAAATCAAGAATTTTCGGGCTTGGCTGACTTTTGACACCGGAAATTCTTTATTCAAGTACGATCGGGCTTGATTTTTCTCTCAGTGTAGGAAATATAACCTCAAACTGCATCCTCAAAAATGCTCATTTTTTATGCATGAAGTGACTTTTCTTGGCCATAAATGCACTGACAAAGGAATCTTGCCAGATGACAAGAAATACGACGTCATAAAGAATTACCCAGTCCCACACGATGCGGACAGCGCTAGACGTTTCGTTGCATTTTGCAACTATTATAGAAGATTTATTAAAAACTTCGCGGATCATTCCCGCTATATTACAAATTTATGTAAAAAGAACATAGAATTCGTATGGACACCTCAATGTCAAAAATCTTTCGACTACTTAAAAGAAAATTTAATGAGTCCAACATTATTACAATACCCAGATTTTAGCAAAGAATTTTGCATAATCACGGATGCAAGCAAACAAGCGTATGGAGCGGTTTTAACTCAAAACCATAACGGACTCCAACTTCCAATTGCATACGCATCACGAGCATTTACAAAGGGTGAAAGTAATAAAAGTACAACAGAACAGGAATTAGCAGCAATTCATTGGGCAATTACTCATTTTCGACCATATATTTATGGCAAACATTTCTTAGTTAAAACAGACCACAGACCATTAACTTATTTATTTTCTATGATCAATCCAAGTTCCAAATTAACACGCATGAGGCTCGAATTAGAAGAGTACGATTCCACAGTAGAGTATCTAAAGGGAAAAGATAATTTCGTGGCAGACGCCCTCTCTCGGATAACTATATCCGAACTAAAAGATTTACAAAGTAAAGTCCTGAAAGTCACTACCAGGCAACAAAGTAGACAAAATAAAACCTGCGCAGGAAATGAAAAAGAACTTTTGGTAAGGCAAAGTCTTCAAAAAGCTTCTAAGCCCAACGTATATGAAGTCATCAAAAATGACGATGTACGAAAAGTAGTGGCCTTGCACTTAACAAATAAAATATGTTTTCTAAAACATGGAAATAAAGTTATTGCAAGAATTGATGTTAGCGATCTGTACACCAATGGAGCTCTTGACTTAGGTCAGTTCTTCCAAAGGCTTGAAATACGAGCCGGTATACATGAGACAAGCCAACTCAAAGTGGCACCGAGCGAAAAGATCCTTGAATTAGTTTCAATAGATACTTTTAAAAATATGGGCAATAAAATATTAAAATCATTAAGAGTAGCGCTACTCCAGCCGGTGACCCTAATTAATAATGAAATAGAAAAAGAAGCAATACTGTCTACATTTCATGACGATCACATACAAGGAGGTCATACAGGCATTACTAAAACGCTATCAAAAATCAAAAGACACTACTATTGGAAAAACATGACTCGTCATGTCAAAGAGTACATACGTAGATGCCATAAAATGCGATGACCCATACAAAGACACCAATGACAATAACTGACACAACAATAAGCGCTTTTGACAGAGTGATAGTGGATACTATAGGTCCGCTACCTAAATCTGAAAATAACAACGAATACGCAATTACATTGATTTGCGATTTAACGAAATATCTTGTAGCTATTCCAGTACCAAACAAAAATGCTAATACAATTGCAAAAGCAATATTCGAATCTTTAATACTGAAGTTCGGTCCAATGAAGACGTTCATTTCGGACATGGGAACTGAATATAGAAATTCCATAATTAGCGATTTGTGCAAATACCTAAAAATAGACAATATAACGTCTACAGCACACCACCTCCAAACTGTTGGAGCAGTCGAAAGAAGTCACAGAACCTTTAATGACTACATCCGTTCATATATATCTGTTGATAAAACAGATTGGGATGTATGGCATCAATATTTTGTTTACTGTTTCAACACGACCCCCTCTATGGCACATGACTATTGTCCATATGAGCTAGTGTTCGGCAAACAAAGCAATTTGCCAAAATATTTTAATACAATAGATAAAATTAATCCATTATACAATATAGAAGATTACGCTAAGGAATCTAAGTATAGGTTAGAACAGGCCTATAAAAGAGCCAGAATAATGTTAGAGCAACATAAAGCTAAGAATAAGGAATATTAGGATAGGAAAGTAATAAATTTCGAATTAAAAATAGGAGATAAAGTTTTACTAAGAAATGAAGTAGGTCACAAATTAGACCCAGTATATTTAGGGTAATACTTTACTTTAGCGGCCTGTCCTCCAATATTCTCCAAAAAATTATCCTCCATGGACCGCGATTTCTTAAGAATTTACGTGAAGAAATTTATTGGCGGTCGGCAATGGTTCTCTTGTAATTTAATTTCAAAGTTGCGTGTTTTTTGCTATAAAAAACCTAGTAGGCTTTTCAATATTTTCCCATAAAATTGAAGTAGGCTATTCAAATTTTGACAAAGAAAAAAACAATTGAGGTGGGACACGTGCCTTTCCAAAGAAAGTGCCATTCAATGCACTTTCCTAAAAAAGCAATGTAATTAATATCAAAATATAGGGTAATTGTCTATTAGTTAGGGCCCAACTCAAAATCAAAAAAAAAACCCCCAAACAGAGGGCAATTTATCATGAATTTAGCCGAAAAAATTAGTTGGCGGTCTCAACTAGTTTTTTTTTTTTAAATGTTTAAAGTTTCCATACAAAATAGCCTATTTTTGTTGTTGCTTGTGCAACTTGTCACTGTTATGGCCCGTTTACCAACACTACTTTTCTTTGACTTGTCCATTTTATGGCCAGTTTATCAAGTATATAATGGATTTGTGAGTTTTATTTGGAAAAATGTCAATCGAAAAATAATTGAATGAAAACAGATAATTATTTGGAATATTTAGCCAAGGTCCAATTCCAAAAGAAAGTCGAAGTGCAGTGGAGAAGCAATTATAAGATATAGATATATGCTCATGAAGTGTGTGTAGAACCGTAAAAGTAAAGGGCCGCAGGCAAAATTTTTTTTAAAAAAAATCGCGCGATTTTTTTAAATTAACACTCCTCAACACCCCTAGGATGAAGTTTATAGAGATGTTTCACAAGCTATTTGTGACCGGGTGACCATTTTCTAATACATTATTTATTTTTTTTTATTTATTTATTTATTTATTTCAATAAAAACATTACAATATGCAGTAATGATATTAACTATTTTAAACAAGAGTTTAAAAATAAAAATAAATTCTGCACCACCGACCCGGTGGGACAAAGTTTATAAGGCTATGGTCCGACTCACAGCAGCAAGGTGGACGGCAGTACAGAAATTACAAATCAAAAATTATCTTAAGTATAACATAACAGATTTTCTTATATTAGGTACAGAAAATTGAGAACTAATAACAGAATATAAGTTATTATATGTTGAGCAAAGAACATAAAATGGTTCATGAAGAGCGTAATTCGCAAAACAGCGCCGTAGAGATAATGGTTTAAAGTTACGTAAGGCTCTTGAGGGAACAGCAAACTTTAAATTGGATAGGAGCTCAGAAGAGTCAACGGTTCCGTTAATTAGATGAAATAGAAACATGGCACCATGGCAAGTCCTTCTGTTTTTAAGCGAGGGTAAATCGATAAGTTCCAATCTAGCAGAGTAGGGAGGAAGTCTAAGGCTAGGATTCCATGGAAGGCCGCGAAGAGCAAACAGCAAAAATCTTTTTTGTACTAATTCAATCATATCTTGGTAAACAGCATACTGGGGACTCCAGACACAGGAGCAGTACTCAAGGCCAGGACGCACCAGTGACATATAAAGTAGTTTAGTGGTATAGGGATCATCAAACTCTTTCGACCATCTTTTTATAAAGCCAAGATTACTATTAGCCTTATTGACCACGAGGGCAATATGATTATTAAAGCATAGTTTATTGTCAAATAACACTCCAAGATCATTAACGGATGAAATACGCTGAAGTTGAGCAGATCCAATTGAGTAAGGCATAATGCAAACATTAGAACGATAGAAGGACATCACTGTGCATTTGGAGTGGTTAAGGATCAAATCATTAGCTGAGCACCACGCACTCAAAGAATTTATATCATCCTGCAGCTGGTGATGAGTAGAGGGGTTGTTGTAAGAGACGCAAAGCTTTACATCGTCTGCGTACATCAGGACCTTAGCATGCAATATGACTAAAGGAAGGTCATTCATAAATAAGTTAAAAAGGAGAGGACCAAGATGACTTCCTTGCGGCACCCCAGATGTAACATCGATCACCTTCGAAAGCGTTTGACGGAATATAACTCTTTGAGTTCTATTAGTCAGGTAATCAGCAATCCACTTTAATAAATTTGGCTGAAAGCCAAGCATGTCTAATTTTCTAATTAGAAGATTGTGATTAACTTTGTCAAATGCCTTACTAAAGTCCGTGAAGACAACATCAGTCTGCATTTTGTTAAGAAAACCATTACTAATGTAATTACAGAATTCCAAAAGGTTTGTGGTTGTTGAGCGACGTTTCATGAACCCATGTTGCATGGGGCTAATTATAGAAAAACACAGGTGTTGCAAGTGGCAGACAAACATTTGTTCGAGCAACTTAGGAATTGCTGACAATTTTGAGATGCCTCGATAATTTTCGACACAAGATTTACTGCCCTTCTTGTGGAGAGGAATAATGAAAGAGCTTTTCCATGCCTCGGGAAACGAGGATGTAATAATAGAAGCATTAAAAAGAATACTTAACGGGATGCACAGTGAATCCGCACAATACTTGAGTATGCAACTAGGAATACCGTCGGGACCAGCAGAAAATTTTGATTTTAAGGCTTTCATAGATTTACAGACATGTGCACAAGTAAATAACGGAGGAAAAATTGAACTGCAGTTATAAATATTATAAGGATATGACAAACTTAGTTTAGCATCAGAATATGATTCTTGAAAAAATCTGGCAAATAGATTAGCTATTTCGGAGTCATTATCATGAATAACATTATTTAAGGACATAGACGGTGGAAAAGTTGACATTCTACGCTTTGAATTAACAAAAGCATAGAATTCTTTCGGATTATTCCTAAGGTTTTGTCTGCAACGGGCAAGGTAGTTTTGGTAGCAATGATTATTAAGGCGAATAAAGTTAGCTCGAGCTAAAGAATATTTTGAAAAACTAAAGAGCGTACCAGTCTTTTTGAACTTTTTGAAAAGCCTAGATTTCCTGTTTTTTAAGTTGGTTAAAGTTCTCGTAAACCACGGTAAGCGATTAGGGGTCGGGAGGCTCTCAGTATAGGGTACACATAAATCAAATGAAGACTCTAAGGTTCGGTTAAAGAAATCAACGGCATCATTTATGTTTGAGTATGCATTCAAGGCAGACCAATCAGTGGAAAAAAGAATGTTATTTAACCGAATGTAATTTGTTTTACGAAAACAACGAGTTCTTAAAGGTTTCACTTTAACGTCCTTGATTGGGGCACCATCAAACTCAATTTTAATTTCTAAAGTAGGATGATAAACATCCTCTGGGACGGAGAGCGGTGGTATTCTCGTTAATAGGCAATTATCAACGGAACTGAGGAAAGCCAAATCAAGAAGACGATTTTTACAATTTCGAATATGGTTAATCTGGAGCAAAGACATGTCAAATAAAGAGTCAATAAAGAAATGCTGTGACAAAGGGGTGAGGCAATTGGAATCATCAGAAACCTTCCAATCAATGTGAGGCAGATTAAAATCACCAATAGTAATCAAGGAGTCATTAGCAGAAAGAAATGAGTTTACATAAGAAATAGCACGAGAGTGGCTAAGATAGACAGAGTCATTAGATCCTGGATGAATGTATGAACATGTAATGTACAAAAAGTATGATTGCAGTTTTACTCTAACGGCCAGAAATTCTATGTCAGGGTCGATGGATAATGGAATTTGCTCAGACGGTAAGCTGATACTCACAGATATGAGTACACCACCCCCACGTCGAACAGGCCGATCGAGTCGGTATGTTAAAAATTTATCGACAAATAATTCAGAGCTATTAACTTTTGGGGTGAGCCATGTTTCAGTAAAAACGATTATATCAGCTTCGAAAGCGGCACTACCAATAAAAAGTTTGCTAAGTTTACCCAAAAGGCTTCTTACATTTTGATAGTGTAAAATGTAAGAATAATTTAGTTTTTTAAAACGTTGGCCGACGATGTTGATGCAACAGATGGCGATTTAGGCGGACGTCTAGTTCGAGGATTAGGTGACTTGAAATGGAACTCATGCATAACAGTATGTTGAGGCCAGAACGACGGTTCAAGCACAGATTTTAAAAAACGTTCAGGCAACGAAATTTTGAAAGATGCGATTTCGCGCTGATGCTTAAATGCGAATTTAGAGACAATAATCTCCTCAGGTATCCCATATTTTAGCTGACGGCAAATATGGCTTCTTACTAAATCTTCAGTGACTGCCGCCGCGAGTCTAGAAACAAAGATAGACTTTCGCGGAGGTATGGCAGACAGGACATCAGGCTGTAGAGTGGCTGAAGACAGTGGTGGAACAGCAGTCAGTGCATCAGAGCCATTATCAATAGCAACAGCATTGGCTGTCTCAGCAGCAAATGCTATGTCAGCTTTTGCATCCACGGCATTGGCCACAACAGAGACATCAGTGATAGAGATATTGGTGACGCATCCAACATCAGAAATGCTAGTGAAAGTAGCACATCCAACTTTAGTATTAGCATCAGGTTCAGCAACACTCGCTGCAGTGGCAGCATCAGAAATAGTGACATCGGTGCCATTGACTGTGATGCCAATATTAGGTGCATTTGCAGCAGCCTCAGAAATAGCTGATGCAGCGGTGGTGGTCACAAGGTGAACCTCCGTAAGACATCCCGAGGCAGATGTGGGTGTAGATATAGGTGTTGCCGGCAAATCAAGTTCTGGAACAGATAAATTATTATTAGGTAAAGAAAGATTGCTCTTCTTTCTTTTGGGAGACTCATTGGTCACTATAAGATTTTTAAAGTGTGACTCCATATCAAGAAATCTTGCATTGAGTTCACGAAAACCAGAGTTTACAAGATCAAACTTCAGCTGAGTTTGACGCATAAACACTCGCATATCAATTTCCATTTTTCGACAATCCCAGCAGGACCAGCTTAAGCCGCAGTTGGCTTTTATCAAATCACCTACTCGGCCACCAATATGGCCAAATTCAGCACAAGTAGTATGAGCAGTGTTATCACATAGCCAGCAATACACACAGGATTGTCGTAAGTTTATTTTGCGACCGTAAACGCAGCGGGCAGCACAGCAAAGACTCATGTTTCAAAAAAATAGAAAAAAGATTGTTAGTTAGAAACAACAAAACATAACAATCTAGAATGACAAGACAAATAATGTAAATGTAATGCAAAAGCAGTAAGCAAAGTACATTAGTTTGTAACTTGTGTGTGGAAGTATATATGTTTGAAGTATTGTAGGTAGACGCGAAGCGAAAACAGCTGAGTACCGCAAATTACAGCGAGACAGCAACTTCAGCAATAACAACACACACGTCAGGCGGGTCACTTGAGTTCAGCGCGAACAACAGCAATGTCTTAGGAAGCAATTGCAGCCCAAAACAACAGCAATGTTAGGCGTAGGAGTAAATGCACAAACAGCAATTGTTTAGAAGCAAGGCAAAGCAAAAACGAAAACTTTGTAATGCGCGACAACAACAATGTTAAGTTGCTTGTAGAAATCAACAGTTTATTAATATAAATCGTTTAAAAAGTCACTATCTATCGGTGCGCGGCTTAATAACGTTAAACAGTAGAGATATCTACATCGGAACAATAAGACAGAATTATTTGATAATTAATATAATCAGTATTTAGTATAATTCAGAGCGCAAGGTGAAAACACGTCTGACCACGACGAAGACTGTTTGCATGTGAATATCTGCAATTTTGTCAAAAATTTTAAGACCTACCTCAGTTTTATTGGAAAATATTGAAAAGCCAACTTGTTTTTTTATAGCAAAACACTTTTGGTACGTCAAAATTTGAATAGCCTACTTAAATTTTATGGGAAAATATTGAAAAGCCTACTAGGTTTTTTATAGCAAAACACGCAACTTTGAAATTAAATTACAAGAGAACCATGGCCGACCGCCAATTAATTTCTTCACGTAAATTCATAGAAAATCGCGGTCCATGGAGGGTATTTTTTTCGCTTAATTCTGAGGACAGGCCGCTAAAGTAAAGTATTACCATATTTAGGACCATATATAGTAGAGAAAATAGAAGATAATGACAATATTTTTATTAAAGATAGTAAAGATAAGAAACAGAAAGTACATAAGGATAGATTAAAAATATATATTCAATAAAACGTTTCATGAAAGAAAAACGGTCTAATCAACCTAAAAGCAAAAAAAAAAAAAAAAAAAAATGTTTTTATTCTTCTAAGAAAGTTAAAAATAAAATACAACATATATTCATATTATGATTCAAATATATATAAAAAAAAAATAAAATAATTATAAAAAAAAAAAAAAAAAAATTTGTCAAAAACGAAAATGTTTTAAGAAAAAGAGACCTTTTCCTATTCCAATATACATTAGTTTATTTTTAAAATTAAATACAATATATTAATACTAACACTAAATGACTACATGTATTACGTCATTTCTTTAAAAAGGGAGGTGTAGCATATCTACCCTACCATTTTCATAAATCAAAGGGTATAACAATACATTAATACATTGTGACACTTTGTCATAATAAATACAAACATACAAATGCCCAAAGACCACTTAGAATCATATAAACATTCCAGCGCGCAAGTAATACGATCCATCGCTTATATACAAGCATGCACTTTGCAGCTCAAGTGGTCAAACCATACATAACATATGCATGCCTTCTGCATACATATGTATATACTAATATATACATACATCTAAGTACATAGACATAAGCATTTCATGTTTCGGGTTAGCTGAACCCAACATGAACACTTAAGATTCATTGAATAAAGGCACCTAAAAGTATTCGGATGTGTTTTTCATCGTGTAGTAAAACCTATCCTTTACAATACAGTAGCATCATTGCAGGGAGCACAAGTGCAAAGCTGATATCGTCCCATTTACATTTCAACTTTTCACAGGAATTTGTATTTCAGTTTGATGTTCTACGTGCAAAAGTTGCCGGCTCAAATTTGGAAACTCTATCATTGTTTTTAATTTAATTTTATTCGATGCACCCATTTTTTACGATTTAATTATTTATAAAATATGAAAATACCATCGATTTGTAGCCGATTGTAATAAAAGACGTCCGTTTACTTCGCTTCTCAATTATATATTATTCTTTTCATCATCTGGCAACGCGTAAACTAGATATGTACAATTGATTAACAGAGTATTAGGGATGTGATATCGGTTTTACAGATGTTGAGTTATTGGCCTGCTAAATCTCGGCCATTCTGACTCTGAGATTATCACCCAATCTTAAATTTTAAGGTAAAATTTTACTTTAGCCGCCTGTCAACTAAATTTAGCAAAAAAATTATCCTCCATGGACCTCGAATTCCTAAGAATTAACGTGAAGAAATTAATTGGCGGTCGGCCATGGTTCTCTTGTAATTCTCTAGTAAAAGTTGGGTGTTAAGCTATAAAAATACAAATAGTATTTTCAATATTTAAATATAAAAATTTTTCTTACAAAGACTTGATTTTCGCCTGATCGGTTCAATGGTAGCTATATGATATAGTGGTCCGATCTGAACCATCTTTGGACAGGATACCCGTTACTTATTCCAATATATATAAAAGTACTTAAGAGAAATTACTTGTTTTGCTCAGAAAACTTTAATTCGCCATTCTACTTGTCCGATCTTGATCCGATTCTGTGCAATAATAGATAATACTCATAGACGTTAATTAGCACACATAATGTATTTTCTTAAAAACTGTATGTTTGGTGGTTTTTCGCGATTTGCAGGGGCGTATGGGGCCGTGGCTTATTCCCATTTTACACTGCAGCCATTAACAGGTCACTAACGACAGTTCATGACAGTTGAGCTGAAAATAGTGACTGCCGCTGTTGTTAGCGACTGTCGTAGCGACTGCCGGAACCAGTGTTGGTAAATAAAATTTTATTAACAGAGTGATAACATTGTCAATTTTATATTTTGCAACACTGGAAAATCGAACTGACAATTTTGAAAAGCTATTTTTTGAGAACTGAAAATAAAAAGATATAATTTGTTGAGAAGCGAAAAGAGTAAGTGCCATTTATTTTGTGGCAGAAATCCATTAAAATATTGCACACACTTGCTGCTGACACTTGTAACGAAGCTTTTCCAGCCGAGGTCGACGTCTCAGTCTGGCCAGGGCCATTTACAGAAAATTTGTAAATTTCTGGATCAACTAGAGGAGCTACGGGAGCGCAAGAGGGTATGCGTGCGCTCTCGTAAGGATCGGCATGGTTCCCTATTTGTATTTGCCCTTTCACAACTGGTTGGCCCAGATAGGCGCGGTACCCTACCGTCGGGCACAAGGGAGGATCCCCCAGACTTGAGTCCATGGAGACACCCCATTGAGCCTTCCGGCAGGGCACGCACGCTGCATCCGGCCCAGGTGCCGGTCCGACCGGTACCAAGGATGACCGTGGAGGGACGTAGGGGCAACGCCCTTTATTGTCCCGACCACGACACCCCCAGCGCCGTGTCAGGCCGGGCCCCGGACCGGACTCCTCCGAAGGCTGACCCAGTTGTCCTACCGAAGCCTACCGTCGGGCGCAAGGGAGGATCCCCCCGACTCGAGTCCGTGGAGACACCCCATTGAACCTCCCAGTAGGGCACACACACGTTGCATCCGGGCCAGGTCCCAGTCCGACCGGTACCAAGGATGACCGTAAAGGGACGTAGGGGCAACGCCCTTTATTGTCCCGACCACGACATCCCCAGCGCCGTGTCAGGCCGAGCCCCTGGACCGGACGCCTCCGAATGCTGGCCAAGATCCTGCAGGGTGGTAGGGCTATCACGGGAGACGTAGGGGCAATGCCCTTTATAATCTCGCCATGACGTCGCGCGTTGCCTCGCTGCGGGTAGTGGCGTCGTTGCTGCCGGAGCGGTAGCGGTCGTCGCGTTGGCGGCGAACTGTGCGGTAGCTGTTGTTGTTGCTGGTGCAGAGGCAGCGGCGGCTCACCTCTAGCACTCACACACACACACACACACACGTTTTGGTTGGCGGAGTCACCCCTCAACACACAATCCCACGCTGTCACTCGCAAGTTGTCCTCGTCGTTTTCGCTGTTGCTCTTCCCTCGTTGTCGTTGTTCGCTGTCTGGTTGTCGTCTCCTTCATGCACTTGCACCACTTGTCGTTTTTTTCACTGTCCCTTTGTAGTTTTCCCGAACGATGCGTCTGCACTTTGCGAGTCCGCCAGAAAAGTGACCTTGTCCGCCAACACGTCTGCACACTTCAAGCTCACCAGAAAGGGACGCTCACGCCGCATAATGGCCGCCGATCGCCGATATCAACCCTCCTGATATCGATACTGCTATGCAATGTTGCCACCCTTGCAAAATGAGCGAAATGTGGATCATCGTCCTAAAGGTGGACGATGACCTAAAGATCGAAATGAACTATCGGCTCCATGCCGAATGACTAGTTCTCGATTATAGTTCGGTTCTTACGAACTATTGGCTCCGTGCCGTAAAAAAATGTAGGTGGCTTCATGACATAAAGGTAAATATTGTGGGGTCAGCGGAATGCTGCCTCACACACTCCGAAAGATACTGCAATATTCCGATACTCCGCTGTCGATCCAAGAGTATACAGAGTAATTGCGATACGTTTTCTCAATTGGATGCTGGGGCGAAAGTTTGTATCTTTTCTTTCCAATTGTGGTAGCTTTCGCACAATCTCCTCAAAAATATGGCGCTCCATTTCATATTGGGCACTTCCAACTCCCTAAAGCAGCCGCTCCATTTCGATGCATGCAACATTAGTTCCACCTAACTATGTACATCAATAAACATAATAAACTAACTTCCATCCAAATGACCTTTTCCACTGACATCAATGCACTAGATGCAGATAAAAAGGAAGCATTAGCTTCTTGAAGTTGGTTATTGTACAAACTAACGACTTTCTCATCCTCATCGCTTGCCTGCGTTCATTTTATATAAATTTTTTATTGTGAAATTCCAATTTGTCAAAATAGCCCAGATGTCAGTTAGTGACTATTTTTTAGTGACTGATGCGATGTGAACGAACTTTTTGTCGCAGCTAGCGACTTTGCTTAGTGACTCCAGTGTAAAATGGGTATTACAAAAGACTTGTAAAATAAAAATCAAAAATAATGATTAATTTTAATTTTAATTTTTTTTAAATTAAAGTAACGATTAATTTAAATTTATAAACTAAAAGTCTTAAAATAATCATTAAAAATGATTTTTTTTGGATATTCCTCATAACAGTTATGGTCCCTGTAATATATTTATGTGTATTATATATTTATTTTGGGGAAATTTTCGAAATTTGAAAAAACAATATAACATAAAAGTATGCTATTAAAGTAAATGACTTAAGTATAACGTCATTGCTAAGAAGTATGTGTAACTAATTAAAATTTAAGTGATGAGTCCTTGCAATTCTCAAGTGGCTTAGACTTATATGCAATGAGGTAAGTATGGAACAGAGAAGTTGATTAAAAATCAAGTGTCGAAAGTGAACAAAAGTGAAATTTTTAATATGAGTGCAAGTGAACCTGCTGTATTCGAAGAAACTAGCATGAGTGCAAGTGAACCGCCTTCAGAGAACAGTATAAGTCCATTTAAAGACGAATGCAGTAATCAATCTATGATTAATTTGTTCTCAAATTGCTCGTAAGTATAAAATTTGTCAATTTTAAATGGACATAAAAAATTATTATTATCTATAAAAATTTAGGACTAGCACAACATTTGAGGTCAATGCTGAGGAAGCGCAATTGCCATTAATTTTAAATGGAAAATATTTTAAAATTGTCCATGCAGTAAGTTAAAATTTTTCCGTATCTAAAAAATAAAAAAAAATTTTTTGTAAAGAGGCAGAATCTTTCAGACAGCCATTTTGAGAAATTGGTTTTGCTAAAAGCTAATAATATATTTTGAAAAAAAAACATACGAAAATTACTTTTATTTATCCGGGGGTTTTAGAAAAGCCCTATTTTTTCAATTGCATAGAAATATCGTATAAAGCTATCAAATAAATTTTGGAAAAACAATTTTCCATTTTTTTAGCTCGATACCCAAAAAATGGGTATAGAGCCTATTAGATTCGTGTCGATTATGGTACAGAATTTTGAACACATATATCTCCGCAACTATAAAAGTAAGAGCAACCAAATTTGGTGACAGTACTCCTAGGATGTTGATCTATACTAAGTTTGTATTTAAATTTGACCCCGCCCACGTCCGCCCACGTAAATGATATAAAATCTAATAACAAGAGCACTATTAAAGCTACAGCATTGAGACTTGGCACACAGGATGGGGGGACGAGTGTGCTGAAAATTTCATTGAGATCGGTTTATAAACAGGGAAGTAGTTTGAGAAAATATGATATATGGAGAAAATATAATCACCTGGATCTCAGAGACTATAAGAGATAGAGATTCCAAATTTTGTGACAATACTGCTATGTTGCGCACGCAGATCAAGTTTATTTTAGAATTTTGCCACGCCCCCCAATTATCCTGTAATCGACAAAAAACTAAAATATCCAAATACAAGGCCAATTTAATAGGTACAGATGTCAAAATCTGCACACACACTAAACACAATTTTGATAATGCATCCTGAAAACTGCATTGCAATCGGATAACAAATACAGAAGATATTAAATCAAAACTTCACATTTCTCATGCCTACGTGCAGTGGCCAGATTTTGGTACCAAACTTGCAGCAATGCATGCGATTTGTGGGTACATTGGACTCGGGATCAAAACAACTCTTTGTTTTGAACCAAATTATTTATTATTATTATTATTTTTATTTTTTTTTTCATTCTATTAAATTAATTACGTATTAATTAATAATTACATACTTTTTAAATGAATACTTTACATACTTAATCAATAATTTTATGTGATGCACATTTTGCAATCAGTACCATGAATTAGCAGCAAAACGAATTTGGTTCTATAAATAGCTTTATTTGCACATGTATGTATGTGTGTATGTAGGGCTTCTCTTCTAACGAGCGAGACATAATTGAAACAAAAGAAACGTGCAAAACGTACAACGAAAAAAAATGATATACATTGATATTGCCACATGCAAAACGACATTTGCAAGCATACACTCAGAAAAGAACCGGTCGATCTAGTATAAAATCAAGACCATTTTTGCAATTTATCTTAATTAATGAACAATTGGTCATGATATTTCATGAACTCTTAGGTGTATTTTTGAGAAAAGACGTCACCTGGCGAGCATGCTCGACAGTAGAATACCCTGAGCCCACGTACTCTTTTATAAAAGTTGATTTTTGTTTGTTCCTACGGCAACTATATGATATATGGAACCGGCTTTTAACTAAATCTGGTCAGAATGTACAATACCAACATAAATACATATTCTATCAGTTTGATTACCGCGCTTTTGGGTTATACTGTATTTTTAGTCCACTTATCGCCTAAATTCTTAGGTAATGTATTACCTAAATAATGTATTTTCAGTCCGCCCTTTCTTCAACATACCACAAGGAACTCAACATCTGCATTAATTACAGAAGCATGAAAATCTCATGGATTCGGCTCGGGATGTTAGAAATTGTCTCTTTAAAATGAAACTTCGCCAACTAGCCAATAAAGTGCTCCTTTCTGCGCCCATAGCGTGGGACTTGTTTTAGCGTATTTAAATTTACTGGTGCCACGTCCAATTTGTGGGCGACAAAGGGGGCGTGGCCAAATTTTGAAACAAACTTGATCTGCTTGCAATATAGGCGAACCTACATACCAAGTTTGGTGGCTCTAGCTCTTATAGTCTCTGAGATCTAGGTGTTCATACAGACGGACAGACAGACGGGCAGACGGACAGACGGACATTGCTATATCGACTCGGCTATTGATGCTGATCAAGAATATATATACTTTATGGGGTCTGCCACGCCTCCTTCTGCCTGTTACGCACATTTTCGTTAAAACAAACCCAATAGACCCCTGTACTTTTTTTAAGTACGGGGTCTAAAAAGTGTTTCGCTCAGAGAGAGATCGTATGTGGAAAATTTTTTTATGTTTGAAAAATTGGTTGACGGTTATTGGCACTGTGCACTTTGCTTTTGCCTTTGACATTTTAACATTATCATTAATGCAGGGAGATTGTAAAATATATAACAAAGAGACTCCGCCCCTGTTTGCTTCGCTCGCGTTACTACAGTCTATTTTTCATACTAAGAATTGGATTTCGCCCGATCGGTCCTATGTTAGCAATATGATATAGTGGTTTGTTTCCCGGTTACCAACTTCGGTTAGGATGTATAAAACTAATTAAATTATTTTATAAAACCAAAAAGTTTTTCATACTAAAACCTAATTTTGACCCGATCGGTCCTAGGACAGCTATATGATACAGTGGTCCGATTTGCACCAACTATGGTCAGGATATATAAAACCATGTAAAATGCATATTGTATTAGTTTGGTTGAGATTTATCATAAAACAAAACAGATTTTCACAGCAAAACTTGATTTTCGCCCGATTGGTCCTGTGACAGCTATATGATATAGTGGTCCGATATTAACCAATTTCGGTCAGGATGCTTAAAACTAACTCAAATGCATATTCCATCAATTTGGTTAAGATATTTCATAAAACAAAATAGTCTTTCATACTAAAAGCTAATTTTGATCCGGTCGGTCCTATGACAGCTATATGATATAGTAGTCCGATTTGAACCAATTTTGGTCAGGATATATAAAACCATGTTTAATGCAAATTGTATTAGTTTGGTTGAGATTTAACATAAAACAAAAAAGTTTTTAATACTAGAACCTGATTTTCAAACTAAAACGTGATTTTCGACCGATAAAAAAATATATATTTTCAGTTAACAGGTAATATCTTCCAAACCCCTCAACCAAAATTTATGTGTCATATATCAATATACGTTCTACAACATACTCAAAATATAAGCTAAAAAAGTCCTCAAACTCATCATTCCAATGATATATAGCACGTATCTGTAGTTTGCATTGGAGTTTTAATTTTAGCGGGAAATAGCGTTTTCCCGCTAATCTAGCGGGTTTGGGTGATCGAGGTATCAATCGACCCGTATTTTTGATTAGAATTTTTTAAAAATAAAAAATTTTACCACAAGGCCCCAACGGTCCCATTAGCTGCGATCGTTAAAATTTGGCCCTCCCACTTACACCCCCGTATCTCATGAACCAGGTGAGTTAGAAAAAGTAGTATGCCATTTTTCAAGTAGGGACTCAACCTTTCGATCGGTATATAACTCGATCTGATCAGACAGTCGTAGCAAATTTTCCAAATTAGCTGTATATATTGCTAGTCGCCTTTCGCACCCTTCGTGCTGCTTTCGTCACTAGAGCGAACTGCCGTTTGCAGTGATGTTGTGTTAGAATTCTATGTAAATTAAATGTTATTTACATTTACTATGTAAATTCATGTTTTTAATAAATTTATCTTTCAATTTCTTTTGATTCAAATATATAATTAAACTAAATTTTGATCTTCAATTATGTAACTATATGAATTAAGTGTTGGTTAATTTATTTATTACAACATTTTGCATGTTAAACGTGTAGTCTTAGTTTTATCTCTCTTAATGTTTTACATATGCTTGACAAGACCAAATAATAATGTTAAGCTAGAAACTTTTTTTGTTTTGTAGCGTGCTTAAATATGTATGTATGTGTGCACTTAACAGATCTTAGAATTGTGTATATGGCTGTCTTGCTCTCCCTAATGCTTTACGCAAATGTATGTCTATTTGACTTTACATTGGCTCTTCTTCAATTCTTTATTGCGCGTTGTCTTCGAGTGATTTTGAAATTGACTTCCGACTATCAAGCTCGTTCGCCATGGACAGAAATAGGTGGTAATCACTCAGATCCGGACTATACGGTGGATGCAAAAGAACCTCCCATCCGAGCTCCCGGAGCTTCTGGCGCGTCACCAAAGATGTGTGTGGCCTGGCGTTTTTCTGATGGAAGACAATTCGGCCTCTGTTGATCAAAGATGGCCTCTTCTGCATGAGTGCTGCATTAAAGCGGTCCAGTTGTTGGCAGTACAAGTCCGAATTGAGAAGAACCTTCCTGGCCGTCAATCCAGGCTTGACCACCGTCTGGGCAGCTTCACCGCTTTTCGACCACGACCGTTTGCGATTCACGTTGTCGTAAGTGACCCACTTTTCATCGCCAGTCACCATCCGCTTCAAAAACGGGTCGATTTTGTTGCGATTCAGAAGCGATTCGCATGTATCCATAAGGGCAAAAATGTTTTTTTGCGTCAAGTCGTGTGGCACCAATACATCGAGCTTCTTTTTGAATCCAAGCTTCTTCAATTGGTTTATAACGGTTTGATGACTCATGCCCAGCTCTTGGCCGATGCTACGGCTGCTACTATGCCGGTCTCTTTCAATCAATTCAGCGATTTTATCGCAATTTTCGACGACAGGCCTTCCGGACCGTGGCGCATCTTCGATCACCTCTGCACCAGAACGAAAACGTTGAAATCATCGTTGTGCGGTCGAAATGGAAACTGTATCGGGTCCATAATTTTTAATTTGGTGGCAACTTATTTCAATGTATAGCAGAAGCATCTGCTTTCAATCGTAACGATTGTTTTTTTTATTATATGTTATTTTATTTTATTCTATTTTATTTAATAGGTTTTAATGTTAATTTTATTTATTTTATTTTATTTTATATTTTATTTTATTTTATTGTATTATATTTTTAGTAAATAGCGAAGTATAACTCCGTCAATCACCCCCGATTGTTTCCAGTGTGTCGTGCTCAACTACGATTGCACACTTCGCACCCCTTTTCTCGACTGTACCTTTTGCACGTGTCGATTTACACAATTCGACCACGTGCCCGCATAAGAGCAAAAAGAAAAAAACCAAGAAACGCCAAGAACACGAAGACGCAAACTAACGGCACTCGACTTCCCTCTCGCTCTCTCTTTTATTGCGACGACGATCGAACTTTTCAGCTGACACTGTGCCATCTTTTCTTGCCGCGTGTCTGGGTATGCTTGACCGGTAACCGCCCTAACCTCTAGCTTCACGTTTTCGGGGCTTTAAGTCGGTCCGCGTGATATTTGCAAAAGACAGAGTCCCCTCGTAAATAAGTATATTTCCACAAGAAATTTATAATTGAGAGACCCGTCATTTGCAAAACAGATTGTACACTTATTAACCAGAAAACTGTGTCACTCTAATATGCCCCTGACCCGCCTCAACGACGAAAAGTTAACATCAAAAAACACAAAATACAGGGTATCAGGTTCGGCACATGTCATGGGAAACAGGTCCAAGACTAAGTACATCACACGTTTCCTTCGTATCGAGCAAAGTTAAACTTCAGCGCGACAGGGTATTTCACAGTCGGCGAACGCAAAACACCAATCGCCCAACGATTGCGACATATTGACGATTGACTACCATTATGTTCACGCCTAGCCTTTGTTTAACCTGAGATTCAATTATGCTTTAATGGTTAAATTCTTTTATTGTAACTTATTTACGCACATAAGCTCTTCAGTGATCGATGGGGGAGAAGCCCGGCTTAGCTTCTGTTTGATTAAAAGTGCAGCCTGCGAAAGTTTACATTATCGGTATGCGAAATTTGGGGTGGCTTGGCTACTCTTTGTTTAGAATTGCAGCCTGTGAAAGCTTACATTATTGGAATGGGGAATTTGGTGTCTAGACTTATGTATAACGTGGACATAGAATATATTATGTATAACGTAGACATAGAATATGTCGCTTCCCTCTCCTTAAGAGGCGAGCCTGCGAGTCAAGGTGACACTGAACGGTAAAGTTTTGGCAATGTTGTTTGTGTCATCTCGATAATTGCGTCTCTTTGTTCTTCTTCTTCTGGTTGAACCGAGTGCTTTGTTTGGTTCTTGGGTTTGTGAATTTGTTTCTAAAATTTTTTATGGATTAACATTATAAGATTACAAGATACATATTTTAGATATAAGAATATAATTATGAATGTGATGGTTATGATTATGATGATTGCATATTTAAAGACACTATTTTGTGATACAATTTTTACAATGTCATCATGCTTGATAGGTTTAACTTTAATTATTTCTAAGGAGGGATACAGTGGTGTAAGATCAACTTCTGGTTGTAGATAGTTGTCGCTTAAAATTATGTCATTTATTTGCATTTTGCATTGATTTATACTTATAATTTTATTGCCCTGAATATTAAGATCAACATTATTTTTCTGGCAAACTTCTTTAAAGTTGTATTAGTTACGTTCCAAGTTACAATGGTATTTGATTGAATGTATTTTATCATTTCTTTGTTATTTATGCGATCAAAGTTACAAATTGGTGTTGTGTGTAGTAAAATTTTTGTTATGCATTCGTCAATTACTGGTTTATTATCTCGATTATAAATTTTTATTATCTTTTTCAAAATAAGAAGTACTAATGTAATCAAGTTGTTAGCCATTATGATCAGAATATGGAATAATTTTGATAGTGCTAGTGGAGTGAAAGTCAATTGGGATATGGGATATAATTAGTATGATATTATCTTGTTAGTTAATCCAAGTGGCTGTTTTAATTAGTAGTATGTTTCGGTTATTCACGCTGTCAAGTTTGTCATAGGCAAGTAGTTTTGGATTGAAAAGTCCTAGTCTTGACAATTGCATACCCATTTCAATGTCTTCTATGTATTCTATAAATTGTGATAATTGGTAAGTAAAAGTATCTTGTATATTTTTCATATTTTGATGTTCTTGTATTCTTTTCATATCATTGTTGATTATGTTTATTATATCATTTATTTCAATAATTTGAACGATATTTAAAGATAGATTATTAATGTTTTTTTTTTAACTCTACTCTGTCGTTATCGTCAAGTGTACCAAAAAGGAATTTGTATAATGAGCCTACTACATTGAACAGTCCGCGTTCATTACGATTTTCATGCTGAAAGATTATACCATTTAGTTCTTGCTGTAATTTGTTGTATAAGTGATTAATTTGTGTTGAATTTTTAAATAATGAAATAGATCTACGGAAATATTCGTTTGCTATTATTATTTCAGTTACGTTAATTCGCAATGAGTGATGTTCGAACCTTGTTGGTAATTCTAAAGGTTTGTCTGAAAATAGTAAGGATCCGTGTCCAAGTTATTTATCTTGATTTGTTAGGAGTGACATATGGTCTATTAAATATTTTTCGGCTTTATCTATAGTCATGTTATCGTATGTAATGTCAATTATTAATTTTTTGAAGTAGTTTTCCTTTTTTATGTTTAGAATTTAGAAAATATAATTTGTCTTTTAAATGTGTTTATTGTTTTCTCTGTAGTGAATATTAAATTACTATTGTCTTCGTCAGCGCTATGTTGTGTTTCTTCTCCGAAATAAGTCTGTTTTATTTTGATTCGTGATAGAGCGTCAGCTATGTGGTTTTCTTTTCCTTTTTATATATTTTATGTCTAAGTCATATTCAGATAATTGAACTCTCCATCGGGTTAATTTTGAATTTGGTTCTTTCATTTTGTACATCCAACATAATGGCTGATGGTCACTATTGATTTCGAAATGTCGTCCTAGTAGGTAATGTCTAAAAGTTTTTGTTGCCCATACAATGGCTAAAAGCTCTTTTTCTATACTGCTCTAAGAGCTTCATTAATTGCGTCAGTGGTTAAAACGAATTTACTTTTGAAGTCTGGAATTTTTAGGATTGGGTCATTAGAAATTAGTTGTTTTAATTTTCCAAAAGCTCTTATGTATTCAGGATTTTGAGTCTTTTCTAGGTACTGCTGTCATTGGTTTGGCTATGTCTGCAAAATTTGGAATGAACTTTCTGTAGTAACCGGTTAATCCAAGAAAATCTTTTATTTCTTTGGTTTTTGTGGGAATTGGATATTTCTGAATTGCTTTGATTTTATCAGGATTGGGTTTTATTCCATCCCTAGTTATGACATGTCCTAGGAATGAAGTTTCTTGTTTTAGAAACTCGCATTTATCAAGTTGTAGTTTGAGATTTGCTTCAGAAAGCTTCTCGAAAACTAATTGAAATGATTGCAAATGTTCTTCTAAGGATGTTGAGAATACAATTATAAATCAAGATATACCAGACAATGTTTATTTAGTAACGGTCGTAAAGGTCGGCGAAAACCCTCGACTGAACCCTCCACGAGGGTGCCGACTGGTAATAACACTCCAATTGTTCCTTTTAGGAACTGGTGTTAGCTAAGACATTAGTCGAAGACATGTGCAATGGCTCCTCAATAGACTTAACGCATGCCTGAAGCTCCTGTCATGGTCTTGAGGTAAACGAGGGCTGGACTACGGTGTCATGCGACCCGTGCCGATAGTCAGCCTGGCTGGGGGCCATTAACAAAAATAGCCCAGTCGTAAACGGAGCGGCCGGATACCTGGCGCCCTCCGGTCGTGATAGCCTTACCTGCATAGTGCGGATCTCTGTGCAGGCGGACCACCCTTTCTCCGCAACTCGTGGGACTCAAAACATGAATTCAATCAACAATAAAAACACAAACATAAATAACAACAAAAATATAAAAAATAAAAAAACCCAAAAAAACAAAAACATCAACGACGACGGAACCGCGGGTTCTTCGTCCTCGGCAGCGGCAGGGGCTTCAAAGCCTGGGCAAAGCCTACCACAGACGCCGGAGATGGTCACCATGCCAGCCGGTGGACCTTGCAAAGCTGGTCCAAGTAAACCCGTATTCCACCCGGGCCTTGGGGTAGATGGAGTGATTCTACCATCTACTGTCACCAAAGGATCCGTGCCCAAGTTATTTATCTTGATTTGTTAGGAGTGACATATGGTCTATTTAATATTTTTCGGCTTTATCTATAGTCATGTTATCGTATGTAATGTCAATTATTAATTTTTTGAAGTAGTTTTCCTTTTTTATGTTTGGAATTTAGAAAATATAATTTGTCTTTTAAATGTGTTTATTGGTTTCTCTGTAGTGAATATTAAATTACTATTGTCTTCGTCAGCGCTATGTTGTGTTTCTTCTCCGAAATAAGTCTGTTTTATTTTGATTCGTGATAGAGCGTCTGCTATGTGGTTTTCTTTTCCTTTTTATATATTTTATGTCTAAGTCATATTCAGATAATTGAACTCTCCATCGGGTTAATTTTGAATTTGGTTCATTCATTTTGTACATCCAACATAATGGCTGATGGTCACTATTGATTTCGAAATGTCGTCCTAGTAGGTAATGTCTAAAAGTTTTTGTTGCCCATACAATGGCTAAAAGCTCTTTTTCTATACTGCTCTAAGAGCTTCATTAATTGCGTCAGTGGTTAAAACGAATTTACTTTTGAAGTCTGGAATTTTTAGGATTGGGTCATTAGAAATTAGTTGTTTTAATTTTCCAAAAGCTCTAATGTATTCAGGATTTTTTGAGTCTTTTCTAGGTACTGCTGTCATTGGTTTGGCTGTCTGCAAAATTTGGAATGAACTTTCTGTAGTAACCGGTTAATCCAAGAAAATCTTTTATTTCTTTGGTTTTTGTGGGAGTTGGATATTTCTGAATTGCTTTGATTTTATCAGGATTGGGTTTTATTCCATCCCTAGTTATGACATGTCCTAGGAATGAAGTTTCTTGTTTTAGAAACTCGCATTTATCAAGTTGTAGTTTGAGATTTGCTTCAGAAAGCTTCTCGAAAACTAATTGAAATGATTGCAAATGTTCTTCTAAGGATGTTGAGAATACAATTATAAATCAAGATATACCAGACAATGTTTATTTAGTAACGGTCGTAAAGGTCGGCGAAAACCCTCGACTGAACCCTCCACGAGGGTGCCGACTGGTAATAACACTCCAATTGTTCCTTTTAGGAACTGGTGTTAGCTAAGACATTAGTCGAAGACATGTGCAATGGCTCCTCAATAGACTTAACGCATGCCTGAAGCTCCTGTCATGGTCTTGAGGTAAACGAGGGCTGGACTAAGGTGTCATGCGACCCGTGCCGATAGTCAGCCTGGCTGGGGGCACTTACCAAAAATAGCCCAGTCGTAAACGGAGCGGCCGGATACCTGGCGCCCTCCGGTCGTGATAGCCTTACCTGCATAGTGCGGATCTCTTTGCAGGCGGACCACCCTTTCTCCGCAACTCGTGGGACTCAAACATGAATTCAATCAACAATAAAAACACAAGCATAAATAACAACAAAAACATAAAAAATAAAAAACCCAAAAAAACAAAAACATCAACGACGACGGAACCGCGGGTTCTTCGTCCTCGGCAGCGGCAGGGGCTTCAAAGCCTGGCCAAAGCCTACCACAAACGCCGGAGATGGTCACCATGCCAGACGGTGGACCTTGCAAAGCTGGTCCAAGTAAACCCGTATTCCACCCGGGCCTTGGGGTAGATGGAGTGATTCTACCATATCCTGTCACCAAAGAGGCACAGCAGAGCAGTAGTGCGGCAGTGCCACTTTCAGGTGCAGGTACGATGGGGAAACCTCTAACAGCCAGCGTCGCAAGGAAGTTCTCATATGCAGAGAAAAGAACTGCTGGCAACATCCTTCAGCGCCAAAACGCGGGATCAGAGGCCAGTCCTTCAGCGGAGTGGCTGGAAAAGGTGGCATGGGCCAAGAGTGTGCTTCCCGCTTATAGCGAGCAGGCACCTAGGGCGCAAGCTATGGCTCAGGCCAAGAGACAGCGATCTCAGGAGACTCCTGGCCCATCTGCCAAGAAGTCGAGGGTTCAGATGGGCAAATCTTTCGCCCAAATCGCCAAAGAACGGATCCTTATAGGAATCGTTGACCGAGGTGATTCGGGTGGGAGAATTCCCAGGAACCAGTGGAAGTGGGTGGAGACGGCACTGGCCATCCGCTGCTTCGAGATGCTGGAGCAGGAACCTGGGCCACCAACGGTCTGCAAAGATGTTGGGTGGTACCAGGGCAACGTTAAGGTAATAGCTTGCGACGATGAGAGGTCTGCAGAGCTCTACAGAGCGGCAGTCTCCAATATCGGCGAGGTATACCCAGGAGCCAAGTTGGAGGCTGTAAAGTGGAGCGACATTCCAGTCCGGCCCAGGGCCAGAATGTGGATTCCATCCTCCATCAAGGAACCGGAGCGAATCGTGAAGATGCTCCAGCGTTGCAACCCGAGTCTCCCCACTCACGACTGGAAAGTTGTGAAGGTAGAGAAGATGAAGGGACCAACGAATCAGGTCGTGCTAAACAAAGAATCGCTCGCCCCAATTGAGGCCGCTGGCAACGAGCTAAACTTCGGTTTCAGCTCGGTCTCCATCCGGGTTTACAAGTCGGATACCGCGGCCGGGATAGATTCTCCCGACATGCCAGTCGAGGAGGATATAACGGCAGAGCCAGAGGATCCGGAGCATAGCGACGCTGAACGCGGCTACACTTCCGATGCGTCCACCATAACGCGGGATCTTAAAGCAATGTGCCAACTGGGTGAAGGAGAGGCCACCTCTGATGTAGCGTCGGACGATGAGGACGCGAACGTGACAGTGGTGGAGGGACCATCTTCAGATGTCTGTAAAGATTCTGCAGATAAACCTCCACCACTGTATAGCAGCCTCCGCTGCACTGCTATTTTTTTATTTTTTTAATTCGATATTTATTTCTTTTCTATCATAATATTCCTTATTTTTAGCTTTATGTTGTTCTAACATTATTCTGGCTCTTTTATAGGCCTGTTCTAACCTAAACTTAGATTCCTTAGCGTAATCTTCTATGTTGTATAATGGATTAATCTTATCTATTGTATTAAAATATTTTGGCAAATTGCTTTGTTTGCCGAAAACTAGCTCATATGGACAATAGTCATGTGCCATAGAGGGAGTCGTGTTGAAACAGTAAACAAAATATTG
Source organism: Drosophila phalerata (assembly GCA_951394115.2). NCBI lineage: Eukaryota > Metazoa > Arthropoda > Insecta > Diptera > Drosophilidae > Drosophila > Drosophila phalerata. Next base: position 877,383 of record CATOAP020000069.1, read on the forward strand.
AAGCCATACATCCCAATCTGTTTTATCAACAGATATATATGAACGGATGTAGTCATTAAAGGTTCTGTGACTTCTTTCGACTGCTCCAACAGTTTGCAGGTGGTGTGCTGTAGACGTTATATTGTCTATTTTTAGGTATTTGCACAAATCGCTAATTATGGAATTTCTATATTCAGTTCCCATGTCCGAAATGAACGTCTTCATTGGACCGAACTTCAGTATTAAAGATTCGAATATTGCTTTTGCAATTGTATTAGCATTTTTGTTTGGTACTGGAATAGCTACAAGATATTTCGTTAAATCGCATATCAATGTAATTGCGTATTCGTTGTTATTTTCAGATTTAGGTAGCGGACCTATAGTATCCACTATCACTCTGTCAAAAGCGCTTATTGTTGTGTCAGTTATTGTCATTGGTGTCTTTGTATGGGTCATCGCATTTTATGGCATCTACGTATGTACTCTTTGACATGACGAGTCATGTTTTTCCAATAGTAGTGTCTTTTGATTTTTGCTAGCGTTTTAGTAATGCCTGTATGACCTCCTTGTATGGGATCGTCATGAAATGTAGACAGTATTGCTTCTTTTTCTTATTCATTATTAATTAGGGTCACCGGCTGGAGTAGCGCTACTCTTAATGATTTTAATATTTTATTGCCCATATTTTTAAAAGTATCTATTGAAACTAATTCAAAGATCTTTCCGCTCGGTGCCACTTTGAGTTGGCTGATCTCATGTATACCGGCTTGTATTTCAAGCCTTTGGAAAAACTGACCTAAGTAAGAGTTCCATTGGTGTACAGATCGCTAACATCAATTCTTGCAATAACTTTATTTCCATGTTTTAGAAGACATATTTTATTTGTTAAATGCAAGGCCACTACTTTTCGTACATCGTCATTTTTTATGACTTCATATACGTTGGGCTTAGAAGCTTTTTGAAGACTTTGCCTTAGCAAAAGTTCTTTTTCATTTCCTGCGCAGGGTTTATTTTGTCTACTTTGTTGCCTGGTAGTGACTTTCAGGACTTTACTTTTTAAATCTTTTAGTTCGGATATAGTTATCCGACAGAGGGCGTCTGCCACGAAATTATCTTTGCCCTTCAGATACTCTACAGTAAAATTATATTCCTCTATGTCAAGCTTCATACGCGTTAGCTTTGAGCTTGGGTTTTTCATTGAAAACAAGTAAGTCAATGGTCTGTGATCTGTTTTGACAGTGAAGTGTCTACCATAAACATATGGTCTGAAATAAGTTATTGCCCAATGAATTGCTGCCAATTCTTGTTCTGTTGTGCTTTTATTGCTTTCTCCTTTAGTAAACGATCTTGATGCATAAGCAATTGGAAGTTGGAGTCCATTTTTGTTTTGAGTTAAAACTGCTCCACATGCTTGTTTACTGGCATCTGTAATTATGCTAAATTCCTTGCTGAAATCTGGATATTGTAATAAATTTGGATGTATCAGTGGCGATTTGAGGTGATCGAAGGCCTGCTGGCAGTCAGCTGTCCATTCGAATTTAACATCTTTTTTACATAATCTTGTTATGTGACGAGAATATTCGGCAAAGTTTTGGATGAAACGTCTATAGTAATTGCAAAATGCAATGAATCGTCTAGCGCTGTCCGCATCATGTGGGACTGGGTAATTTTTTATGAACATTTCTCAGGATGCAATTTTAGATTGTATTTCCTACATTTCTCAAAAACATCAGTTAAGTTTTAAAGCATATGTTTCTCGGAACAACCAATGACTATTAAATCATCCATATAAAGGAAAGCTTGGGAAGGTTCTAATCCGGAGAACGCTATATACCACTGGAACCCTGGTTGATTGGTGGTAAGGTTTCTGGACTAGGAACACCAGACTACAAGCTAGTAGTTGCTGAAACACAAGGTAAAACCCGTACCTGTATTCTGGCCAGAAAACATTTGAGTATTTTCTTGCTATATGGCCTATGACCAACCGGGCCCTCCTCCAGAAGAAGTCACGAGAAGTCTATCAACCTCATCATTGGATGCGATGCCAATGCACACCATACCCAGTGGGGCAGCACAGACATAAACACAAGGGGTGAGTCACTCCTAAACTACCTTCTCAACACTAACCTAGTTTTAGGCAACAAAGGTTGCGAACCTACTTTTATAATTAAGGGCAGGAAGGAGGTCATTGACCTTACCCTGGTATCTTATCCTCTATATGATCTCATCAGAGACTGGAAAGTGGCAGACGATCACTCCTTCTCTGATCATAGATACATTGAATTCTCCCTCAAATCGAGGCACTCTAAACCAGCCCCGTTTACCAACCCAAGAAAGACCAAATGGCCAATATTTATTGATATCCTTAGAAAGGCTATCCCAGAGATAGCACCAGAAGGAATTCACTCTACAGAGCGACTAAGCCACCTAGTAAAAACCTTTACTGAGGCTTGCAACTCGGCTTTTAGGGCATGTCCCATCAGCAGACCCAAAAGGGGTAAGCAACCACCATGGTGGAACCCCAACCTAAACGAACTCCGCAAGAGCTCGAGAAACCTTTTCAATCAAGCCAAGGCTGTCAGCACAGAAGAAACTTGGCTATAATATAAACACGCCCTTTTAATATACAAAAAGGCGACTCGACAAGCCAAAAGAGATTCATGGAGAGATTTTTGCTCTGACATAGAATCGACACCGGATGCGGCCAGACTGAGGAAGATTTTATCGAAATCTGCCCCCACACTAGGGTACCTCAAAAAAGAGGATGACACCTGGACTACATCCAGCGAAGAATCGCTGGACGTACTCTTGAAAAAGCACTTTCCGGGCTGCAAAGCAACCAATCAAGGTAGACACCAAACCCCTACTGAGGTGCCAATCAGCCCCTCTCTTCTAAGCAGACGTAATATAACCTGAGCTATAAACAGCTTCAAACCGTACAAGTCACCTGCCCAATTACAACAAGCAGGGCACACTGCCATAAACTGGCTGCAATCTATCTTCACAGAAGTTTTAAAAACTGGCCATATCCCTGATACATAGCGAGTGTCAAAAATAGTCTTCATACCAAAAGCTGGTAAATCATCCCATACGGCAGCAAAGGATTTTAGAACAATCAGCCTCTCGTCATTTATGCTCAAAACCTTCGAGCGACTCCTGGCTCTACACCTAAGAGCAACCATTCCCCCCCATCTCATATCCAATTCTCAACACGCATATCGGAAAGGCAAATCGACGGAAACAGCTTTGCACTCCGTAGTCGCCACTATAGAAAAATCCCTTTCGCTCACTGAATACTCCGTCATAGCCTTCCTAGACATCGAGGGAGCCTTTAACAACGTCGTCCCGGAAGCTATCACTGGAGCACTGACAAACTTGGGGATTGAAAGCCGGCTAGTGGGACTCATCGACCAATTGCTCACAATCAGGGTCATAACGTCCACACTTGGCTCTTCAACACTCACCAGGTTCGTTAGTAGGGGAACACCTCAAGGAGGGGTTCTATCTCCTCTCTTATCGAACCTAGCAGTCAACAGGCTGTTATGCGACATAGAGGGTGGAGGCTGCCAGGTTGTTGCCTACGCGGATGACGTAGCACTAATCTTCACGGGAAAATTCCCTCAAACACTATCCGACCTGATGTCAGTCAAGCTACAAAAACTGGTCACCTGGGCCGATGAGTGTGGCCTGGGAGTAAACCCAGCCAAAACGGAGCTTGTACTTTTCTATAGAAAATACAAAATCCCAGCTCTAATACCCCCAAAAATAAAAGACTCCGTCCTCTCCTTCAGCGAAAGCGCCAGATACTTGGGTTTAATTCTGGACAGGAAGTTGGACTGGGAAATCAATACGCAAGATAGATGTAGAAAGGTAACAGTTGCACTCTACACTTGCAGGAAAGTGATCGGCCTGAAATGGGGCATGTCGCCATATATCGTCCACTGGCTATACATAGCTATAGTCAGACCGATACTACTATATAGTATAGCAATATGGTGGCCTGCCTTAACAAAGCAGTCCATAAACAAACAGCTCAGCAAAATTCAAAGGATGGCCGAAATCTGCATCACAGGTGCTCTGAACACAACACCTGGCGAAGCTCTAGACGCCATTCTTCTACACAGATGGTTCAAAGTTGAACAATCAAGTGGGTGGAGGGATATACTCTCAGGATCTAAATATACAGGTCTCTTTTAGGCTACCTGACCATTGCAGCGTCTTTCAAGCCGAAATCCTGGCTATAAATGAAGACTTAAAACTCCTAAGAGAATCCCAAGTCAATTCGGGCCGTATTAAGATATACAGTGACAGCCAAGCAGCTATCAAGTCCATAGAATCGACCACAACAAATTCCACCTCAGTTTCTAATTGCCGTAAATCTCTACATGAGATGGCTGAGCATTTCGAAATTTCCCTAATATGGGTACCAGGGCATCAGGACATTACAGGAAACCGTATAGCTGATGAACTAGCCAGGAATGGTACAACAGTACACCTCCTTCCTGACAAGGAGGATACGCGTATGCCACTGGCGACCTGCAAGCTACTACTTCTAGCTCAATCTATAAAAGTTAGCGAAAACAGATGCCAAAACACGCACCATTGTCGTGTCGCGAGGCAAACCTGGCCTCACCTGAATAAGACTCGTTCTAGTATTCTATGTAAACTAAGCAGAACAGGCTCTGCAGTAGTAAGAGCACTGAAAGGAAGCACTGGTAGGCATCCACGCCACCCGGCTGAATGCCCCATACAATGATTTCTGCAGGAGCTGTAGAGACGAAGAAGAAACTTAATAATCTGAACATTTCTTCTGCTCCTGTCCCGCTTTGAGTAATAGAAGACTCCACACCCTGGGAAAACCTTTTCTCTCCACTTTAGGTTAATTACACCGCGCAAAATCGCTAAATTTATTCAGCTATGAAACTGGACTACTGAGTGACATGTCACAACAAAGGTTGAAGGGAACCTTAGATCCGCGGTACCACAATTGGCCCAACTGTGTCCTAAGTGAGTCGTAGAATCGACAGCCGCTCTAACCTAGCCCTAACCTACATACCAAGTTTGGTGGCTCTAGGTCTTATAGTCTCTCTGATCTAGGTGTTCATACAGACGTCAGACATTGCTATATCGACTCCGCTATTGATGATGAGTGACATGTCACCATAAAGGTTGAAGGGAACCTCAGATCCGCGGTACCACAATGGGCCCAACTGTGGTTTTTTTTTTTTTTAATAATTTTTATTTTTATTTAAAGTTTTTATAATAAACTGAATTTAGCTCGTCACACAATTGGATATCAGAAATTTTGGATCTAAAAATTGCTTTCGTCACTAGACTTTTACCTCGTGTAGAGGTTTTTTTTGTGGGATATCAGAAATTTTTGCAATTGCTTTTGCTTTTGACATTTTAACTTTATCATAAATGCAGGGAGATAGTAAAAAATATAGCTAAGAGACTCCGCCCCTGTTTGCTTCGCTCGCGTTACTACTGTCTACTTTTCATACTAAGACTTTTCGCCCGATCGGTCCTATGTTAGCTATATGATATAGTGGTTTGATTACCGGTTACCAATTTCGGTCAGGATGTATAAAACTAACTTAAATGCATATTCATACTAAAACCTAATTTTGACCAGATTGGTCCTATGACAGCTATATGATATAGCGGTCCGATATGAACCAATTTCGGTCAGGATGTATAAAACTAACTTAAATGCATATTCTATCAATTTGGTTAAAATATCTCGTAAAACAAAAAAGTTTTTCATACTAAAACCTAATTTTGATCCGATCGGTCCTATGACAGCTATATGATATAGTGGTCCGATTTGAACCAACTTTGGTCAGGATATATAAAACAATGTAAAATGCGTATTTTATCAGTTTGGTTGAGATATCTCATAAAACCAAAAAGTTTTTAGTACTAAAACGTGATTTTCGAACTAAAACGTGATTTTCGACCGATGGAAAAATATATATATTCAGTTAACAGGCAATATCTTCCAAACCCCTTAACCAAAATTTATGTGTTATATACCAAAAAACGCAGAATTTTACGTACTAAAACATACATAAATTTAATAAAAATCGTTAGAGCCGTTTTGTCAGAAATCGCCAAAATATAAGCTAAAAAACCTTATTTCACCTGTAAAATGTTACCTGAGTACTTTAGAAAAAAAGTTTGAAGGTACGTCTTAATCCCTTAAACTCACCTTTCCAATGATATATAGGACATATCTGTAGCTTCTATGGTGTGCAAACTATTGGGGTTTCAATTTTAGCGGGAAATAGCGTTTTCCCGCTAAACTAGCGGGAAATTCATAAAGTCGTAGAGCAAACATTTCTATATTTTTGAAAAGAAACAAATCCTCATCATTACATCTAAGCTATTTTAGCGCTTTGATACGCGCAAACGAACCGACAAACAAACTGACTTTTCATCTCATTTTGAGAAGTCCACTAAAAATTTTAAATTTTATTATCTTTCGAACCAGTTATCGGATTTGGGTGATCGGGGTATCAATCGACGCGTATTTTTGATTAAAATTTTTTAAAAATAAAAAATTTTTCAAAAAGGCCCCAACGGTCCCATTAGCTGCGATCGTTTAAATTTTTCCCCTCCCACTTACACCCCCGTATCTCAGGAACCAGGTGAGTTACAAAAAGTTTTTGTATGCCATTTTGTAAGTTAGGACTCAACCTTTCGATCGGTATATAACTCGATCTGATCGGACAGTCGTAGCAAATTTTCCAAATTAGCTGTATATCTATCTAGTCGCCTTTCGCACCCTTCTTGCTGCTTTCGTCACTAGAGCGAACTGCCGTTCGCAGTGATACCTCGGTATCAAAAACATAACTTCAACAGCACACCATCACCAGACCTTGGGTACAGTAGAGCGAAGCCATAGAACATTCAACGAATTCATTCGTTCCTATATATCAGTTGATAAAACTGACTGGGATATTTGGCTACAATACTTTGTTTATTGTTTTAATACAACACCATCCACAACGCACAACTACTGCCCATACGAACTTATTTTTAGCAAAAATCCAAACATTAATAAGGCATTTAATAGTGTTAATGAACACATTGAACCTTTATATAATGCAGAAGATTATGCTAAAGAATCAAAATATAGATTAGAAATAGCATATAAAAGAGCTAGAATAATGCTTGAACAGAACAAGCAAAAGAATAAATTAATATATGATAGGAAAGTAAAAAATATAGAATTAAACATAGGAAATAACGTACTATTAAGAAATGAAACAGGGCATAAGCTAGATTCGGTATATATAGGACCATTTAAGGTCATTGGAATAGAACCTAACGATAACATAGTATAACTATGAATAATAAGAATAAAAAACAAACAGTACATAAGGATAGGTTAATATTGTTTAACGAATAGAACAAAAAGAATGGTTGGCCACCATATATATATATATACATCATAGCTTGCAAATAACTGTTAACCGTTTTTTTCCTTACGCTCTGTTCGCGAGAACAACCGAAAAAAATCATACTTTCTCGCTCTCGCTCTGAGCAAGACCCTTTGGTTGTTTTCGATCCGGTTTTCGGTTGAGCGCTAACAGTTGAGCAATTTGCTTATCGGTCTTTGAGTGAACAGCGCGTAAAGAGTGAAACGATTCACGCTCACACAGTGAGGCTCACCAAAAGACCGATTGACTGAAAAACTCAACGCAAACGGTCTTTTCAACTGTTTGTCTTCTTTTCGATGCACAGTGGTACGTTGTGTAAAATTGAGACATTAAATTTCACGTTCGATCTTCTTGAAAAAATTGTATGTATTTCAGACTAATTTTAATTTAAAAATTTATTTTAATTAATTTTAAAAATTGTTGCACTTTTTTATTAGTTTCACGTCCCATTTTGTTAAAATCACTGTGCTCAATCGAAACTCACAAAGCAAATTGACGCGTAAAACCCACGAAACTTCACATACACACATACATGCGCAAAAGACTTTTTGAATCGTCGTTCAGAAGCAAACGGTCCCGGAATGAGCAGAGCAAAAGAGAACAGAAAAAAGTGATCTTCGACTGAGCGCGAGCAAAATTTATTTACGAACAATCCAATCGGTTGCTCTCAGACCTTTTGCTCAAAGTCTCAGTGAAGAACACTTATTTCGCGACAGTGTGAAACGGTTAACAGTTATTTGCGAGCTATGATATACATACAAAAAAAAAAATGTTTCCACATTAAAATTCACATTATATATTCATTATATATTACAATATTCAACAATCTTTTCAATTGTAATTTAAAAAAAAAAAAAAAAAAAAAAAAAAAATTTTATAAAAAAAAAATCTAATTTTTATCCCAACTTACAAATTTATTTTACATATACTTATAATTTTTAAATAACTACATATAGAATATTACGTTATTCTTTTAAAAAGGGAGGTGTAGCGTGATCACACTAATATTCAACATACCCAACTAATGTAAGGGTATATCAAATCAAATATACTACAAACCCATTTAGCGACACTTTGCTGCTAAGCATAACACAAGCCAAAGTACATTTGAAATATGATCGTCCACTTATGAGTGGCCTGACCGCGGCACAGAATATGCAACGTCTGCATATTCGGCCGCATACCATTCCTTTGTCTTGCGTTATGCATATACTCAATGTATATGCCATAAGTGTATACATATATGCATACGATCACTACATGCTCCCGCTCTGCCGCTGTACTCAGCGACAGAGACATATATGTAAAACTCCAATGTTAGACTTAAGTATAATGAAACAGTTGAACGACAAGACAGTCGAATAAATCCAATCAACGTCACCAGACGTTGAACATCGAAATACACAAATAAACCTAAAACACTATGTCTTTTTATTATTAACAATTTCATTTAATTATACCAGGAACCCTGGTTGATTGGTGGTAAGGTTTCTGGACTAGGAACACCAGACTACAATCTAGTAGTTGCTGAAACACAAGGTAAAACCCGTACCTGCATTCTGGCCAGAAAACATTTGAGTATTTTCTTGCTTCATAATTTCAGCAATGAGGACAACACGGCAGCAAGCCTGGAACTCCAGTCAGCTCCGATAAGGTTGCTGTCCCGTTATATGGCCGCTGACCAACCGGGCCCTCCTTCAGAAGAAGTCACGAGAAGTCTAATAAAAGACTGCGAGACGCGAGGTATCAACCTCATCATTGCATGCGATGCCAATGCACACCACACCCAGTGGGGCAGCACAGATAAACACATGGGGTGAGACACTCCCAAACTACCTTCTGAACACTAACCTAGTTTTAGGCAACAAAGGTTGCGAACCTACTTTTATAATTAACGGCAGGAAGGAAGTCATTGTCCTTACCCTGGTATCTTATCCTCTATATGATCTCATCAGAGACTGGAAAGTGGCAGACGATCACTCCTTCTCTGATCATAGATACATTGAATTCTCCCTCAAATCGAGGCACTCTAAACCAGCCCCGTTTACCAACCCAAGAAAGACCAAATGGCCAATATTTATTGATATCCTTAGAAAGGCTATCCCAGAGATAGCACCAGAAGGAATTCACTCTACAGAGCGACTAAGCCACCTAGTAAAAACCTTTACTGAGGCTTGCAACTCGGCTTTTAGGGCAGCATGTCCCATCAGCAGACCCAAAAGGGGTAAGCAACCACCATGGTGGAACCCCAACCTAAACGAACTCCGCAAGAGCTCGAGAAACCTTTTCAATCAAGCCAAGGCTGTCAGCACAGAAGAAACTTGGCTATAATATAAACACGCCCTTTTAATATACAAAAAGGAGAGATTTTTGCTTTGACATAGAATCGACACCGGATGCGGCCAGACTGAGGAAGATTTTATCGAAATCTGCCCCCACACTAGGGTACCTCAAAAAAGAGGATGACACCTGGACTACATCCAGCGAAGAATCGCTGGACGTACTCTTGAAAAAGCACTTTCCGGGCTGCAAAGCAACCAATCAAGGTAGACACCAAACCCCTACTGAGGTGCCAATCAGCCCCTCTCTTCTAAGCAGACGTAATATAACCTGGGCTATAAACAGCTTCAAACAGTACAAGTCACATGGACCAGACGGCATTTTTCCTGCCCAATTACAACAATCAGGGCACACTGCCATAAACTGGCTGTGATCTATCTTCACAGAAGTTTTAAAAACTGTCCATATCCCTGATACATGGCGAGTGTCAAAAATAGTCTTCATACCAAAAGCAACCATTCCCCCCCATCTCATATCCAATTCTCAACACGCATATCGGAAAGGCAAATCGACGGAAACAGCTTTGCACTCCGTAGTCGCCACTATAGAAAAATCCCTTTCGCTCACTGAATACTCCGTCATAGCCTTCCTAGACATCGAGGGAGCTGAAATGGGGCATGTCGCCATATATCGTCCACTGGCTATACATAGCTATAGTCAGACCGATACTACTATATAGTATAGCAATATGGTGGCCTGCCTTAAAAAAGCAGTCAATAAACAAACAGCTCAGCAAAACTCAAAGGATGGCCGAAATCTGCATCACAGGTGCTCTCAACACAACACCTGGCGAAGCTCTAGACGCCATTCTTCTACACAGATGGTTCAAAGTTGAACAATCAAGTGGGTGGAGGGATATACTCTCAGGATCTAAATATACAGATCTCTTTTAGGCTACCTGACCATTGCAGCGTCTTTCAAGCCGAAATCCTGGCTATAAATGAAGACTTAAAACTCCTTAGAGAATCCCAAGTCAATTCGGGCCGTATTAACATATACAGTGACAGCCAAGCAGCTATCAAGTCCATAGAATCGACCACAACAAATTCCACCTCAGTTTCTAATTGCCGTAAATCTCTACATGAGATGGCTGAGCATTTCGACATTTCCCTAATATGGGTACCAGGGCATCAGGACATTACAGGAAACCGTATAGCTGATGAACTAGCCAGGAAAGATACAACAGTACACCTCCTTCCTGGCAATGGCGACCTGCAAGCTACTACTTCTAGCTCAATCTATAACAGTTAGCGAAAACAGATGCCAAAACACGCACCATTGTCGTGTCGCGAGGCAAACCTGGCCTCACCTGAATAAGACTCGTTCTAGTATTCTATGTAAACTAAGCAGAACAGGCTCTGCAGTAGTAAGAGCACTGAAAGGAAGCACTGGTAGGCATCCACGCCACACGGCTGAATGCCCCATACAATGATTTCTGCAGGAGCTGTAGAGACGAAGAAGAAACTTAATAATCTGAACATTTCTTCTGCTCCTGTCCCTTTTCTCCTTTTCTCTCCACTTTAGGTTAATTACACCGCGCAAAATCGCTAAATTTATTCAGCTATGAAACTGGACGCCCCACTGAGTGACATGTCACAACAAAGGTTGAAGGGAACCCTAGATCCGCGGTACCACAATTGGCCCAACTGTGTCCTAAGTGAGTCGTAGAATCGACAGCCGCTCTAACCTAGCCCTAACCTACATACCAAGTTTGGTGGCTCTAGGTCTTATAGTCTCTCTGATCTAGGTGTTCATACAGACGTCAGGACAGACGGACATTGCTATATCGACTCGGCTATTGATGCTGAGTGACATGTCACCATAAAGGTTGAAGGGAACCCCAGATCCGCGGTAACACAATGGGCCCAACTGTGGCATAAGTGAGTTGTAGAATCGTAAGCCGCTCTAACCTAACCTAACCTAACCTAATATGCCTGCAATATAGAGGCTCTATATAATATAGTGGTCCGATCCAAAAAAGGAAACAAACTTAATATGCCTGCAATATAGAGGAATCCACATACTAAGGACCAGTTTTCATTGCCTCCTTAAACTCTTTTTTAGCTATTCAATCTTCTGTTTATAAAAGTGTTTCATTAACATTTTCAATTTATCAATCGACTTATAAGCTTTTACATCACATTAAATTGTAAACTGCTTTAAATTTTTGGTAAGAGGTGGCAACATCAATGTGTGACGTCAAGAAATTGAATTGAATATTTACAAAATCGATAACTGGCCCAATCTTGTACAAAGTACAAGATGAAAATACAATATCAGCAATAATAACCAAACTAAAGGGTAACGTCAAGGGTGAATCACCCGATGTACTAAAAGCAAAGCTGTTCAATATTAAACAAAAAGGTAAAAGAGCTTCCCAATATACTGTTGAAATCGACAACTTGCGAAAGCAACTTGAAGCAGCATATATTGATGACGGCCTAGACCCTGACAATGCAGAAAAATTCTCGACAAAAGAATCTATTTCTGCTATGACCAAAAATTGCGAACATGATAAACTTCGTATTATCTTGGAAGCAGGAAACTTCGTCAATTTCAATGACGTCATGGGTAAATATATCCATTGCAGCACTGAAATGACTGGAAATGCCAGTACTGTGTTGTATCACAGAGGCAGAGGTAGAGGTAATAATTACCATTACACCCAAAGAGGTAGACCGAAAGGTCGTGGTAACTATAACCAAAACTACCAACAGTATAATTCCAACAACAGAGGACCTTATAGAGGTAATGCCCGTGGTAATAACCGAGGACGGAATAATTCCAACCGAGGAAATAACCACAACAACGGCAACAACCAAGGTAATAACAATGTTCGAGTTACCCAGACTAACTCGGAAAACCAACAAGCCCCTTAAGATATTCGCAAAGCAATAAAAAAGTACACACAGTTAATTTAAACCTCAGTATCTTTATTAAAGTCAAAAACGAAAAAACAGGCAAAGCACTTACGCTATTGCTGGATACTGGTGCCGACATATCATTATTAAAAGAAAATGTTAAAATATTTGATAATATAAATTCAAATATATCAACCCAAATAACTGGAATTGGTGAAGGTTCAGTTCTTTCTAAAGGTTTAGTATTCATTGAATTATCTACAGGAAAGTATGTAATTCCACATGACTTTCATATAGTCGAACAAGATTTTCCAATACCTAGGCGACGGCATTATTGGTATGGATTTCCTTAAAAAATATAATTGCCAAGTAGATTTCACAGAAGCATGTGATTCTCTAATACTTCGGCCAAATAATTTAAATTATCCAATAAAATTACCAATAATTCACACTTGCGATAATAATGCCACAATACTTCCAGCTCGATCTGAAGTAGTCCGTCAAATCAATGTTTCAACAGAAAACAATATCCTCATCCCAAATCAAGAAATTGATAAAGGAATATTTATTGGAAACACTATTTCCAATAACCAACAAACATTTGTCATACCAAAAGCTGGTAAATCATCCCATACGGCAGCAAAGGATTTTAGACCAATCAGCCTCTCGTCATTTATGCTCAAAACCTTCGAGCGACTCCTGGCTCTACACCTAAGAGCAACCATTCCCCCCATCTCATATCCAATTCTCAACACGCATATCGGAAAGGCAAATCGACGGAAACAGCTTTGCACTCCGTAGTCGCCACTATAGAAAAATCCCTTTCGCTCACTGAATACTCCGTCATAGCCTTCCTAGACATCGAGGGAGCTTTTAACAACGTCGTCCCGGAAGCTATCACTGGAGCACTGACAAACTTGGGGATTGAAAGCCGGCTAGTGGGACTCATCGACCAATTGCTCACAATCAGGGTCATAACGTCCACACTTGGCTCTTCAACACTCACCAGGTTCGTTAGTAGGGGAACACCTCAAGGAGGGGTTCTATCTCCTCTCTTATCGAACCTAGCAGTCAACAGGCTGTTATGCGACATAGAGGGTGGAGGCTGCCAGGTTGTTGCCTACGCGGATGACGTAGCACTAATCTTCACGGGAAAATTCCCTCAAACACTATGCGACCTGATGTCAGTCAAGCTACAAAAACTGGTCACCTGGGCCGATGAGTGTGGCCTGGGAGTAAACCCAGCCAAAACGGAACTTGTATTTTTCTCTAGAAAATACAAAATCCCAACTCTAATACCCCCAAAAATAAAAGACTCCGTCCTCTCCTTCAGCGAAAGCGCCAGATACTTGGGTTTAATTCTGGACAGGAAGTTGGACTGGGAAATCAATACGCAAGATAGATGTAGAAAGGCAACAGTTGCACTCTACACTTGCAGGAAAGTGATCGGCCTGAAATGGGGCATGTCGCCATATATCGTCCACTGGCTATACATAGCTATAGTCAGACCGATACTACTATATTGTATAGCAATATGGTGGCCTGCCTTAACAAAGCAGTCCATAAACAAACAGCTCAGCAAAATTCAAAGGATGGCCGAAATCTGCATCACAGGTGCTCTCAACACAACACCTGGCGAAGCTCTAGACGCCATTCTTCTACTGTTTATAAATAAACATATAATTTATCTTGCGAGCCTCAGAATATTAAGAACAACCCTCGCTAAGAAATGAGTAGAATATTCGTTGCATGTGATCATATAACATATGAGCTAAATATAGAAAAGGGTCAACCACTAAAGTAAAAGTATATGTGAGCCCTACGCCAACACATACGATAGTCATTACCTATAACTCAAAAAGGTACCAACTGTACAAAAACTCAAAATTTACCATTTGGAGTAATTCTTTGTAAAAATAAACCCAAATATTCTCACTCAAAAACTGAGGATAACATTACACTAGAATAAGAAACATTGTTTAGCATTAAGATAAAAAAGGACAACCATAGTATTGTTAAGGTTGTCACAAAAAGAAGATGATTCTCATAGCAGCTATATAAGCTGATGTGAGCCAATAAAGAAATTAGTCTTGAACTGAACCCGACCCACGGTAATTCTTTCATTTCTCATTGCTAGCGCTTGAACCCGACCAACGGTAATTTTTGCCTAGCTCTATCAGGGATTTTAGGAGGGGCCTCGATCGAGTATTTATCAATACTTGTTCATTTGGTCCATCGAGCGATTGCATACGTACTCGTATCAACCTCGACAAATAATACGCAGGCGTAGGTCTTCGGGCCTCCCGTGATTGTTATTTGAGACAGGGAAACAGCGAAAATTTCCAAAATTTTACGAAGTCCGAGCAGCTTGTAGGGCCGGCAAATTTTACGAAGTCCGAGTAGCTTGTAGCGCCGGCAAATTTAACGAAGTCCGAGTAGCTTGTAGCGCCAGCAAAAAATACAAAGTCCGAGTAGCTTGTAGCGCCGGCAAAAATAACAAAGTCCGAGTAGCTCGTAGCGCAGGCAAAAAAAAAAAAAAAAAAAAAAAAAAAAAAAAAATTCTCAGATACTTACAACATCTGGGCAACGCAGAAGGAAGAAGCAGAAAAAACTCAGCTACTTACAACATCTGGGCAACGCAGAAGGAAGAAGCAGAAATTCTCAGATACTTACAACATCTGGGCAACGCAGAAGGAAGAAGCAGAAATTCTCAGATGCTTACAACATCTGGGCAACGCAGAAGGAAGAAGCAGAAAAAACTCAGATACTTACAACATCTGGGCAACGCAGAAGGAAGAAGCAGAAATTCTCAGATACTTACAACATCTGGGCAACGCAGAAGGAAGAAGCAGAAAATTCTCAGATACTTACAACATCTGGGCAACGCAGAAGGAAGAAGCAGAAATTCTCAGATACTTACAACATCTGGGCAACGCAGAAGGAAGAAGCAGAAATTCTCAGATACTTACAACATCTGGGCAACGCAGAAGGAAGAAGCAGAAAAAACTCAGATACTTACAACATCTGGGCAACGCAGAAGGAAGAAGCAGAAATTCTCAGATACTTACAACATCTGGGCAACGCAGAAGGAAGAAGCAGAAATTCTCAGATACTTACAACATCTGGGCAACGCAGAAGGAAGAAGCAGAAAAAACTCAGATAGTTACAACATCTGGGCAACGCAGAAGGAAGAAGCAAAAAAAAAAAACTCAGATACTTACAACATCTGGGCAACGCAGAAGGAAGTAGCAGAAACAACATCAAAAATAAATATATTTTTTTGATAACAAAATTTTTTTTTTTGTTAAAAAACCAAAGTTAAACATATAAATATAATTTTTTCTCACGCTTAAATTTCTTCTTTGTTTCGAATATTTGTCTTTGGTTAAATGGAGCAGAAGTTCTCTAAGCTACAAAATATTGAATTTTTAAAGGCAGCAGCTGAACCAGGTGCTGGCCCTAAACCTTTAACAATTGAACAATATAAACAAAGACAAATAAAAAAAAGGACCCCACTTCCTCAAGAAAAGAAAATTCGAAAAAGGGGATCGGGAAAAAAGAAACAAAGAAGAAAGCAGAGAAAAGAACTTTATAGATTAATAACAATATCTACAGGAGAGCTTCAACAAAAATTTATAAGCGAACTGAAGCAATTAAATACACTAGCAAAAGTAAACAATAAGAATAAGAACAAAATAAATGTTAATAATAAGAAAAATAAAATAAGGAAATTATACATGTGTCATCCGACAACATTTAGTTCAGCAACATTGAGATCATACAAGCGGGAGTTGCAAGCTTGTAGAAGGGGACAACGTTCGCTTTTGAAGGGTGTGGGTTTTTGACGATCAAAGAGAACGGACGCAACGTTAGCGTCAACGAATAACTTTGAGTATTTCTTAAATTAAAATCGAATGTGACTTTTATTAATTTTAAAATCTTAAACCTTATCATTATTTCAATAACGAATAGAAATACTGAATAAACATCATTAAACATCCCACCACGCCTACAAATTAAACATCCTTATGACAAGTCAGAAGTGGGATAATTAGTGCAAAATTGGTTAATTAAACAAAAAGAACAAGTGTTAAACATAAACGAAATATGAACAAAGTGCGCAGTTAAAAGTAAAACGGTATTTTCTGCAGAATTGAAACAACGAGAGTCACCACTAAAGTTTTGAACAATGCCGAGCAAAAACTATAAGACCAAGAAGCAATTGCAAGTTAAGTGTAGAAATGCTGGGTTATCTACGTCAGGTACCAGGGAAATGTTAATGCAACGTTTGCAAGATGAAGGTAGTGATGATGATTACGTTAGTGCTGAAATGCATAAGACATTGCTAGAGAAAATCAATGAGCTTGAAAATGTGGTACAAGAATTGCAAGAAAGATCGTTCCAGCCCTCGCTAAGTTCTTCGCGTGTACATACAGGCGGCTCCTGTCTGTCGCGCATCAGTAACGGTAAATTCAGCTATTTCACAATTGACTGCAGTCAAACGTCAGCCAACTCAAACGACCAACGCTCAACACATAAGTTCGATCGGTTTACGTCCAGGTTCGATCGAATGTTCTCACATGTATGCGCCTAATGAAAATGTAGCTACGCATCAGCTACATGGGCAAACTGAATTGGCACAGGCTGCAACGTCTCAGCAGCATGTTGCTAATTCACAAACGTACATGCCTAACGAAAATGTGGCAACGAACGAGCTACATGGGCAAACTGAATTGGCACAGGCCGCAACGTCTCAGCAGCATGTTGCTAATTCACAGACGTACATGCCTAACGTAAATGTGGCAACGAACAAGCTACATGGGCAACTGGATTGGGCAAATGTTGCAACGTGCTATCAACATATTGCTGAACCGCAAACGTATGTGTATAATAATAATGTGGCTACGTTACAGTCGCACGATCAAGAACGTTTTGAAAGTGTTGCAACGTCTCAGCAACATTCGTATAATTCTAATATGCAAATACCTAAGAATCATATACCAAACGTAAACGCTCAAGAATATCCGGGTACATTTACGTCAAAGGTGAACACTTATCCGTACAATTCATATAGCAGGAACGTGTACAACAACGATCGTCCAATATATGAATCGAATCATACAAACAGTTTTAATCCGTACGCAAGCGTAAAAGAAATGGTGGCGTTACTACCAGAATTTAATCCGTCTTCCGAGAAATCTTTGGATTCACGTCGGTTCATCAAACGCGTCGAGTCCCTTCGTAATGCTTATCAATGGAATGATCGAGCGTTGATCTTTGGCGTACAACAGAAGATGCAAGGTGCTGCAAAATATTGGGTTGACACGATTGATGAAGTGTATCTGTCATGGAGAGAGTTTGTCGTAAAGTTTTTAAGTGACTTTCCATGCATCGAAAATTCGGCCGATATTCATGTTAAAATGTCAAAAACACGTAGAGCAGCTAACGAAACGCCACAAGAATATTTCTACAAGATGCTCTCACTTGGTAAAAAGGGTGAGTTACCAGATTCTGCGATTGCGACACATATTATAAATGGAATCAACGACTACGACTTAAAGAGAAAAATATCTAATCAATACGAGTCCCTTAATAAGCTGTTACACGATATATTAACGTACAGCGCTCACAACGAGATCAAGCACACTTCGTCTCTGGGGAACAAGAAAGAATTGACGTTCACCGAAAAACGTACTAACACGACAACGACAAAGGGCCAAAACGATGAGCAAAATGGAAACAACGTGAAATGTTTCAATTGTCAGAAAGTTGGGCATTATGCTGCCAAATGTCCTGAGCCTCAACGTAAACCCCGATGCACAATATGTAATCGAACTACGCATGACGACGTAAATTGTCCAGATAAGCCAAAATCAAATCCAAAAGTTAACAAAATCGAAGAAACCCCTGATGAGAATATTTGTAAAATGATTTCGGTAAATGGAAATGAAACGAACGCTTTTGTTGATCCAGGTAGCACTAAAACGCTAATACGAAAATCATTCGCCGACCGTATAGGCAGTAACATTGAATGGATTTGGCGGAGGAAAATTCTTCTGTACACAAAAGCTACTTGCGAAGATAGCTATTGATGGTCATATGTACGATACTGAAACGTTGTTAGTGGATGACGACTTGATTTCCGAAAACTTACTCTTGGGCAAAGATATATTGTGTCGTGACGATAATAAACTTATAATCCATGGTAACGAATGCTTTGTCGAAAACATACGCAAGATACAAGTGAACGATAATTTACCAGCGGAAGAAAAGAAAATCACTGAGAAAGTAATTAGTCAAAATAATGCATGCTTTGCAAGAAACAACATGGAGTTAGGAAAATGCTCGTTGACTAAGATGAATATATCGCTAACTTCAAACGTGCCCATTTACACGAAACCATACAGGTTACCTTTCTCCCAACGACCAATTGTTGCAAATATGATATCAGAGTGCGATATCATTCGTCCATCCGAGTCTCCATATGCAGCCGGAATTGTTCTCGTCAGCAAGAAGAATGGGGAGTATCGAATGTGTATCGATTATCGTCGATTAAACGCCATTACGACAAAAATACCGTTCCCTATGCCGAACTTAGAAGAACAGTTTGCACAACTATCTGGTAACAAATACTTTACGAAATTGGACCTTCGTATGGGATATCATCAAATAGAATTAAACGAACCCTCCAAGAAATATACAGCACTTGTCAGCTCTGATGGTCACTACGAATTTAATAGGATGCCTTTCGGATTGATCAACGCTCCTGCAGTGTTCCAATGCGTAATGAACAAGGTGATAAGTCAAATGAGCCCTGGAGAGGTTCTTGCTTACTTGGATGACGTTATAATTCCAAGCAATACATTCAAGGAAGGAATCGAGCGCTTGGAGAAAATGTTTGGTATTCTCAACGAAAACGGATTGAAGTTAAGGTACGACAAATGTAAATTTTTACAAACGGAAGTTACATTTCTGGGGCATATTGTAAACAAAGATGGAATAACCCCTGGAGAAGACAAGGTCAGCGCAATTAAAAACTTTACGATGCCCACGAACACAACCGAAGTCAGACGTTTCTTAGGTTTAACCGGATTCTTTCGGAAGTTCGTTGAAAATTATTCGCTGATTTCAAGACCATTGACGCGATTATTGTGTAAATCGGAAGAAAACAAATTCGTATGGACAGAGGTGCATCGACAGGCATTTGACGAACTCATCGACAAACTATGCTGCATGCCTGTGTTGGCATTGTATGATTTTTCAGCGCATCATGAAGTTCATACTGATGCCTCTGCTGTAGGACTAGCTGGAGTTTTGTTGCAGTCCTATGACAAAATCGATTGGAAGCCTGTTTCCTATTTCAGTCGCCATTGTAATGATACTGAGAGCCGATATCACAGTTATGAGCTCGAGATTTTAGCCGTTGTGGAAACGCTTAAGAGATTTCGTGTCTATGTATTGGGAAAACCGTTTCGTCTGGTCACCGATTGTGCTGCCATCGCTAAAGCTAAAACTAACAAGGAACTCATACCGAAAATAGCACGTTGGTGGTGTAGTATAATGGACTATAATTGCGAAATCATTCATCGAGAAGGCACTAAGATGGCTCATGTCGACGCAATGAGCCGAGCACCGGATTTAAAGCCACAAGGATCTTTGGAAGAAACCATTCGACAAATAACCAACAACGTAGATGACTGGCTCTTGACTATGCAACTACAAGATACGAATCTCGTCGAGATAATTGGAGTTTTGCAAGGCATTCGTCAAAGTGACCAAGCAAAACAGATACGACAGGATTTTGTAATCAACAATCATCGTCTATATCGCAATGTAAATGATAAAGTACAATTTGTGGTTCCCAAAGCTGTAAGATGGCGAATTGTCAAACTGTGCCATGATGACGTAGGACACTTTGGGCTCGACAAAACAATCTTACGGATTCAAGAGCGATTCTGGTTCCCGAAAATGAGAAAGTACGTCAAGGAATATATTGAGTCCTGTATGAAGTGCTGTTACTACAAATCCAAAGGTGGTAAGCCAGAAGGAAGTATGCATTTCGATAACATTGAGCCTGTACCGTTCAGAAAAATCCATGTGGATCATTTGGGTCCATTTGTCCGAAGTAAACGTGGAAACACTCACATTTTCGCAATATCAGACTCATTCAGCAAGTTCCTTATCGTAAAACCCGTGAAGAGCACGAAAACGCAACCAGTCATAAGCGTACTAAACGACATATCCAGCTATTTTGGTCTACCGAAATGTCTCGTGTCTGACCGAGGTACTGCGTTTACTTCCAAACAGTTTGAAGAATATTGCACCCAGAACGGAATTTTACATATCAAAACTGCCGTACGAACTCCGCGTGCCAACGGACAGGTTGAGCGCGCAAATCAAACAATTCTCAACTTCATAAGAAGCACACATGAAGAATCGAAAGACTGGGACTTAACTTTACGAAATCTGCAATGGGCCATTAATTCACAACGGAACGAAACGTCGGGATTCAGTCCAAACGATTTGGTATTTGAATTCAAGCCCCTTGATGTCATACACAATCATTTGACAGCTGCCATACACGACGATTTAGATGAACCAGCAAATATGGATGCTATTGATAAACATGACCAGGCCTCTGTCAATATCAATTTCGAACGCGCCAAGTGGAAGAAGCGGTTCGACAGCAAGCACTCTAACCCCGTTCTATATTCCACAGGTGACCTTGTCGTAGTCGAGAATGAGCCAGGAGCTACTGGCGAATCCCGAAAACTGGAACCCCTGTACCGTGGTCCATATCAAGTGACGAAAACGCTAGGCAACGACCGTTATGTCATCAAAGACATTCCGGGAATGCAGATCACGACTCACAAATACTGTTCTGTGTACTCTTCGGATAAAATGAAGCCCTGGTGTTCCGGCATCCCTGAGTTGGATGCAGAATCTGATGACGACGATCGAATCGAGGACGATTCGAGTTCAGGATTGGCCGAGCTGTCATCCGACAACATTTGGTTCAGCAACATTGAGCTCATACAAGCGGGAGTTGCAAGCTTGTAGAAGGGGACAACGTTCGCTTTTGAAGGGAGTGGGTTTTTGACGATCAAAGAGAACGGACGCAACGTTAGCGTCAACGAATAACTTTGAGTATTTCTTAAATTAAAATCGAATGTGACTTTTATTAATTTTAAAATCTTAAACCTTATCATTATTTCAATAACGAATAGAAATACTGAATAAACATTACGTTTAGATTATTATTTACAAGCCGCCGAGTGTTTTTTTTAATTTGCCATTGTAAACCACTGTCGACATCCCACCACGCCTACAAATTAAACATCCTTATGACACATGAATATTCCATATTCAAAATGTAGATAGAGAAATACAGTCTATTATATAAGAAGGAATTAAAACAAATATTCCCTGCCGCAAAATGTTTATAAATAAACATAAACTTATAAATTCGCGCGGCCTTAGAATCAATAAAATTCCCCGCCGCAAAATGTTTATAAATAAACATATAATTTATCTTGCGAGCCTCAGAATATTAAGAACAACCCTCGCTAAGAAATGAGTAGAATATTCGTTGCATGTGATCATATAACATATGAGCTAAATATAGAAAAGGGTCAACCACTAAAGTAAAAGTATATGTGAGCCCTACGCCAACACATACGATAGTCATTACCTATAACTCAAGTAGGTACCAACTGTACAAAAACTCAAAATTTACCATTTGGAGTAATTCTTTGTAAAAATAAACCCAAATATTCTCACTCAAAAACTGAGGATAACATTACACTAGAATAAGAAACATTGTTTAGCATTAAGATAAAAAAGGACAACCATAGTATTGTTAAGGTTGTCACAAAAAGAAGATGATTCTCATAGCAGCTATATAAGCTGATGTGAGCCAATAAAGAAATTAGTCTTGAACTGAACCCGACCCACGGTAATTCTTTCATTTCTCATTGCTAGCGCTTGAACCCGACCAACGGTAATTTTTGCCTAGCTCTATCAGGGATTTTAGGAGGGGCCTCGGTCGAGTATTTATCAATACTTGTTCATCTACACAGATGGTTCAAAGTTGAACAATCAAGTGGGTGGAGGGGTATACTCTCAGGATCTAAATATACAGGTCTCTTTTAGGCTACCTGACCATTGCAGCGTCTTTCAAGCCGAAATCCTGGCTATAAATGAAGCCTTAAAACTCCTAAGAGAATCCCAAGTCAATTCGGGCCGTATTAACATATACAGTGACAGCCAAGCAGCTATCAAGTCCATAGAATCGACCACAACAAATTCCACCTCAGTTTCTAATTGCCGTAAATCTCTACATGAGATGGCTGAGCGAAGAATCGCTGGACGTACTCTTGAAAAGCACTTTCCGGGCTGCAAAGCAACCAATCAAGGTAGACACCAAACCTCTACTGAGGTGCCAATCAGCCCGCCTCTTCTAAGCAGACGTAACATAACCTGCTCTATAAACAGCTTTAAACCGTACAAGTCACCTGGACCAGACGGCATTTTTCCTGCCCAATTACAACAAGCAGGGCACACTGCCATAAACTGGCTGCAATCTATCTTCACAGAAGTTTTAAAAACTGTTCATATCCCTGACACATGGCGAGTCTCAAAAATTATCTTCATACCAAAAGCTAGTAAATCATACCATACGGCAGCAAAGGATTTTAGACCAATGTCGTCATTTATGCTCAAAACCTTCGAGCAACTCCTGGCTCTTCACCTAAGAGCAGCCATTCCCCCCCATCTCATATCCAATTCTCAACACGCATATCGGAAATCGACGGGAACAGCTTTGCACTCCGTAGTCGCCACTATAGAAAAATCCCTTTCGCTCACTGAATACTCCCTCATAGCCTTCCTAAACATCGAGGGAGCTTTTAACAACGTCGTCCCGGAAGCTATCACTGGAGCACTGACAAACTTGGGGATTGAAAGCCGGCTAGTGGGACTCATCAGGACATTACAGGAAACTGCATAACTGATGAAGTAGCCAGGAATAGTACTACAATACACCTCCTTCCTGACAAGGAGGATACGCGTATGCCACTGGCGACCTGCAAGCTACTACTTCTAGTTCAATCTATAACAATTAGCGAAGACCGATGGCAAAACACGCACCATTGTCGTGTCGAGAGGTAAACCTGGCCTCACCTGAATAAGACTCGTTCTAGTATTCTATGTAAACTAAGCAGAACAGACTGTCCTGCAGTAGTAAGAGCACTGATAGGACATTGGCTGGTAGGCATCTACGCCACACGGCTGAATGCCCCATACAATGATTTCTGCAGGAGCTGTAGAGACGAAGAAGAAATTGAATCACCCGAACATTTCGTCTGCTCTTGTCCCGCATTGAGTAATAGAAGACACCACACCCTGGGAAAGTCTTTTCTTCTAGGTGAACTTGGCTCAATTACACCGCGCCAAATCGCAAAATTTATTCAGCTATCAAACTGGACGCCCTACTGAGTGACATGTCACCACAAAGGTTGAAGGAAACCCTAGATCCGCGGTACCACATTGGGCCCAACTGTGGCCTAAGTGAGTCGTAGAATCGACAGCCGCTTTAACCTAACATTTTTAGTATCGACTCATTTTCAGCAACAGAATTAATTTATAGACCAAAAAATGATCAAAATGGTATTCCTATCAATAGCTGACTTATATTGTCGGAGTTATGCTTGACTTTGTGCTAGACCTATTCCTAACGTATTATCCACGTATAAGTAGGTCGGCAAAAACCATCGACTGAACCCTCCACGAGGGTGCCGACTGGAAATAACACTCCAATGGTTCCTCTGGGAACTGGTGTTAGCCAAGACATTTGTCGAAGACATGTAGAATAGCTCCTAAATAGTCTTAATGCATGCCTGAAGCTCCTGTCATGGTCTGAGGTAACGAGGACTGGACTAAGGTGCCACGCGACCCGTGCCGATAGTCAGCCTGGCTGGGGGCTCTTACCGGTCGTGATAGCCTTACATGCATAGTGCGGATCTCTGTGCAGGCGGACAACCCCTTCTCCGCAACTCGTGGGAATCAAAACATGAATTCTATAAACAATACAAATTTAAACAAACAAAATAACAAGAAAAATATAAAAAAAACAAATGAAAATGACGACGGAATCGCAGGTTCCTCCCCCAAAAATCAATGGAAGTGGGTGGAGACGGCAATGGCCACCCGCTGCTTCGAGATGCTGGAGCAGGAGCCTGGACCACCACCAGTCTGCAAAGATGTTGGCTGGTACCAGGGTAGCGTGAAGGTGATAGCTTGCGACGATGAGAGATCTGCAGAGCTCAACAGAGCGGCAGTCTCAAATATCGGCGAGGTATACCCAGGAGCCAAATTGGAGGCTGTCAAGTGGAGTGATATTCCAGTCCGGCCCAGGGCCAGATTGTGGATACCATCCTCCATTAAGGAGCCGGAGAGAGTCTTGAAGATGCTCCAGCGTTGCAACCCAAGTCTCCCTACTCATGACTGGAAAGTTGTCAAGGTAGAGGAGACGAAGGGACCTACAAACCAGGTCGTGCTGATTGAGAATAAAGCATCGATCGCCCCAATCGAGGCCGCTGGCAACGAGCTACAAACCAGGTCGTGCTGATTGTAAATAAAGCATCGCTCGCCCCAATCGAGGCCGCTGGCAACGAGCTGAACTTTGGTTTCAGCTCCGTTTCAATCCGGGTCTACAGATCGGATACCGCGGCCGGTATAGATCCTTACGACATGCCAGTCGAGGAGGACATAACGGCAGAGCCAGAGGATCCGGAGCAAAGCGACGTTGAACTCGGCTATACATCCGATGCGTCTACCATAACGCGGGACCTCACTGGCACTGTGCCAAATGGGTGAAGGAGAAGTTACCTCTGATGTAGCGTCGGACGACGAGGACGCGAATGTGACAGTGGTGGAGGGTAAATCTTCAGATGTCTATAAAGATTCTGCAGATAAACCTCCATCATTGTAAAGCAGCCTCCGCTGCGCTGCTACTCCGTCTGGCTGGAGACGGAGCCGACATCGTCCTAGTCCAGGAACCTTGGTTGATTGGTGGTAAGGTTTCTGGACTAGGGACACCAGACTTCAAGCTAGTAGTTGCTGAAACTCAAGGTAAAACCCGTACATGTATTCTTGCAAAAAAACACATGAATATTTTCTTGCTTAAAAGAGGACAATACGGCAGCGAGCCTGGAACTCCAGCCAGCTCCGATAAGGTTGCTGTCCTGCTATATGGCCTGGTATCCTGTCCTCTATATGATCTAATCAGAGACTGGAAAGTGGCAGACGATCACTCCTTCTCTGATCGATTGTGAAACTTGCCGGGACATTGAGGTGCAAGTTCGCAAGTATATGGAGCGAACCAGAGAAAGTTTTAAGAACTTATCGAAGCTTTTTCATAAAGCTAATGTCGTTTTTTCGGATATGGAAAACTTGTTCAGTAATTCGTCATTATTGAATGAGCAACCTAAACGAAAAAAGAGTAGTTCTTCTTCGCGGCATGCGCAGACTTCCTTTTCTATCCCGCAATCAGTCTGGATCTGCAGCATTCAAATACAATTGGTACATCTCAATCAACCAATTTATTGCCTAAACATGTTAAGACCCACCATAACCCACATGTTATTGAAATTTCGGCCCCACAATCAACATCTTTATCCAATAGTGTGAATTTTAATGTCGCGCCAGTTGATACGGTAGCCAATATACTGACTGCCGTACCGCCTCGCCCGTCAAGGCCCCTCCAAGGCATTCCTCCTCCGAATCCTAAGAGACATGTTTCTATCTCTAGGCTTTCTAAAGATCAGTCTCCGTATGATGTTTAGGCTTATGTCCAAAACAAAATACAAGTTGCTGATATTTCGGTGGATAAATTTAATTTTAATTACCCAAGGGAAATATCGTCATTTAAAATATCGTGCTCACAAAGTGTTTTTGATAATATTTGTCAACAACACTTTTGGCCTGAACATATTTTTGTGGCTGAGTACCAAGGAAATGCAAATCGAAAGAAAGATCGGAACCCGATATCAGGTGATGGCTCCTCTTTACCTGTTATATCTGACCTGGCTCAAACCCGCCACATCAGATTTTTCTATTCTTTCTTCTAATTATACTATATATAGATGTGTTCGTATTACTCGAATTGGAGGCGGAGTATTATTGGCTGTTAACTCCAATCTCGCCTCGGAACCGATTCCAACCACTTTTAATTCGGACATTGAGTTCATTTGTGTGAAAGTTTCTTTCAATAAATTTTCTATTTATTTAACTTGTTCTTACATTCCACCCTCGGCTGATGATACAGTATACGATACTCATCTTAACGCCATTAAATATATATCATCTCTAGCTTCTGACACTGACTTGCTCTTTGTCTTGGGTGATTTTAATCTGCCCAATGTTGGATGGATTGCCTCCAATGACTCGAATTTACTTATTCCTGATAACTCCAATAGTTTTATTGATGGCCTCTCAGAGCTTTCTTTGGTACAAATCAATCCTGTTTGCAATTCTATCAACAGGACACTCGACCCGCTATTTGTATTGGACCCCACCAATACCATTGTATCTAGGATTGACCCATTGGTTATGCCAGAAGACCCATACCATCCAGCTCTTAATACATGCATTAATTTACCTTTGCGTTCAGATGTATTATCATCTAATACCGCTGTGCGCATTCGGTGTTTTAGCAAAACAGATTTCAATAGACTAAACAATCTGATTTCGTGTATGGATTGGTCTCAACTATACGCATGTTCTGATTTGGATAATTTAATTGTGTTTTGTACATAATTGTGCTTGGCACTGTGCTTTTTGTTTTTGTAAACAAATCTCTTGTGCTTTTATTCTTTCGCTCTCTTGCTCTCATTTCTTTTCCCGCGCGTCTGCTTGTGTAAGCTGCGCTCAAAAGTCTTTGTTTTTGTACTGTCTTGTGCTTCATTCGCCCGCTTTCTCGCTCTCTCGCTCTCTTTCTATTTTTCTTTCCGCGCGTCTGCTTGTGTAACTGCGCCCAACAGTCTTTGTTTTTGTTTTTATTTGTCTTATCTTGCTTTGGTGCAGCATTAACTTTGTTGCTGCTTACTGCTATTTCTTGAGCAGTGATTATCTGTTTATACCCTACTTTTTGTTGAGTATATTAGTTTTTCAAAAATGTCTGTCTGTTGCATTAAAAACTGCAACTGCGAAAATGATGCTAAGGCTGAATATATTTATTGTTCGCTGTGAGATAATCTAGCACATGTTAAATGTGCTGGTTTCACAATGAGAGTTAAGGACTATATTTCTAACAAGTCCGGTCTGAAATGGTGCTGCGAGTCTTGTCGTGAGTCCGAATTGAATATGAGTAAGTTCATGAGGCATACAAGGCTGGGTTTTAATACCCTATACAAAGCGTTTAGTAAACTTCAATGCGAGTTTCAAGCCATGGAAGATAAATTTAAAAGTTTTAAATTTGAAGATGAACCTGGCAATAACCTTCTGCCTCAAAATCCGAATATAATGGTCACACCAGCTCGATCTTTAGCTCTTTCTCCAGCTAGTCCGACTCAAGTCAATATTGGGCAACAGCTGCAATATTTTACTCCCGCCCCAGCAGGGAGCTCTCACAATGAGTTGGTTACTGAGTCACCAAATAATAATGTTGCCTCTGGTTCCCGATCATTGCAATTACCTATGCCTAATAGTAGGGTTGTTAAACCTCTTTCTGCTGTTCCTCCTAGGAGACAAATTTTCGTCTCTCGGCTTGCTCCTGTTGATGATGTTAAAGCCTACATCCAAGCCAGGAATATTGCTATTAATATCACTGTGGAAAAGTTTAAGT
Organism: Drosophila phalerata; assembly: GCA_951394115.2. Classification (NCBI taxonomy): domain Eukaryota; kingdom Metazoa; phylum Arthropoda; class Insecta; order Diptera; family Drosophilidae; genus Drosophila; species Drosophila phalerata. The sequence continues at coordinate 905,852 of CATOAP020000069.1, forward strand.
TTAATTATGTAAGGGATATTTCCTCTTTATGTTTATGTTCAAATACTTTTTGGCTGAAGGACTTAATTGTTAAAGAGTATTTATCAACAAAAAGAAATCGGCCTCCGATTACACTGCCTCGAAATCCTTCTGGCACCTCAACTTCCTCTTCTGTGGTGCCAAAAAACTAAATTCTTTTCTCCTTCTATCCTATCAAAATGTTAGAGGTCTCAATACTAAACTTTCTAAACATTATGTAGATAGTCTATTTTTAGACCCCGTACTTAAAAAAAGTACAGGGGTCTATTGGGTTTGTTTTAACGAAAATGTGCGTAACAGGCAGAAGGAGGCGTGGCAGACCCCATAAAGTATATATATTCTTGATCAGCATCAATAGCCGAGTCGATATAGCAATGTTCGTCTGTCCGTCTGTCCGTCTGTCCTGACGTCTGTATGAACACCTAGATCTCAGAGACTATAAGAGCTAGAGCCACCAAACTTGGTATGTAGGTTCGCCTATATTGCAAGCAGATCAAGTTTGTTTCAAAATTTGGCCACGCCCCCTTTATCGCCCACAAATCGAAAACAAAAATTTCATATCCAAATTATAAGAACAATTTAAAAGCTAGTGACACCAAACTTAGTATGTAGGTGCCTCTACATTGCAGGCATACTAAGTCCATTTCTTTTTTGGATCGGACCACTATATCATATAGCGCCCATAGGAACAATCGGTCGAAAATCAAGTTTTAGTATGAAAAACTTTTTTGTTTTATGAGATATCTCAACCAATCGGTAAAATTCTGTTATATGCCAAAAGCTTCAAAAAAAAAAAAAAAAAAACCCCAAATAGCGGGTAATTTATCAAGAATTTAGAAAAAAAAATTAATTTGGGGACTCAAATAGTTTAATTTTAAAAAATCTTTAAAGTTTGTATAGAAAATTGCTATTTTTTGTTGTTGCTTTTTGAAACTTGTCACTATTACAGCTCGTTTACCAACACTGTTTTGTGATATGAATCCGATTTTGAGCCAATTGAACTGTAAGATTTTTTGGAATGTTTACCAACACTGCTTCGTAGCTTTCCTGTGAATTTTAAACCTTAATTTGAAAATAATTCTCTTTTAAAAAATATTGGGGCCCTGAAAAGGGCCGATTTGGTGACACAGTGACATGTGACAAAGTGACATAAAGTCACCTTAGACTTCATCGTCGTCACCGCCGTCATCGTCTTCCTAAAGGGTGGGGGGGAATATATAAAAGAGCCGACAGCAAAAATAAATTTAAAAAAATCGTAATTAAAGCGCAGCAGGGAAAAATTTTTTTAAATAAAATCGCGCATTTTTTTCCTTTCTTCAACATACCACAGAGAACCTTACATCTTCATTAATTACAGAAACAGTAGATGGATTATAAAGTTGCCCTATGGCCATGAAAATCTCATGAATTCGGCTGGGGATGTCTCTATATGTCTTTTTAAATTGGAACTTTGCCAGGTAGCCAATATAGTGCTCCTTTCTTCGTCCATAACTTGGGATCTCGCCGCGCATGTCCCGCCACAGTCTTTCAATATTTTGAGTGTGTGCCCCACTGTCTGGATCAACAAAGTTTTTAGAGTGGTTAACTGTTTGGTGGTTGAAACCTTCTTCCTTCAAACAATTATACGCCTTCCAACAATCGGACATGATGGTGGTTCCATCAGCTATCCGTTCCTTTATTATGGTTAGCAATGTTGCCGAGTCCCGGCATTTCACTGGCTGAATAAAAAAGGCGCCACTATCCCTTTCTATTCCTCCGAACATCCAATCATCCGTAACCACTCGTCCACAGTTATATTTTCTTTTTCCCACTTTTGCCTCGTCTATCTCTACTATTTTTCCTGGGCCTCCGATAGTAGGACGACTATTTGTTATGCTCCAGTCTATGTAGACCTCGCGGAGAAAGCTTCTCCAGTCAGTCACAGATTGACGACACCAGCCTAGTTCAGAAAGAAGAGCTTCTGTTTCGGATTTTAGCCCGACAGAATCATACACAACAAAGTTGCATATGTCTTCTATCTGCAGCCTCGATCCGGCGAAAAATGTGTTCACGCGTACACTCTCTTGAAAGCTGCACTGAGCTCTAATTTTCTTCTTCTTTCCTATCTGCTGTGCAATCGACGCTCTGCAACTAAAATAAAACGATGCCCCGTTACGTGACGAAATCATGGACGTTGCACCACATTTTGGACAAATCCGTTCACGTAAAATCAAATTGTGATTTCGTAAGAACTCAAGCAATTGGTCATTGCTAAATTTATGGAATTTAATCATTGATAAATTGCAGCCAGTGCACGACATTTTGCTGACAAATAATTTTTGACAGTTTCCCGTTATAAATAGTGTTGGTAAACATGATATTAATCGGACAGTTCCGATTCGGAATCAAATTACATAAAAAGTGTTGGAAAACGGCTGAAAAGAGTGAAAAGTTCCACAAAGCAACATCAAAAAAGTTCATTTTTATTGGAATTTTCAAATATTTTTTAAAATTAAACTATTTGAGTCCCCAAATTAATTTTTATACCCGTTACTTATAAAAAATAAGTATAAGGGTATATTGTGTTCGTTGGAATGTATGTAACAGGCAGAAGGAGGCTTCTCCGACCACATAAAGTATATATATTCTTGATCAGCATCAATAGCCGAGTCGATATAGCCATGTGTGTCTGTCCGTCTGTCCGTCTGTCCGTCCGTGTGAGCGCCTAGATCTCAGAGACCATAAGAGATAGAGATACCAAACTTTCACTAAAAGACTTCTATATACCCCACGCAGATCAAGTTTGTTTCAAATTTAAGCCACGCCCACCTCCGCCCCCGCAAATTGCGAAAAACCGTCTAAACAAAGAAATCTTAGAGACTATAAGAGATAGAGTACCAAATTTGGCACACAGATTTCTATATACCCAGCGCAGATCAAGTTTGTTTCAAATTTTGGCCACGCCCCCCTCCGCCCTCGCAAATCGCGAAAAGCTACCACACCCACAGTTTTTAAGGTAATATAGTTTTTCTTGTAGTCACTGATATCTATGATTATTATTTATTATCCCACTGAATCGCAACACGATCGGACAAGTAGAACAGCAGTTATTGTCTGAAAATGATTCTTTAAGCAATCATGGCAATACATGCCCCCTAGAGTATGCAATAGATTTTGTATTGTTAGAAAATTTTCTTTTAAGTACTTTTATATGTAGTGAAATAAGTAACGGGTATCCTATAGTCGGGATCTCGACTATAGCCTTTCCCACATGTTTTTTCTAAATTCTTGATAAATTACCCGCTATTTGGGGTTTTTTTTTTTTTTTTTTGAAGCTTTCGGCATATAACAGAATTTTACCAACCAATCTAATACAGTATGCAAATAACTATGTTTTATATTGCCTGTCCGAAGTTGGCTTAAATCGGACCACTATATCATATAGCTTCCATAGGACCGATCAGCCGAATATCAAGTCTTAGTATGAAAAACTTATTTGTTTTATAAGATATCTTAACCAATTTAATACAGTATGCAAATAACTTGGTTTTATATATCCTGTGCAAAGTTTGTTTAAATCGGACCACTATATCATATAGCTGCCATTGGACCGATCGGGCGAAAATCAGGTCTTAGTATGAAAAACTTTTTTGTTTTATGAGATATCTCAACCGATCTAATACAGTATGCAAATAACTTGGTTTTATATTGCCTGTCCGAAGTTGGCTTAAATCGGACCACTATATCATATAGCTTCCATAGGACCGATCAGCCGAATATCAAGTCTTAGTATGAAAAACTTTTTTGTTTTATGAGATATCTCAACCAATCTAATACAGTATGCAAATAACTTGGATTTATATTGCCTGTCCGAAGTTGGCTTAAATCGGACCACTATATCATATAGCTTCCATAGGACCGATCAGCCGAATATCAAGTCTTAGTATGAAAAACTTATTTGTTTTATAAGATATCTTAACCAATCCAATAAATTATGCAAATAACTTGGTTTTATATATCCTTTCCAAAGTTTGTTTAAATCGGACCACTATATCATATAGCTGCCATTGGACCGATCGGGCGAAAATCAAGTCTTAGTATGAAAAACTTTTTTGTTTTATAAGATATATCAACTAAACTTTTACAGTATGCTTAGTTTTATATATCATGACCGATGTTGGTTCAAATCGGACAACTATATCATATAGCTGTCATTGAAAAAAGTAGTCGAAAATGTATTACAACGCTCTGCAACAGCAACAAGCGGCCAAATTATTATTTTAATTTTTGTAGTCTTTTCAATTTCCATAGTAAGTACGGGGTCTCCGACAGTCGAGTATGCTCGACTGTAGCACCGCGAGCGAAGCGAGCGGGGGGTTGGCGAGCGAAGCGAGCAGGGGGCGGAGCCCCCTAGTTTAATTTCAATTTAATTGTGCTTACAGAAACTTGGCTGAACCCCGAAATACCAGATTCATCTATTTTTTACAGTAGGTACACCTTGTTTCGATGTGATCGTCTATCACGAAGGGGAGGTGGTGTCCTTATTGCCGTTGATTTCGACCTTTCTTCGGAACTAGTTCCAATTAACGATCCCTCAAATATTGAGTTTGTAGCCATTAAAATATCTTTAAATGGTTTCTCCATTTTTACATACTGCTCATACATTTCGCCGGATCATTTAGCATCTGCGCGCTATTCGATTGATCTCATCCATGTTATCCAATAATGACATCTTACTGGTATTCGGTGATTTTAATTTACCTAATGTGGTATGGTCGGATTCGCCAAATGTGTTGGTTCCGTTAAGCTCTGATGAATTTATTAATTCACTCCTTGAACTGTCTTTATCCCAAATCAACCCGGTTCGAAATTGTAATCACCGTCTTCTTGACCTGATATTTACATCGGACCCCTCTTGAAGTACTATTTCACGTATTGACCCTTTAGTATTTCCTGAAGACGCCTACCATCCTACTCTAGACTTAGTTTTAGAGTTGCCTGGGTATGAGCCTATTATTTCAAATAATGTCGTAGTTCGATCTCGATGTTACTGCAAAGCTGATTTTTAGACCCCGTACTTAAAAAAAGTACAGGGGTCTATTGGGTTTGTTTTAACGAAAATGTGCGTAACAGGCAGAAGGAGGCGTGGCAGACCCCATAAAGTATATATATTCTTGATCAGCATCAATAGCCGAGTCGATATAGCAATGTCCGTCTGTCCGTCTGTCCTGACGTCTGTATGAACACCTAGATCTCAGAGACTATAAGAGCTAAAGCCACCAAACTTGGTATGTAGGTTCGCCTATATTGCAAGCAGATCAAGTTTGTTTCAAAATTTGGCCACGCCCCCTTTATCGCCCACAAATCGAAAACAAAAATTTCATATCCAAATTATAAGAACAATTTAAAAGCTAGTGACACCAAACTTAGTATGTAGGTGCCTCTACATTGCAGGCATACTAAGTCCATTTCTTTTTTGGATCGGACCACTATATCATATAGCGCCCATAGGAACAATCGGTCGAAAATCAAGTTTTTGAATGAAAAACTTTTTTGTATTATGAGATATCTCAACCAAACTGATACAATATGCATAAGATTTAATATTATATATCCTGTCCAAAGTTGGTTCAAATCGGACCACTATATCATATAGCGCCCATAGGAACAATCGGTCGAAAATCAAGTTTTAGTATGAAAAACTTTTTTGTTTTATGAGATATCTCAACCAATCTAATACAGTATGCAAATAACTTGGTTTTATATTGCCTGTCCGAAGTTGGCTTAAATCGGACCACTATATCATATAGCTTCCATAGGACCGATCAGCCGAATATCAAGTCTTAGTATGAAAAACTTATTTGTTTTATAAGATATCTTAACCAATTTAATACAGTATGCAAATAACTTGGTTTTATATATCCTGTGCAAAGTTTGTTTAAATCGGACCACTATATCATATAGCTGCCATTGGACCGATCGGGCGAAAATCAGGTCTTAGTATGAAAAACTTTTTTGTTTTATGAGATATCTCAACCGATCTAATACAGTATGCAAATAACTTGGTTTTATATTGCCTGTCCGAAGTTGGCTTAAATCGGACCACTATATCATATAGCTTCCATAGGACCGATCAGCCGAATATCAAGTCTTAGTATGAAAAACTTTTTTGTTTTATGAGATATCTCAACCAATCTAATACAGTATGCAAATAACTTGGATTTATATTGCCTGTCCGAAGTTGGCTTAAATCGGCCCACTATATCATATAGCTTCCATAGGACCGATCAGCCGAATATCAAGTCTTAGTATGAAAAACTTATTTGTTTTATAAGATATCTTAACCAATCCAATAAATTATGCAAATAACTTGGTTTTATATATCCTTTCCAAAGTTTGTTTAAATCGGACCACTATATCATATAGCTGCCATTGGACCGATCGGGCGAAAATCAGGTCTTAGTATGAAAAACTTTTTTGTTTTATGAGATATCTCAACCGATCTAATACAGTATGCAAATAACTTGGTTTTATATATCCTGACCGAAGTTGGTTCAAATCGGACAACTATATCATATAGCTGTCATTGAAAAAAGTAGTCGAAAATGTATTACAACGCTCTGCAACAGCAACAAGCGGCCAAATTATTATTTTAATTTTTGTAGTCTTTTCAATTTCCATAGTAAGTACGGGGTCTCCGACAGTCGAGTATGCTCGACTGTAGCACCGCGAGCGAAGCGAGAGGGGGGTTGGCGAGCGAAGCGAGCATGGGGCGGAGCCCCCTAGTTTTAAAATGAATTCTTTAATTTTACAAACTGACTGGTCGCAACTTTACTCTTGCACAAACATTAATGTTATATATGTTATATTGAATTCGCTTTTTGATGAGTGCGTTCCCCGTGAGTTTCCTAGGAGGGCTAAAAGACCTCCGTGGTTTTCTCGGGAGCTAACGCGGCTGAAAAATGTGAAGTCGCGATATTATAAAAGGTTTAAGTGTTCGGGATTTCCATCTGATTTCTCCCGCTATGTTACTGCCAGATCACATTTTATTTCTCTTAACTCGCGTCTTTACAATGAATATTTAAATCGTTGTCGCTTACAATTCGCTCAAAGTCCCAGACAGTTCTATAACTTTGTAAACATGAAGCGTAAATCTTCTGTATTACCCTCTTCCGTTTCCTATGAAGAATTGAAAGCAAATACTGATCAGGCAGCAGCCGATCTGTTTGCTAAATTCTTCCAATCTACTTATACATCTTCTAACTTAATTTCTCATGCTCCTTATCCTTTCACTATACAAAAGTCTAATTGCATTTATTTTCCTGTGATCACTAAAAGCTCGTTACTAAACGAACTTAATATAATTAAACCTGGTTTCCAACCGGGCCCCGATGGAGTTTCCGGATGTGTACTTCGATACTGTTCTGGTTCTCTATGTAAGCCGTTTCACAAAAATGGTTCTAAGTCGGATGTTAAAAACTATAGAGGTATCTCCAAATTGTCTGCAATGCCAAAAGTGTTTCAGAAGGTGATTACTTCTCAACTTCAACACTTATGTAGTTCTATAATTTCACCTTGCCAACACGGTTTTGTGAAATCAAGATCTACTACCACTAATCTACTGGAACTGTCCTCTCTTGTGATCAGAGGATTTCAAAAATCATATGCAAACTGATGTTATTTACACTGACTTCAGTAAGGCCTTTGATTCTGTTAATCACTCTCTTTTGCTTCATAAGCTCAAGTCTCTTTTCTCTTCAGAAAAAAGCTCAGACCGAGAGCATGACTGAAACGAAAAAATGGGTCTTGCTCAGAGAGAGACCGAAATTACTCAGTTTTCTCTGTCATTTTTGGGAGCAGACTGCTTAGATTATTTCGGTCGACCCTTTTTTGGGAGCTCTGCAATAAACACAAATAAAACCATACTAAAATCAAGTGTGTTTCATTTATTTTTTGGATTCTAGGACTTTTAACCACTTATTTTGAAAATTGCGATTGACATCTGCAATATCTTTTAATATTTCGGACTGCTTTTCCATCTCCTGGCTTTGTTTCTGCTGCTTCTCCCTCTGCATTTCAAGCCGCTCCCGAGCAATCTCAACCAATTCGGATTGAATATCAATCCGTTGAAGCTTCGGAGCAGGTCCTTCAGTGCTGTTTCCGGATTGTATTTGATTGGGTCAGACAGATATTCCTCAATAGACTAAACAATCTGATTTCGTGTATGGATTGGTCTCAACTATACGCATGTTCTAATTTGGATAATGCCATTAAGCTTTTTTATATTACTCTAAATTCTTTATTTGATATCTGCGTTCCGCTTGTATCTCCTATCAGTTCTACTAGAGAGTTATCACATTTAAATAAGGGGGCTCCGCCCCCTGGTCAGAATGTACAAAACCAACCTAAATGCATATTCTATCAGTCTGTTTAAGATATCTCAAAAAACCAAAACATTTTTCATACTAACACTTACTTTTCGATTGAGCGTCTCTATTGCAGCTATATGATATAGTGGTCCGATCTGAACCAAATTTGGCCAGAATATATGAGACGAACTTAAATGTTCATTCTATCTATTTGGTTAGGCTATCTCTAAAAACAAAAATCTTTTTCTTACTTAAACTTGATTTTCGACTGAGCGTCTCTATGGCAGCTATTTGATTTAGTGGTCCGATTTGGACCAAGTACGGTGAGGATGTATAATACCAGCCCAGATGCATATTCTATCAGTTTGGTTACGATATCTCAAAAAACAAAAAACTATTTCATACATATGCTTGATTTTCGGCAGAGCGTCTCTATGACAGCTATATCATATAGTGGGCCGACTTTAACCAAATTTGGTCAGGATGTATAATACCACCCCAAATGTATATCGTGTGAGATTGGTTGAGATATTTCAAAAATTGAAGAAGCTTTTCATACTAAAACTTCATTTTCGATGTATCGTTCCTATGGCAGCTATATGATATAGTTGTCCGATCCAAAAATAAAAATAAACTTGATCTGCGCACGGTATCCAGGAACCTACATACCAAGTTTGAAGTCTCTAGCTCTTATGGTTTCTGAGATCGACGCGTTCAAACAGACGGACAGACAGACGGACAGACAGACGGACAGACAGACGGATATGTCTCAATCGACTCGGCTGTTGATCCTGATCAAGAATATATATACTTTTGGGGGTCTGCCACGCCCCCTCCTGCCTGTTACATACATTCTGCCAAATGCATTATACCCTTTTTTGCCCATTTTTAATGGGCTCAGGGTATAAAAATGTGAAATCCAAGCAATTCAAAAAATATAAAAAGTCTGGAAATCCTTACGATTTCTCCAGATATGTAATTACCAGGGATTAAAACCTTAACCGAAACCGTAATCTTTAACCTTTTGAAATTTGGAACCGTAACCGAAACCGTAACCGAAAAAAAATTTTTTCACTACAACTAAACCTTAAAACCAAAACTTTTTAAACCGAAATAACCGTTTAATAACCGATTCATTTTCATTGATCAAAACTAAATTTCTACCAGTCTTCTAAACAGGTAGCAGACCGTTACTTTGGCTTGCTCGCGATCTTCGACGATACAGCAACAACACAGCCAATGTGCGTCGCGAGACTCTGGACAGCATCAACAACAACACAGATTTTCAACGCGACGATAGAGCAATAAAAGTGTTCATTTTGCTTTAATTTATGACTTCAGAGTAGTTGTAGTGCTCATTGCAAATTTTGTGCAGCTTCAATTTTTGTCTTTGTGTGAGTTTCTTAAGAATTTTGTGGTGACGTATCGGCGGTTACTTTTGTGCGATGTCTTGGCGTCGCCACGCGTCTTAGCAAAATTGAAGATTGAGCAAGTGCGAGCGAGACAGTTTGTTTCGTAGGGTGGACTGTGTACATATGAAAGTGCGACTATGGAAATACCCATCATATTTATTTATATTAACATACATATAAACATATGTGCATAAAATAAACATATTAACAATGGGAGTATTTACGTAAAATTACGTTTAACCTTATTTACATACAATTGTTACTATGCAGTTATATTCATATAAGTACATATACAAATATACAGACACAGGGTATTTCGTAGCCGCGTCACGTTTTGCCTTGTTGCTCGCGATTGAAAAACCCGCAAAATTTGCTTTTGTTATTCCACTTAAATCGGTGCTGGCTTTAAAAAGTGCGTAAGTGCGTGTTTGTGCATGTACATATGTACAACTAAAATACATATGTATACACAGTCAATTTTAACTTGGAGAAAAATTTGAAATTTTTGTAAGAAAATTTTTTTTTTGTGAACCGAAACCGAACCGGTATTTTAAAACCGAAACTTACAAAAAAACCGTTAACCGTTACGAAACCGATACTAAAATTTTTTCGTAACCTTAACCGAAAACCTTAATACAAGCGTAACCGAAACCGTAACTGAAACCGATATTCGTTTCGGTTTTAATCCGCTGCATAAGTTATTCACTTTATCAATTGACTCTTCGTCTTTTCCAAATCTATGGAAAGACTCTTATATTATCCCTCTTCACAAAAAGGGTATTAAATGCGACGTTCAGAATTATAGGGGTATTGCTAAGCTTTCTGCAATTCCGAAGTTGCTTGAAAAAATAATAACTTCTTATCTTCAACATTTATGTGGTTCTATTATCTCTCCTACTCAGCATGGGTTTATGAGGTGTAGATCGACAACCACTAACCTTTTTAGTTTACTTACTTACTTACTTCTCTTGTGATTAAAGGGTTCAAGAAAAAGATGCAAACTGACGTTATTTATACGAATTTTAGTAAAGCTTTCGATTCTGAAAATCACTCACTATTAATTCATAAGCTCGATCTTCTCGGCTTTCCGAATAATCTTCTTATTTGGATTTCCAACTATTAAAGTCACAGAACGCAAAGAGTAAGTTTCAAAACTTCATTTTCAAAAACCATCAAAGCTACGTCTGGAGTACCGCAAGGTAGTCATCTTGGCCCACTTCTTTTTACGTTATTTATAAACGATCTTCCAACTGTTTTATCCCACTCACGTGCACTCATGTATGCGGATGACGTCAAGCTTTGTTTAACCTATAGTGAACCTTTCTCTGATAGGTTTATGCAAGCGGACTTAAATGCACTGTTTTTTTGGTGTCAAGCCAACTTGCTTAATTTAAATAGCTCAAAATATAAAGTAATGACTTTCTACAGATCCTTTCGGCATATTTGTCAGTATTCACTAAATGGCATTATCTTGGAATGCTTAAACGATAACGAGGGCTCAGTAAATGATTTGGGTATAATTCTAGATCATAAACTGAAGTTCGATAAACATATTAAGCGATGGTCAAAGGAATTTGATGATCCTTATATTACTAGGCTTTTATATACATCTCTTGCTCGTCCGATTCTTGAGTATGGGTCATGCATTTGGTCTCCTCAATACGAATCACATCGTGCCAGAATAGAATCGGTTCAAAAACAATTTTTAATATTTGCTCTTCGCGGCTTGAACTGGAACTCAGAAATACAGTTGCCTTCGTACTCTAGTAGACTTTGCTTAATCCATCTTCCCTCTTACTAATCGTAGAATTATGCTCGGAGTAATGTTCGTCCATAAATTACTACAGGGTCAAGTAGACTCAGTTAGTCTTATGGACGAAATAACTTCAACATACCTTTTAGATTAACTCGTAATTTTAATCCTCTTTATCTTCAGCATTGCACCACTAACTGGGCTTTGCATGAACCTTTTCGTATTCTGTGTGCTGACTATAACAATCTGTACCGTACGATTAGTTTCGAGCGTTCTTCGCCTACTATTAAAGCCTCTATATTATTGTTTCTAACTAATCTAACTAACTAATCTCTAATTTTATCTTGGTCTGATTGGGTTTTTCTGGGTTTTCCCCAATCCTAGCAACAAATGTTGGACCAATCGTTTTCTTTTTCATTTTAGATACCCCCAGAATATAAAATATATATTTTTATAATTACATTTACATTTACATTACACTGTAATAATTAAATTTATATTTTAATTTAAATGTATAGTTAAGTGTCGGCTGCTTATAGCTTGACAATAAATAAATAAATAAAAAAGAATACTCATTTTGTGATTTTGGTTGAAATTTGTAAAAGAAATAAGAAATTTTTACATACTAAAGGCGGATTGTCAACCGAAAGAAAGAGCGTTGTAATACATTTCCGACTACTTTTTTTAATGACAGCTATATGATATAGTCGACCGATTCGAACCAACTTTGGTCATTATGCGAAAAACAACATCAAATTGATTTCCTGTGAGTTTGGTTAGGATATCTCAAAATACACAAAAAATTTTCATACTTAAAGTCATGCCGCTCTACACGAAAGTCATTAAAATCGACAAAAACATGGCTTGATATAAAATTTTATTTTATCGCCGTTTCTCCATAGATTTTAATGAATTCTATCTTTCACGACGCTCAATTAATGCAGCTTTGCAAAAAAAAATTAAAACCCATCATTATTATTTGCATCAGCATACCATCCTGTAAATATCGCAAACATCGATAACGTGTAAATATCGTAATAGATTTCATTGTTCATTTTGAACCGCGTCTTTTTGCTAACATGATTTAAAATAAGCAAATCGGCCAAACAGGGGATGCAAAACAGTATCTCCTCGAAACATTGGTGACCCCGACGTGATTTTACTACTTTTTCACGTAATTTTCGAATTCGATTATATTGACATTTTTCGTTTCGCAAGTTTCGGTCGTGTGGCTTGCAATTTTGGCTGCAGCCATACACACACATACAACGCAAAGTTGATAGCGGTCTACGTTATTATAAAATCTCGCACTGAGTGTGCAAACTCCACAGCAGTAGCAGATCATCACTTCAGCGCATCTCATTCACATACTAGTAAATAACGATTGCCAGAACTATATTTGCCAAAGTTCAGTGGCTGCTATGAAGAATGGCCCAACTTCTACGCTATGTTCCGCACTGTGGGCGGAAACGATGAGGATCTGAGTAAGCTTGAAAAATATCAGCACCTTAGTGCGTTTTTGGAAGGTGCCGCAGTGAATACAATAAAATCTTTGGATCTCACTGATGCTAACTATGATAAAGCATTAGGAGCGTTTCTAGAACGTTTTGATAAAAAGTTTATGCTCACATCTCACATCTTCAATCAGTTGACACCATGGCAAGTACGACGGAGCTTCTAGATCAGTCTCAGGCTTGACCAGACATCGCGGGAGAAGTGGGAGGAGTTCTTGCCATCGGACAAATTGCCCAAGTGGTCGGACATGTCAGCATTTCTGGAAGAGAGATGCTGCCATTTGGAAAGCTGGAAATAGCTGTCTGCAAGAACCCCAGCCAGCAGGTGAGCAGGCACTCATCTAAGCAAAACCAAAGATCTCTCATTGCGTCATCCAATCAAAATCATTCGTCATGCCCATCTTGCGATGCGAAAGATCATTTTCCGTCAAAGTGCGAGATGTTTCTAAACTTAACGCCTCAATTGCGCCATAAGGAAGCAAGCGCATGCAAATCTGGAGAGGTTGTACGAGACTATACAAGATTCTAAATTTGTAAGTTTGGCACAGATAACTTAAAAAATAAAAAAGGTTTTCATACTAAAGGTAGTTTATCGGACGTTCGTATCGATCGTTCCTATGGCAGCTATATGATATAGTCGACCGATTTGAACCAACTTTGGTCATTATGCGAAAAACAACATCAAATTGATTTCCTGTGAGATTGGTGAAGATATCTCAAAAAACAGAAAAAATTTTCATACTAAAAGTCATGCCGCTCTACAAGAAAGTCATCAAAATCGACAAAAACATCCCTTGATATAAAACTTTATTTTATCGCCGTTTCTCCATAGATATTAGTGAGTTATATGTTACACGACGCTCAATTAATGCAGCTTTGCAAAAAAAAATTAAAGCCCCAGATCAGATTTTTTTTCGAGTTTTCCTTGAATTTAAAAAAAAACAAGCGGGAAAGGCTATCTATAGTCGAGATCCCGACCATATGATACCCGTTACTTACTTTAATACATTGAAAAGTACTTTAAAGAAAATACTTTTTTCGCTTTAAAACTTTAATTCGCTTTACTTTTCCTGAAAGCTAATGAATATACCTATAATTAATCCATACACAGTCTAAGATTAAAGTCAGTAGTTTAAGAGCTATTAATTTTTTAATTAAGAAAGTGTTGTTTTTTATACCCGTTACTTATAAAAAATAAGTATAAGGGTATATTGTGTTCGTTGGAATGTATGTAACAGGCAGAAGGAGGCTTCTCTGACCACATAAAGTATATATATTCTTGATCAGCATCAATAGCCGAGTCGATATAGCCATGTGTGTCTGTCCGTCTGTCCGTCCGTGTGAGCGCCTAGATCTCAGAGACCATAAGAGATAGAGATACCAAACTTTCACTAAAAGACTTCTATATACACCACGCAGATCAAGTTTGTTTCAAATTTAAGCCACGCCCCCCTCCGCCCCCGCAAATAGCGAAAAACCGTCTAAACAAAGAAATCTCCGAGACTATAAGAGATAAAGTAACCAAATTTGGCACACAGATTTATATACACCTCACGCAGATCAAGTTTGTTTCAAATTTAAGCCACGCCCCCCTCCGCCCCCACAAATCGTTTTTAAGATAATATAGTTTTTTTTGTAGTCACTGATATCTATTATTATTATTTATTATCCCACTGAATCGCAACACGATCGGACAAGTAGAACAGCAGTTTTTGTCTGAAAATGATTCTTTAAGCAATACATGGAAATACATGCCCCCTAGGGTATGCAATAGATTTTGTATTGTTAGAAAATTTTCTTTAAAGTACTTTTATATGTAGTGAAATTAGTAACGGGTATCCTATAGTCGGGATCTCGACTATAGCCTTTCCCACTTTTATACCCGTTACTTATAAAAAATGAATATAAGGGTATATTGTGTTCGTTGGAATGTATGTAACTTGAGGCACTCTAAACCAGCCCCGTTTACCAACCCAAGAAAGACCAAATGGCCAATATTTATTGATATCCTTAAATAGGCTATCCCAGAGATAGTACCAGAAGGAATTCACTCTACAGAGCGACTAAGCCACCTAGTAAAAACCTTTACTGAGGCTTGCAACTCGGCTTTCAGGGCAGCATGTCCCATCAGCAGACCCAAAAGGGGTAAGCAACCACCATGGTGGAACCCAAACCTAAACGAACTCCGCAAGAGCTCGAGAAACCTCTTCAATCAAGCCAAGGCTGTTAACACAGAAGAAACTTGGCTAAACTATAAACACGCCCTTTTAACATACAAAAAGGCGACACGACAAGCCAAAAGAGATTCATGGAGAGCTTTCTGCTCTGACATAGAATCAACACCGGATGCGGCCAGACTGAGGATGATTTTATCGAAATCTGCCCCCACACTAGGGTACCTCAAAAAAGAGGATGACACCTGGACTACATCTAGCGAAGAATCGCTGGACGTACTCTTGAAAAGCACTTTCCGGGCTGCAAAGCAAACAATCAAGGTAGATACCAAACCCCGACTGAGGTGCCAATCAGCCCCTCTCTTCTAAGCAATCGCAACATAACCTGGGCTATAAACAGCTTTAAACCGTACAAGTCACCTGGACCAGACGGAATTTTTCCTGCCCAATTACAACAAGCAGGGCACACTGCCATAAACTGGCTGCAATCTATCTTCACAGAAGTTTTAAAAACTGTTCATATCCCTGACACATGGCGAGTCTCAAAAATAGTCTACGTCTGTCGTCTGTCGTCATTTATGCTCAAAACCTTCGAGCAACTCCTGGCTCTTCACCTAAGAGCAGCCATTCCCCCCCATCTCTTGTCTAATTCTCAACACGCATATCGGAAAGGCAAATCGACGGATCCAGCTTTGCACTCCGTAGTCTCTACTATACAAAAATCCCTTTCGCTCACTGAATACTCCCTCATAGATTTCCTAGACATCGAGGGAGCTTTTAACAACGTCGTCCCGGAAGCTATCACTGGAGCACGGACAAACTTGGGGATTGAAAGCCGGCTAGTGAGACTCATCGACCAATTGCTCACATGCAGGGTCGTAACGTCCACACTTGGATCTTCAACACTCACCAGGTTCGTTAGTAGGGGAACACCTCAAGGAGGGGCTCTATCTCCTCTCTTATCGAACCTAGCAGTCAACAGGCTGTTATGCGACATAGAGGGTGGAGGCTGCCAGGTGGTTGCCTACGCGGACGACGTAGCACTTATTTTCACGGGAAAATTCCCTCAAACACTATGCGACTTCATGTCAGTCAAGCTACAAAAACTGGTCACCTGGGCCGATGAGTGTGGTTCGGTAGTAAACCCAGCCAAAACGGAACTTGTACTCTTCTCTAGAAAATACAAAAACGCAACTCTAATACCCCCAAAAATAAGACTCCGTCCTCTCCTTCAGCGAAAGCTGAAGGATCTGGATCTCCTTCCTTAAATCTGGACAGTAAGCTGGACTGGAAAATTAACACGCAACCTGAAATAGGGCATGTCGCCATATATCGTCCACTGGCTATACACAGCTATAGTCAGACCGATACTACTATATGGTATAGCAATATGGTGGCCTGCATTAACAAAGCAGTCCATAAACAAACAGCTCAACAAAATTCAAAGGATGGCCGAAATCTGCATCACAGGTGCTCTGAACACAACACCTGGCGAAGCTCTAGACGCCATTCTTAACATACAGCCAATCAGGCAAGTTAACAAAAATATTGCCACCATGACTGCAACTCGACTGAGAGACTCTAACTCTTGGACAGAATGCTCAACAGGACACTCCGCTATTCTTAAGGACAACCGAATAGTTCCTTCTAAAACGGTACACTGTATGCCAATTGAGCATATTGCTCACATGCAGGGTCTTAACGTCCAGACTTGGCTCTTCAACACTCACCAGGTTCGTCAGTAGGGGAACACCTCAAGGAGGACGTGGACGACGTAGCACTGATATTCACGGGAAAATTCCCTCAAACACTATGCGACTTGATGTCAGTCAAGCTACAAAAACTGGTCACCTGGGCCGATGAGTGTGGCCTGGGAGTAAACCCAGCCAAAACGGAACTTGTACTCTTCTCTAGAAAATACAAAATCCCAACTCTAATACCCCCAAGAAAAAAAGACTCCGTCCTCTTCTTCAGCGAAAGCGCCATATACTTGGGTATAATTCTGGACAGGAAGCTGGACTGGAAAATTAACACGCAAGATAGATGTAGAAAGGCAACAGTTGCACTCTACACTTGCTGGAAAGCGATCGGCCTGAAATGGAACATGTCGCCATATATCGTCCTCTGGCTATACATAGCTATAGTCAGACCGATACTTCTATATGGTATAGCAATATGGTGGCCTGCCTTAACAAAGCAGTCCATAAACAAACAGCTCAACAAGTAAGCAACAATATTTCCACCATGACAGAAATTCAACAGAATACTCAACAGGACACTCCGATATTCTTAAGGACAACCAAATAGTTCCTTCCAGAACCGACTACTGTATGCCGATAGAGCATATTGAAACTCCCTTTCAAACAACCATTCCGCACAGGGAGGAATGGTCATCACATACCCCAGGACAAAGTGGGGCCATATCCTTCTACACAGATGGTTCAAAGTTGAACAATCAAGTGGGTGGAGGGGTATACTCTCAGGACCTAAATATACAGGTCTCTTTTAGGCTACCTGACCAATACAGCGTCGTTCCAGCCGAAATCCTGGCTTTAAATGAAGCCTAAAAACTCCTAAGAGAATCCCAAGTCAATTCGGGCCGTATTAACATATACAGTGACAGCCAAGCAGCTATCAAGTCCATAGAATCGACCACAACTAATTCCACCTCAGTTTCGAACTGCCGCAAATCTCTACATTAGATGGCTGAGCATTTCGACATTTCCCTAATAAGGGTACCAGGGCATCAGGACATTACAGGAAACTGTATAGCTGATGAACTAGCCAGGAATAGTACAACAGTACACCTCCTTCCTGACAAGGAGGATACGCGTATGCCACTGGCGACCTGCAAGCTACTACTTCTAGCCCAATCTATAACAGTTAGCGAAGACCGATGGCAAAACACGCACCATTGTCGTGACGCGAGGAAAACCTGGGAAAGTCTTTTCTTTCCACTTTAGGTGAACTTGCCTCAATTACACCTCGCCAAATCGCAAAATTTATTCAGCTATCAAACTGGACGCCCTACTGAGTGACATGTCACCACAAAGGTTGAAGGGATCCCAATTGTGGCCTAAGTGAGTCGTAGAATCGACAGCCGCTCTAACCTAACATAACCTAAAGAGTAAACTAATTTTCTGAACGAAAATAAATTTTTAGTACTGTAATTGAGCAGAAGTTTTTTGAACTAGTGCTCTTAGATTCGAGCCACCGTAAAAACTATGAGCAAAAAGAGCAATTAAAAAAAACCCAAACTCTGAAGAATCGATATAGCTTTCCAACGGTATATTGCATGGCGTGATCGTGGGCTTACACTGGGAGAAATTCGCATTCCTTAGGACCGATCGGGTCGTTTAGGTCTTAGTATGGACAAATTGGGTCCTCTCACACCACGGATGCCCACGCGTCCAATGTTGCATGCAGCTGATATGCAACCTGAGGAAACTGAGTTGTGAAGAAAATGAGTTGGAACTAGCTACAATCAATAGGTTATTTTGCTATGCGGACAAGTTGCAAGAACTGTTTTTCAAAAAAAACGCTGCACAGCGTGCACCTCTAAAAGTGCACGCAAACAGTTGATAGCCAAGGACAAGGAGTAGAATATCTACCCCAGCCAGAAACAAAACAAGACCAGACTTTCTCAGATACACCCTGTGACCCTATATTATCATCAGACATACCTATTTCTCGATCCCGAGTGCGCCGTTTAGCATTTAATGAACGTCGCAAAGCAAAGCGCAAAAATCTGTTAACAGCAGTGGGGGGAAATTTGTACGATAACACTAGGCAACAGCCAAAAAAATTACACAAACCCACTTTTTTGCATAGATTTGTGGCCAAAAACGACGAAAAATTTATTACATTTTGTCTTCTATAGTTGTGGGTTTGGCGACCTTTCTACTTGATGAGGTTTGATTTTGGTTAGCTCGAGGTCTGGAGTTTTTTATATGTATTTATTTGCCGATATATTTCGACTGCCGTCGGCTGTCGTCTTCAGGGCGACTATACAAAAAACATTAAACATTAAGAAACTTATAATTTAACATTGATTCTTAACACTACTTAAATAAGTTTACATACAATTTCTTTCTTGTTTTACAAGTCGGCGTTCGTCGGCTTGGAGTTTGTAACTGAGGTTTCTTAAGCAAATGTCTGTATATGTAAGCGCAGTTGTCAGTGTCCGTTTTGTAGTTTAGTCGTTTGTTTATTGTTGTATTTATTATGTGTAGCATCTCAATTGTGTAGCGTTTTCTGTAATGTTGTTCTTGTTGTAATATTTTTGTCTCGTCAAAATTAGCTGTGTGGCCGTTTTGTAAGCAGTGTGTGGCTAGCGCTGTTTTCTGTATGTTTGATTGTAGGCGAAGTTTGCTGTCTGATCTGTGCTGGGATATTCTGGTTTTTAGTTTTGATTTTGTGGTACCAACATAAACTTTGTTGCATGTTTCGTTGTGGTTTCCACTGCAAGGTATTTGGTAGATGACGTTACTTTTGTCTAATGGATGTATTTTGCTTTTTGTTTTATTGAAAAAGATTTTCATCGTGATCGTGGGTTTATGAGCTAGTTGTATATTTTGTTGGTCGAAACATTCTGAACTGTTGAAACGTTCTGATATGTTCGGTACATATGTGAGGGATCTGTATGTCTTTGGTTGTTCTTCTTGTCTTTTTGGTATGTTTTTCTTCTGTTTATTAATTAAGGATTTTATTATGTTTTCGGGGAAGTCATTGGATTTTAGTATGTCTATTATTTGGTCATTTATTTGTCTATGATATATTGGGTCGCTTAGTGATTTCATTCTTTTAATGCAGCTAAGTGCGGTATTTATGATCATTGTTTTGGGATGATTTGAAAAATAGTTAATTATTCGTCCTGATGATGTTGGTTTTTTTTACCATTTTAGTTTAAGTGAATTTCCACATCTGTTGATGGTGGTGTCTAGATATGGTAATATGCCGTCTTCTTCTAGTTCGTATGTGAATTTAATTTGCTTATGGTAAGAGTTCAGTGCGTCAAGAGTATTTTGAATTTGGTCTTCTTTTATTATGGCAAATAGATCGTCTACATATTTTGTCAGTATCCTAGGTGTATATTTTAATTTATTGAGGGTGTTTTCTAACAGTTCTTCCATTACTATGTCTGCTATTACCGGAGAGGCAGGGGAACCCATAGGCATACCTTTAAGTTGTGTGTATATTTTTTCATCATATTTAAAATATCTGTTTTCAATTACACAAAACTTAATGATATCCATGGAAATAAGTTTTGGTATGTCGGTGTATTTGTTGATGTCAGTCCATTTTCAGCTTATTATGTCCATTGCAAGTTCGGTAGGTATGCTGGGGAACAGGGAAACTACGTCAAAAGAGATCAATATCTCATCGTCACATATAAACGAGTCATTGATTCTTTCTTTAAAAGATGAAGAGTTCTTTACATTAAATTTGGATTCTTCCGTTACTTTTTTCAGAATTTTTATTATGAATTTACATAATGCATAAGAGGGTGAGCCTATGGAGGAGCAAATAGGTCTCAATGGCATGCCTTCTTTATGTATTTTTGGTAATCCATAGATTCTGGGTGGTAGTGCTGTAGTTGTTGTCATGATGTTTTTTTCTATTTTTGTAATAAGTTTAAGTTTGAATAGTTTGTCAACTAAGTTGTTATTTTTTGTTTGAAGTCTTGATGTTGGGTCTTGTCTAAGGTTTCTGTATGTGCATAGGTCTTGTAATATATTAGTCATTTTGGCTTTGTAGTCATTAGTCTCTATGGCTACGGTTTTGTTTCCCTTGTCGGATGTCATGATTAATATATGTCTGTTTTTGTTTAGAAATTCACGTGTCTGTTCCACTGTGTCCAAAATTGCGAGGTTCATTGTATTTTGTTTGTTTCTTGTCTTGTGATCTTTTATTAAGAAAGAGAACTCTGTGCGTGCGGTTTCTTGTTGTTCTTGGTTTTTAATGGTCTGTACAAGTTCTTCGCCGTCCGCAATGTATTTAAAGAGAGGGAAACTCTCTTTGTGTACCGGCAGAGCGAATTTTGGGCCTTTAGCAAGTAAAGCTTGTACGTTCTGCGGGAACGCTGTCTTCGTGATGTTGACGAACCAATCTTTGTTGTTGTGTTTGGTGAAGATCTTGTTTCGTTCGTTTCTGAGTTTTTCGTACTTCTTTATCTGCTTTTCTTTGAAAGTTGTTGTTAGTTTGTTAGACAAAACTCTCTCGCTCTCAAAAAACGCTTCTGAACTTTCGAGACCAACTTTTTTAAATAGAGAATTAATGGCTCTACAACATGGATATAGTCACTTGCTTAACAAGTGTTAACAACTTATTATAAGTCTTTCAAAAAGAATCAATTGACACCACTTGCTAATTGCACATATATTTAATAAGAAACGTACAAATTGATTTCCTGTCAGTTTGGTTAGGATATCTCAAAATACACAAAAAGTTTTCATACTAAAGGTCATGCCGCTCTACAAGAAAGTCATCAAAATCGACAAAAACATGGCTTGATATAAAATTTTATTATATAGCCGTTTTTATATAGATTTCAATGAATTATATTTGACACGACGCTCAATTAATGCAGCTTAACAAAAAAAAATTATAACCGCAGTTCAGATTTTTTTTCGAGTTTTCCTTGAATTTATGTATTTTTGGTAATCCATAGATTCTGGGTGGTAGTGCTGTAGTTGTTGTCATGATGTTTTTTTCTATTTTTGTAATAAGTTTAAGTTTGAATAGTTTGTCAACTAAGTTGTTATTTTTTGTTTGAAGTCTTGATGTTGGGTCTTGTCTAAGGTTTCTGTATGTGCATAGGTCTTGTAATATATTAGTCATTTTGGCTTTGTAGTCATTAGTCTCTATGGCTACGGTTTTGTTTCCCTTGTCGGATGTCATGATTAATATATGTCTGTTTTTGTTTAGAAATTCACGTGTCTGTTCCACTGTGTCCAAAATTGCGAGGTTCATTGTATTTTGTTTGTTTCTTGTCTTGTGATCTTTTATTAAGAAAGAGAACTCTGTGCGTGCGGTTTCTTGTTGTTCTTGGTTTTTAATGGTCTGTACAAGTTCTTCGCCGTCCGCAATGTATTTAAAGAGAGGGAAACTCTCTTTGTGTACCGGCAGAGCGAATTTTGGGCCTTTAGCAAGTAAAGCTTGTACGTTCTGCGGGAACGCTGTCTTCGTGATGTTGACGAACCAATCTTTGTTGTTGTGTTTGGTGAAGATCTTGTTTCGTTCGTTTCTGAGTTTTTCGTACTTCTTTATCTGCTTTTCTTTGAAAGTTGTTGTTAGTTTGTTAGACAAAACTCTCTCGCTCTCAAAAAACGCTTCTGAACTTTCGAGACCAACTTTTTTAAATAGAGAATTAATGGCTCTACAACATGGATATAGTCACTTGCTTAACAAGTGTTAACAACTTATTATAAGTCTTTCAAAAAGAATCAATTGACACCACTTGCTAATTGCACATATATTTAATAAGAAACGTACAAATTGATTTCCTGTCAGTTTGGTTAGGATATCTCAAAATACACAAAAAGTTTTCATACTAAAGGTCATGCCGCTCTACAAGAAAGTCATCAAAATCGACAAAAACATGGCTTGATATAAAATTTTATTATATAGCCGTTTTTATATAGATTTCAATGAATTATATTTGACACGACGCTCAATTAATGCAGCTTAACAAAAAAAAATTATAACCGCAGTTCAGATTTTTTTTCGAGTTTTCCTTGAATTTAAAAAAAACAAGGGGGCTACGCCCCCTGCTCGCTTCGCTCGCCTACCCCCGGCTCGCTTCGCTCGCGGTGAGGTGCGGCTACAGTCGAGCACGCTCGACAGTAGAATACCCTGAGCCCAGGTACTCTTTTATAATAGTTGATTTTCGACCAATTGTTCCTGTGGCAGCTATATGAAATATGGAACCGATTTGAACCAAATCTGGTCAGAATGTACAAAACCAACCTAAATGCATATTCTATCAGTCTGGTTAAGATATCTCAAAAAACCAAAACATTTTTCATACTAACACTTACTTTTCGATTGAGCGTCTCTATTGCAGCTATATGATATAGTGGTCCGATCTGAACCAAATTTGGCCAGAATATATGAGACGAACTTAAATGTTCATTCTATCTGTTTGGTTAGGCTATCTCTAAAAACAAAAATCTTTTTCTTACTTAAACTTGATTTTCGACTGAGCGTCTCTATGACAGCTATTTGATATAGTGGTCCGATTTGGACCAAGTACGGTGAGGATGTATAATACCAGCCCAGATGCATATTCTATCAGTTTGGTTACGATATCTCAAAAAACAAAAAACTATTTCATACATATGCTTGATTTTCGGCAGAGCGTCTCTATGACAGCTATATCATATAGTGGGCCGACTTTAACCAAATTTGGTCAGGATGTATAATACCACCCCAAATGTATATCGTATGAGATTGGTTGAGATATTTCAAAAATTGAAGAAGCTTTTCATACTAAAACTTCATTTTCGATGTATCATTTCTATGGCAGCTATATAATATAGTTGTCCGATCCAAAAATAAAAACAAACTTGATCTGCGCACGGTATACAGGAACCTACATACCAAATATGAAGTCTCTAGCTCTTATGGATTCTGAGATCGACGCGTTCAAACAGACGGACAGACAGACAGACGGACAGACAGACGGACATGGCTCAATCGACTCGGCTGTTGATCCTGATCAAGAATATATATACTTTTGGGGGTCTGCCACGCCCCCTTATGCCTGTTACTTACATTCTGCCAAATGCATTATACCCTTTTTTGCCCATTTTCAATGGGCTCAGGGTATAATTACACGAACCAAACTTTTTTGGATAGATTTGGGGCCAAAAACGACGAAAAACATTTTTTTTTTTTTTCTACGGTGAAATTTTTTTTTTATAATTTTTTAAAAATCTGTCTTTTTTTTCGTACTTTTTTTCAGAGGTGCGCCGACCTATGTCATCATTACTCGAGAATGACAAAACCGATTTTCAAAAGCTTTACTATTTCTGAAAGTCAATGAATATATCTATAATTCATTAATACAAAGTTATAGACTTAAGCCAGGAGTTAAAGAGACATTAATTTTTGAATTAAGAAAATAATGATTTTTTTAAAATTCGCGGCATGACCTTTAGTATGAAAACTTTTTGTGCTTTTTAAGATATCTTCACCAATCTCACACAATATCAATTTGTTATTATTTTACATATTTTGACCAAATTTGGTTCAAATCGGTCTACTATATCATATAGCTGTCATAGGAACGATCGTTCGAAAATCAAGGTTTAGTATTAAAAATTTTTTTGTTTTTTGAGATATTTTAACCAATCTGACATAATATGCATTTAAGATGGTCATCTGAACTATTAAATTTGTTTATATATATATATAGCTATATTAATTACCAATCGTTACGTATGTTTACCGTTAAAATCTATGGACTATGACTTTTTTTCTGGTACACCCACTTTTGTCATCATTACACCCGAATGCCAAATGGCAGCTATATGATATAGTCGACCGATTTGAACAAACTTTGGTCATTATGCGAAAAACAACATCAAATTGATTTCCTGTGAGATTGGTGAAGATATCTCAAAAAACAGAAAAAATTTTCATACTAAAAGTCATGCCGCTCTACAAGAAAGTCATCAAAATCGACAAAAACATCCCTTGATATAAAACTTTATTTTATCGCCGTTTCTCCATAGATTTTAGTGAGTTATATGTTACACGACGCTCAATTAATGCAGCTTTGCAAAAAAAAATTAAAGCCCCAGATCAGATTTTTTTTCGAGTTTTCCTTGAATTTAAAAAAAAACAAGCGGGAAAGGCTATCTATAGTCGAGATCCCGACCATATGATACCCGTTACTTACTTTAATACATTGAAAAGTACTTTAAAGAAAATACTTTTTTCGCTCTGAAAACTTTAATTCGCTTTACTTTTCCTGAAAGCTAATGAATATACCTATAATTAATCCATACACAGTCTAAGATTAAAGTCAGTAGTTTAAGAGCTATTAATTTTTTAATTAAGAAAGTGTTGTTTTTTATACCCGTTACTTATAAAAACTAAGTATAAGGGTATATTGTGTTCGTTGGAATGTATGTAACAGGCAGAAGGAGGCTTCTCCGACCACATAAAGTATATATACTCTTGATCAGCATCAATAGCCGAGTCGATATAGCCATGTGTGTCTGTCCGTCTGTCCGTCCGTGTGAGCGCCTGTTTGTTTCAAATTTAAGCCACGCCCCCCTCCGCCCCCACAAATCGCGAAAAGCTACCACACCCACAGTTTTTAAGATAACATAGTTTTTTTTGTAGTTACTGATATCTATTATTATTATTTATTATCCCACTGAATCGCAACACGATCGGACAAGTAGAACAGCAGTTTTTGTCTGAAAATGATTCTTTAAGCAATACATGGAAATACATGCCCCCTAGGGTATGCAATAGATTTTGTATTGTTAGAAAATTTTCTTTAAAGTACTTTTATATGTATGTAGTGAAATTAGTAACGGGTATCCTATAGTCGGGATATAGCCTTTCCCACTTTTATACCCGTTACTTATAAAAAATAAATATAAGGGTATATTGTGTTCGTTGGAATGTATGTAACCTGAGGCACTCTAAACCAGCCCCGTTTACAAACCCAAGAAAGACCAAATGGCCAATATTTATTGATATCCTTAAATAGGCTATCCCAGAGATAGTACCAGAAGGAATTCACTCTACAGAGCTACTAAGCCACCTAGTAAAAACCTTTACTGAGGCTTGCAACTCGGCTTTCAGGGCAGCATGTCCCATCAGCAGACCCAAAAGGGGTAAGCAACCACCATGGTGGAACCCAAACCTAAACGAACTCCGCAAGAGCTCGAGAAACCTCTTCAATCAAGCCAAGGCTGTTAACACAGAAGAAACTTGGCTAAACTATAAACACGCCCTTTTAACATACAAAAAGGCGACACGACAAGCCAAAAGAGATTCATGGAGAGCTTTCTGCTCTGACATAGAATCAACACCGGATGCGGCCAGACTGAGGATGATTTTATCGAAATCTGCCCCCACACTAGGGTACCTCAAAAAAGAGGATGACACCTGGACTACATCTAGCGAAGAATCGCTGGACGTACTCTTGAAAAGCACTTTCCGGGCTGCAAAGCAAACAATCAAGGTAGATACCAAACCCCGACTGAGGTGCCAATCAGCCCCTCTCTTCTAAGCAATCGCAACATAACCTGGGCTATAAACAGCTTTAAACCGTACAAGTCACCTGGACCAGACGGAATTTTTCCTGCCCAATTACAACAAGCAGGGCACACTGCCATAAACTGGCTGCAATCTATCTTCACAGAAGTTTTAAAAACTGTTCATATCCCTGACACATGGCGAGTCTCAAAAATAGTCTACGTCTGTCGTCTGTCGTCATTTATGCTCAAAACCTTCGAGCAACTCCTGGCTCTTCACCTAAGAGCAGCCATTCCCCCCCATCTCTTGTCTAATTCTCAACACGCATATCGGAAAGGCAAATCGACGGAAACAGCTTTGCACTCCGTAGTCTCTACTATACAAAAATCCCTTTCGCTCACTGAATACTCCCTCATAGATTTCCTAGACATCGAGGGAGCTTTTAACAACGTCGTCCCGGAAGCTATCACTGGAGCACGGACAAACTTGGGGATTGAAAGCCGGCTAGTGGGACTCATCGACCAATTGCTCACATGCAGGGTCGTAACGTCCACACTTGGCTCTTCAACACTCACCAGGTTCGTCAGTAGGGGAACACCTCAAGGAGGGGTTCTATCTCCTCTTTTATGGAACCTAGCAGTCAACAGGCTGTTATGCGACATAGAGGGTGGAGGCTGCCAGGTGGTTGCCTACGCGGACGACGTAGCACTTATTTTCACGGGAAAATTCCCTCAAACACTATGCGACTTCATGTCAGTCAAGCTACAAAAACTGGTCACCTGGATTTCCTGTGAGTTTGGTTAGGATATCTCAAAATTCACAAAAATTTTTATACCAAAGGTTATGCCACTCTACAAGGAAGTCAAAAAAGTCGACAAAAACATGCCTAAACACAAAAATTTATTAAACGACGCGTAATTAATGCAGCTATGTAAATAAAATAGAAGACAAAATGTAATAAATTTTTTTCGACTTTTCCTTGAATTTTAAAGTGAAAAAAGCTAAAAAAAAAAGCTTTAAAAAAATCATATTTTCTTAATTCAAAAATTAATGGGCGCACCTCTGAAAAAAAGTACGAAAAAAACATAAATTTTAAAAAATTCTAAAAAAAAAATTTCACCGTAGAAAAAAAAAAAATGTTTTTCGTCGTTTTTGGACCCATTTTTGGCCCGTTTTTGGTTCGTGTAATTTTAAGCTGATGCCTAGTGTTATCAGGGATTGAAACCTTAACCGAAACCGTAACCTTAAACCGATAAAAACCAATTTAAATTATTAACCGTAACCTAAACCGTAACCGAAAAGTTTTCACTATTCCGAAATCTTAAAACCGAAACTCTTTAAACCGAAATAGCCGTTTAGTAAATGATTCATTTATAAAGGTTAATTTCGGATCTGGGCGTCGCGACGCTTAGCAGATACTAATCAAAACTAAATGTGTACCAGTCTTCTGAACAGGTAGCCGAGCGTTAGCCTTTTGAAGCGCAAATTTTCTTGTGTGGCTGTTATTTCCTATTTGGTAAACATTTGCCATTTTTGATTTCACAACGTCAGATGTTTCACCGATGACTGTAGCCTTCATTGTTTTAGTTATCGCATCAATTGTAGTCTCATCTTGGACTTTGTACAAAGTTGAGCCGATTATTTTTGATTTTATTACTTTGATAGAAATTTCTTCAAATGGTCCCTTTGTTAGGTTGACCAATTTAATTGCAGTAATAAATCGTTGCAGATTGATTTTTAGCTCGATACCCAAAAAATGGGTATAGAGCCTATTAGATTCGTGTCGATTATGGTACAGAATTTTGAACACATATATCTCCGCAACTATAAAAGTAAGAGCAACCAAATTTGGTGACAGTACTCCTAGGACGTTGATCTATACTAAGTTTGTATTTAAATTTGACCCCGCCCACGTCCGCCCACGTAAATGATATAAAATCTAATAACAAGAGCACTATTAAAGCTACAGCATTGAAACTTGGCACACAGGATGGGGGGACAAGTCCTGAGGTGTGCTGAAAATTTCATTGAGATCGGTTTATAAACAGGGAAGTAGTTTGAGAAAATATGATATATGGAGAAAATATAATCACCTGGATCTCAGAGACTATAAGAGATAGAGATTCCAAATTTGGTGACAATACTGCTATGTTGCGCACGCAGATCAAGTTTATTTTAGAATTTTGCCACGCCCCCCAATTATCCTGTAATCGACAAAAAACTAAAATATCCAAATACAAGGCCAATTTAATAGGTACAGATGTCAAAATCTGCACACACACTAAACACAATTTTGATAATGCATCCTGAAAACTGCATTGCAATCGGATAACAAATACAGAAGATATTAAATCAAAACTTCACATTTCTCATGCCTACGTACAGTGGCCAGATTTTGGTACAAAACTTGCAGCAATGCATGCGATTTGTGGGTACATTGGACTCGGGATCAAAACAACTCTTTGTTTTGAACCAAATTATTTATTATTATTATTATTTTTATTTTTTTATTTTTTTTTTCATTGCATTAAATTAATTACATATTAATTAATAATTACATACTTTTTAAATGAATACTTTACATACTTAATCAATAATTTTATGTGATGCACATTTTGCAATCAGTACCATGAATTAGCAGCAAAACGAATTTGGTTCTATAAATAGCTTTATTTGCACATGTATGTATGTGTGTATGTAGGGCTTCTCTTCTAACGAGCGAGACATAATTGAAACAAAAGAAACGTGCAAAACGTACAACGAAAAAAAATGATATACATTGATATTGCCACATGCGAATATAATGCTCCGATGGCTCTGATGATAGAGCCGTGTATTTCGAGGCGATGAGTCGAGAGTTCGAATCCCGTTTCAATCTTGCCCATGTGCAACTTTTTTTTTTTTTTTTTGTCAACTTTTTTCTTTTTTTTTTGTCAACTATTTTCTTTATTACAATTTGTACTTTTTTAACAACTTGTATTTTCTTTGATTTTGTGAAAAGAGTAACTAAATATATATATATAATATAATCTGTATTTTGTTATTCACGTATTGTATTATAGTTAGTATTAATACCAGTTCTGTCACAGACTAGCACCCCTAACTGTAGGCTATAGGATAGCATATAGTCTGTAGCATTTTATGTTGACCATATTTTACTGAAATTGAATTAATCGGTTGTGAACGTTTGGGTATCGAGCAAGTTACTGTCGAGTGCGCTCGACTGTAGACATACCACACCTCATCGCGAGCGAAGCGAGCCGGGGGTAGGCGAGCGAAGCGAGCAGGGGGCGGAGCCCCCTTGTTTTCCATCAAATTCTGGTATTGCCTGCGAGATTTATTTTTTGTATGCCCTTTGGGCAGCTGGTTTGTTTGCCATCGTAAAAGGTTTTTCTTCTATTACTCTTGAACCCGCTTCGTTATTTTAATCCGACAATTCAGGTATTGGTAATACCGCAGAAGTTGTTGGATGATGAAAATCTTTCTCTTCTATTTTGGTATGAGTAGATTCCTTGGAATATTCATCTGAAACAGGGAATAATACCGGAACCGGTACCGGAACCGTTAACCGAAATTAACCGTTTCAATTTGAGTACCGGAACCGGAACCGGAACCGAAATAAATATTTTTGTAAGAACCGAAAACCGAAACGTTTGTACCGGTACGCTTTCGGTACACTTTTTTAAATTTTTTGTAGTTGTTTTCCATATATATTTATTTTAAAAATACTGTTTTTTATTAAAAAATAACTTTAAATTTAAGATAGGTTTGTCTCGATAAAATACGAACATATAATTCGTATGTATGTACAAATCCGTTTATATATTTTTCTTTTTTACCATTTAATTATTTTTTGTTTTAAGTTAATTGCTGTACCGGTACGTACCGGTACTGATACCGGAACCGAAAGGAAAAAACCGAAATAGAACCGTTTACCGAAATAGTTGTTTCGGTACGTACCGTAACCGGAACCGGAACCGATATTTGTTTCGGTTTGATTCCCTGATCTGAAACTATGCTGAAATAACCTGTGTTAGGTGACTTTGACCTAAGACTTTTCGAATTTCTGTCATCGATAGGGGTCACTATAAATGTCACTGGGCTGTTTATTACATTAG
Organism: Drosophila phalerata; assembly: GCA_951394115.2. Lineage (NCBI taxonomy): Eukaryota > Metazoa > Arthropoda > Insecta > Diptera > Drosophilidae > Drosophila > Drosophila phalerata. Next base: position 936,409 of record CATOAP020000069.1, read on the forward strand.
GCAATTAACTGTCTAAGATATAAGATTTTCCCTTAGACGCGTGATAACGTCTGAAGCCTGAGTCCAATGCAATTTTGATAATGAGGTTTTATTGCCATTGAACAGCGTCCGTATTTCATTATAAATATACACTAAATTAGTAGTGTGTTTATTTACGGTGCTTGCTTGGGTTTGTACTATTTGTCGAACTCAGTTTTTAGTTCTTTAACTTTCGTACTGATTTCATTCCACTCCATATATTATGGATGTTTGAGTTACTTCTTGTATTTCGGCTTCCCGTTCTTATTTGATCATTAATATCTCTGCCATTCAATACACTTTAGGTCAGTATGCATTTTCTGACATTTGGCTATTAAATCTTGTACTGCTAGAGTTAAGATGATACCTATAGTCAATCCTACCAAGAAATGTATAAAAGTTACTTTTTCCATAATTGTTGTTTTTTTATTTTTTTGAAAAAAAATTTTTATTATGTCCCAAACGGGGAGTCAGACCATATAATAATAAATTTTTGAAGTAAGAAATAAGTAACGGTTATCCTTAATTCGGGATCTCGACTATAACCTTTCCCACTTGATTTTCCTGTAATGTCAACATGTAAAGTTGGGACGCGGAGGAAGAATGAAATAAGACCGAACGGTTTAAACTCATTCTGCAAAGTGAAACAAGACCTCGACTCAAAAAATGAAATAAGACCGCGTCTAAATTCATTCTTCAGAATGAAACAGGACCGTCGTTTAAAAATGAATTTAGACCGCGAGGTCAAAACGTAAAGTAATGACTTTCTACTTAATGGAATTATCTTGGAATGCCTAAATGATCACGATAGCTCAGTAAATGATTTGGGTATAATTCTAGATCATAAACTGAAGTTCCTTAAACATATTGCTGTTGCAGTCAATAAAGCAATGGGAGTTCTTGGGTTTATTAAGCGAGGGTCAAAGGAATTTGATGATCCTTATATTACTAGGCTTTTATATACATCTCTTGCTCGTCCAACTGACTGACTGATTTAGCATTGTACAGGCCAAACGGTTTGTCGTACGACCTTCAAACTTGGTCACAATATTCTGAAGATAATTTAATCGGGAGATAAGGTGGGATTTTTCTTAAATCGACCTGAAAGTGCGTTAAATTAAAGGTCAAAGTTCCCAAGTAATTTTTGTTTACATGTGTTTGCAGAGTAGTAGAGTTTGGTCAGGCGGCATTAAGTGATAAAGTGGTGCAGAGGATGGTGTGCCAGACTCACGCGGAATGATTCACGGGCAATATTTTGCACATTTTTCTGCCAAATCTAGAATTTTCCCGCCAAATCTGGCTTTTTACCAAAGGGCAGCTGAAGAGTGAATATAATTATTCGTTTTAATTTTCAAAATTTTTTTTAAATAGTATGATAACTAATAACGGACGGTGAGAAAACGTAGTAGTCTGATTTGGATAAAAAGGTATCATGTCATTTAGCAGATACGGATTACTGGATCCATCAGAATTAAAGAAAGGATGGAGGTGCATCTGGGCCACTAATTAAAAGCCGTTGCGTTCGTTTTGTCTAGTGTCAAAACCAGACAGAGTCAAAGGAAAATATTGTGAATGCATTGAAGCTTTTTGCATATTTAAAATCAATCAGTCAATAAATAAATATATAAACGATAACACGAAATGAATTCGTTACCGTTATCGAAACCAATAAGTCGCAAGTCAGAGCATACGGAACAAAAGTTATTATTTATTATTAAAAAACCACTTATTTTATAATCAAACAACTTGTAAACCGTCGAGACGTTCAAGGAAATGCTGTGAATCACAAAAACAATCAAAGTCAGCTGTCACAAATATCACATACATAAAATCAATAACATAACCTTCACCATGTCACCTAATAAATCCACTGAGCCGGCACTAAAACGAAGTCGCGAGAACACAACTGGCGAGACCAAGACTGACGCTACAGACAGGTTCAACGTAGCACTTTAGACCAAACTCATGCAACTAATAAATCAGAAGTTCGAGGAGTTGACTGGCCACATCACTTTCAGCATGCAAGCTGCAGAGAAACGCATAATGAACGCCCTCCATTAGCGACTAGGCTCCTTTTCATATGAGGTTCAGTCACTTTGTCCAGGCGGATCCAAGAACTTGAAGTTGAGGTCGGGGCATCTTTCGTCTCGGATGATCACTCAGGCCAATGCAAACGTAGCATGTGATGTAACCGACGGCGAAAATCTGCTTTGTTCAACTCACTTTGTTTTGCACTGCATGCCACCACGGCCCCAAGGATTAGGAACATCTTCAGGGACAAGCCACGCCAAAATCAAGCCATGGTGGACCCTGTCATAATAGTCACGTTTGATTAAGACACAGCGCGTACATGCTGCTGTTTAAAGAAGCCATGAAGCTTAACAAGCTCAAGCATCTGCATGCTGTTTTCACGCGGAGAGGTGTTGTGCACGTTATGAAATTTGAGAGAGGCGACGTCTTTAGCGTGAGCGATGCGATGAGCAGGTGTAAAAGCTCGTCTATTGTTCTCTTTTGTAGTTTCTTTAATGTTCATGTTCGATTAACATTAATGTGCCCGCGCTTCTAAGCTCGAGCATTAAATTATTTTCTCACTTAAATTATATACAAATGTCTAGCTTATCTATTGTGTGTAGGTGTCAGCTTGGCTATGTTAAATAATAGGTCCACAGCGAACAGTCAAGTGGTAATCAGGGTGTAAAGGGCAAGCAAAGTAGAGGGATTAACGAATGTCATATCAATGCTCAGAGTATGGCTAAGAAGATTGATAAATTAATTTAGGTTTACATTTGAAGATTCAAAAGTAGGTACAATTAATGTTTCCGAAACTTAGTTTACGTCCAAGCATGACTCAAATAAAATCCTGATATGCAGCGCATACAGACCAAATAAAACACTGATCGATATAATCAAAACGTACTTGATTCAAATCCTTTAAATTTAATAACTTAGCGCAAAACCATCTTAAATAAAAATACGAAAGAAGTATTATGAGCATTTTGCAACAAAATAAAATTATAAAATGATCAGAATCATAAATTATCAAAAGTAAGTGACAACTGACTACAGAAATTATCATGTTATCTAGAGTCCTCAACTACAGTCTTAATTTTTAAGGGACCGTCGAACAGCTCCTCTTAGCAGGCAAGTCAGAACTATTAAAGAATTCTAAGCAACCGAACGCAAAAATATAATATATAAAAATTAAATATCTTGATTCAAGTCATATTGTACTTAATATAATACCGGTTAATCTCTGTATTTCTGAACGTTCATACATCCTGACTTTTTTTTTAACATTATGTTAAAATATTGTGGTACTTATTTTTATACGTTAAGCACGATTTATACTTAAACTACTAAGCAATCATACTTACCGAAGTATTTTTAGATCAGGATTAAGCATGTTTATATTTTGAACGAAACAGCCTTTATTTAGTATACATAATTCTTAATTTAAGAATTTTGTTCTTTTTTGCTAATTTTTAACGGATATTTATGCTTTAAGAACGATTCGCTCTTAAAGCAAGAATATTTCAGAAAGAATCGATATAAAAAATTTCTATACCAAAACGAGGTTAATTTAAGATTTCGTTTTTATAGAACGAATCGATCTACTTTTTTCTGAGTGTAGCAATATAATCTTGGCTGTTGACTGAGCGTCTCCTCTCGGGGATAAAATTAGCTCTCTCTGTTTGACTCCTGAAAATAAAACATATTTTTCAAGCACCTGTGATACCCTACTTAACGTTATTTTGTAGGTGATAAAACTAAATCGATTCTCGTGACCAATTCTCAGTACCTGTATTTTCAAAAAATGACCTCATCTCACATGACATTCCCATAGATAGTACTCTACAGTTTACAGAGATCGCAAAATTGTATTATTGTATGACAGTTCTTTTCCAGAATTAAAAAAAAAAGATTAAACCAACCCAACAAGTATGGTTTTATGATCATATAAAAAAACTAATAGAAACTAGAGATACGGCATATGGAAAATTGAAGCGGTATAAATCAACAAACCATAGTTTACAATATAAACGATTAAGAGCGCGAGTCAGATCTGAAATTACAGCCTTCGAACGTTCTTACTATTCAAAAAAATTCAATAGCGTGATATCCTCTTTAAATGAAAGGAAATTAATCAATTGGGTATAGGAAAACATAAAAATAAGTCTATTAGTGCAGAGGTAGATTTGAATGAATTAAATCATAAATTTGTAGACTTGACAATCCCAGAGCCTGATGTAAATGCGTACCTGAGAACTGTACCTGATCTTAACTGTGATAGTAGTTTTAGTTTTGCATGTGCAAGTTAGTTTGAGGTTTTTGAAGCGATCAGTTAAGTCAAATTAATTGCTGTGGGCTTAGTTCCTAAGGATACTGTTGCCAAAAATAATACCCCATATAACACACATTTTTAATACGGCTCTTACAGTGTCATTTTTCCTAGTGAATGGAAATTTGCTAAAATTATCCCTATCCCTTAAAGAGAAAAACGAATATGGACCTGTGTCAATATTGCTATTTTTATCAAAGGCCTTTCAGAAGATCATGGGAGGACAGATTTTAAGCTACATAGCAACGCAAAAAAACAGAAGCTGTATATCGGCAGTTTGTAAAGTAGTTGAGGATATAGGGTGTAAAATGGATGACAGTTTTGTCACTCTACTTACGCGTCTCGAAGTTAGTAAGGCCTTTGGCAGTAATGCCAACTATTTTTCGGAAAAATGGGACAAAACGATCAAAGAAATTAGGAAAAAAAAATAGAAACTTTTTTTTTTAATTTAATTTAATAGTTTGAGGACATCTTCCATTATTTTCTCATCTGCCTTTTCTTTTGTATCCTATGCCGCCATGGCTCCAATTTGATTTATATATTTGTCGGGTAATTTATAGAGATGGCAACAGGACTTGTGCCGACGCAATCCGAATCTCTAGAAGATAATATATACATTAACATATAATTGAAAAATTGTAAATTAAACACATTTCCCTTATGGTCAAAAGAGCGTTTAACGTCTTTATTTCCAGACGGTTTCTTATTTTTGATTTTACCAAATTAACTTCGCTGAACACCTCTAGACTTCTGCATTCGACCATGGCAACACTAATACGGTCATAGCAAATGTTACAAGTTCCAGAAAGGGGTTTTTGCCAACCAAATCTCGATAATTTTTTGGATCAGTCCAAAACTTTTGTGAACTTTCTAAATACTCTCATTTTAAATGGAATGTTTGCGTATTTAGCAACTATTTTTGTTTTAATTTCGTTTAATTTAGATTTTCGGATAGAGGTTGTTTGATATTTTGTTTGATACTGTGTTCCAAACTTAATAGTCTGTTCAAGTTTAGTTTCAGTTCAACAAAAATAATCCATTCGTATATTTGTGATCGTCGTTAGGCTATAGTTACGTCGTCCAGTTCATCGTCCTTATTTTCAGTTAATCGTGGTGTCCCCCAAGGTTCGATTCTAGGCCCATTAGTGTTCTTTATGTATATTAATAATCTTCCGTGCATGCAAATCTGCACTTGAACTCTGTCGCGATGTTAGTCGCAACTTCGGAACTAGTGTGTAAGCACGCTTGCCAATCCCTAACTAAAAACACTCACGCGTTGGTTTAAGAACTGACCTCGTTTATTTAGTTGTATGGGGTTATATAGGTTATCTTATGTACTAATTAGACAGAGTTCGATATAGTGTTTACAATGTTTTGGCTTACTCGAATCATTGTATATATGTGATCTAATATACTATTAGGATATAGTTAACATGGTGTTAAAATATGTTTGACTCCTTCTTACTTATTGTTCTATGCTATCTAATCTTTTATTTAGAGTGAGTTTACCATACTGTTAACGTGTACTTGGCTCCTTTTGTTACATGGTCTTACGTACTAGCGTGTACTTCTTATCTATTTTGAGCATGCAGGTTCACACATTTGTCAATTATTTCTGAGCGCCAGGATTGCAACCCATGTAGTAATTCTAAACCCTTTTCCAAACCAAACCCTTTCAAGTGGTTTGTGTTCCAAATCAGTCCCGCATCCCGAGGGCTGTTTAAGCCGTATGTTCATTTATGAACATTTTGCGGTGGCGTTGTTAAGTGGTTGTTGGCAATCCGAAATCTATATTAATTTTGTGCTTATCGGTTTTACATTTTTTTATTAAATATATTATACCTATAGCTATTCCAATGATTACACTCGGCAACAAATTTCGACATTTTTCTTCTGAATTGAACCAAACCAACTTTTTTGGACAGATTTGGGGCCCCAGACGCCGAAAAACATTTTTTTTTTTCTATGGCAGAATTTTTATTTTTAGAATTTATTGAAATTTGGCTGTTTTTTCATGACGTTTTTTGAGATACGCCAACTTTTGTCATCATTACACCCGAATGCCAAAACCGATATTCAAAAGCTTTTTTTCCTGAAAGCTAATGAATATACCTATAATTCATCTATACACAGTCTAAGATTAAAGTCAGTAGTTTAAGAGCTATTAATTTTTGAATTAAGAAAATTATTATTTTTTTAAGCTTTTTTTTTTTTAAGCTTTTTTTTAAAATTCAGGGAAAACTCGAAAAAAAATTTATTACATTTTTTTTTTAGTTTTATTTGCATAGCTGCATTAATTACATGTTTTTGTCGACTTTGATGACTTCCTTGTAGAGCTGCATGACCTTTAGTATGAAAATTTTTTGTGATTTTAAAGATATCTCCACCAATGTCACACAATATCAAATTGTTGTAATTTTACACATTTTGACCATATTTGGTTCAAATCGGTGTACTTTTGACACGCCCCCTTATGTGCCCGTAAATCGATAAAAACCGTTTGTCTATATACCCCACGCAGATCAAGTTTGTTTTAAATTCAAGCCACGCCCCCCTCCGCCCGTGCAATTCGCGAAAAAACACTACTTGGCAGTTGGCACCAATGGCAGTTATGGCGAATAAATCAGAAAACTTCTGAGCAAAACAAATTTCTTTAAAAAAATTAAAATGTCTGGCAACGCTGGGGTTTCTTCACCGTAAAAAACTTTCTGGCAGCGCCGGTTGTTTATGCCGCGTAATGCTACGTAGGCGTACTGCTATGACACGTTATTGCCGCTGTCAGCTTTCAACTTTATTTAATATGTATATTTACACTTAAATGGTAATATTTCGCCGAAACTAATTTTTACAAATATTTGTGATATACCAAAAAACGCGGAATTTTATGGGATATAACATATTAATATTTGATAAAGACGACATGTGTCAATTTTTCTAAAATAGCCAAAATGTAATTATTTCACCTGTAAAATGTTACCTGAGTACTTTAGAAAAAGTTCAAAGGTACACACTGCGAGGGTTTTAATTTTTTCGGGAAATAGCGCTTATCCGCTAAACTAGCGAGAGATTCAAAAAATCGTAGAATAAACATTTCTAGATTTTCGAAAAGAAATGAATCCCCATCATTACATTTTAGATTTTTTAGCGCGTTGATACAAACAAACAGACAAACCAACTGACTTTTCACTTCATTTTGAGAAATCCACTAAAAATTTCAAATTTGATTATCTTTTGAACCAGTTATCGGATTTGGGTGATCGGGGTATCAATCGACGTTTATTTTTGATAAGAATTTCCTCATTACTTGAACCTAACGACTAAGCTACCTACTAGTGACGCACCACGGGGCTAGAACTGGGTGATGCCTCAACACCAGCCGAACCACAAGGCATGGTTATGATTGTTTGTATGTGTGTATGAGTGTACGTATTTTTGTGTGTATGTATATGTATGTGTGTATGAGTGAACGTATGTATGTGTGTGGATGAGTATGTACACAGAGAGAAAAAAAATCGAGTATTTCGTACTTAAAGCGCCACATTTCGAACTTGATATCTCACTAAGAATGAAAATACTGAAATCGAGGATTTCGATCTCAATTCAAGTACGATATTTCAAGAACGAAATTTAAGTATTTTAAAACTTAAATGAACTTTAAAATTTAGGTGATTTAAGTACATTTCAAACTTGATCCAAGTTCTTGCCATTCTGAAACTGAGTACAAAAATAGATGTTATAATATGAATATAATACTTGATTTAAGTATATTGCAGACTTAAATCAAAGTCGTGTATACTTGATTGATATGCATGTACGAAATTTTCATTAAATAGGTATTACCTCACGCTACCTGATTAAATTATCTAAATCATAAGCGTGGGTGTTTTGTGCTTTCAGTTAGTGTGAAAGCAAGTGAAGAGTATTACAGAAATTCTAGTGTTATAGTCTTAAGCTCTGAGCGTCCGTCGAACTGATCCTCATTGCAGAAGAGCAAGAACTAGTTGATAATTCAAAGTAAGCGAACGCAAAAATAATATAATAATTAATGAACTCAATTTAACATTTGACGAACTCGATCAGTGAACCGAGCCTAGTCCCGATCTTATATTAATAATTTTCGTACTCATTTCTAGTAATTTTGGTGTTTTACTTAATTCAAGATTCTTTGACTTTATATCAAGAATGTTAATACTTGGTTAAAGAATTTTAATATTTGTTTTCAGTAATTCATACTTAAATTAAGTATTAATTTAAAGTAACGAAAATACTAATTCTAGTTCATTCGAACATAATTTTAGTACGGCATTCCTTTTTATTTGTGTATGTATGTGTATATATGTGAGTGTATGTATTTTTTTATGTTAGTGGCTGTGTGTGTGTTAAATTTGACCACGAATTTATATATATAGATATTAGGGTGGCCTTATTATGAAAAAACTTTTTTCTGAAGATATCTCAACCAAACTCACAGATAGTGTATTTGGGACTGTCTCATACACCCTGACCAAATTTTGTCCAAATCGGATAAATTTATCCAAAAGCTTTCATGGGAACAATTGTCTGTTTGTTGAACAACATTAACAGGGATGTTAACAAATTACGACTCTGCGCTTTTTACAGCTATAAAATGAGCAGGGACGTACGTTTTCAAATGTAAGCAAACGACGACCCTGTGTTTTGTTTGATTCGAGCGAAACAGTGGAATAATAATAATTATATATAAAATGGAGAAACCAATTATTAAAACTCATCAATGTGATGAAAAACAGCGGCATATATCTTTTGTTGGTTGTGTCACACCAAATTTTGGGAGCCAAGTTGCCATCCAACAGACAAGTGATGAAAGTTTTTTTTACAACATGCGCTTTGTAAAACTAGCGTCTAAGGATAGTGCTAGGTTCGCAATCCACGCGGTTACAATATTTTGGCAAAAAGCGCGCACTCCCACCCGCGATTCACATAATTGTGGAGCAAAGCTTATAATGCAACAAAGTAAAGGTGAAGGAAATGTCTGCTGGGACCAAAAAAAATTTGATATTTTAATTGATAAGATAGATGATCTTTTTGACGTTGCGGCTGCCGATGCTTCGACGGCAATGAAAAACGAAGAGGACAAAGAATGTTTAGTAAAACATCGTCAGAAAGGACGCCCTGGTTCAATGTTGGGAGTGGATATGAAGCTAGCATCTAAATAAGGATCAAATATAAAGAGAGAAGAAGATGAAGCTAAAAAATTAAAATTTTTAAAGACATTGTAACTACAGCAATCTAGTGAGTTATATGGAACTTTTTTTCTGTGGGTTCTATTTATCTAACTATGACTTTTCGCTTAATTCGGAGCCCGAGCTACAAAAACAGAGGTGTATTATAAAAAAAATTGGGTTACACTACGACCATGCGGCGCCCTTGCTTTACAAAGAGCTTTTAGAGTTGACAATGGCATTTCTTTGCGAAAATGTTGGGGCTTTTCGGACTTGTAGGGCGACATATTATGCAAGGTTCAAGGCAAAGGCAATCTTTTTGTTTCGTAACCAGTTCAAAATGACGACGAGAGAGCTGGGTAATATTCGAGACATCTCTGTATTTGTAGAACAGCTCTACATAAAGGCTTGGTTCGGATGTACCAATGCTATTGCATGCCCCAATCAAGATTTAAGTTTTTTGCGAGCAGCTTTTGAATTTTCTACGATCGATACTGTCGTTTCTGAAACGGTTGTGAATAAAATGAACAATAATTTATGGTACTTAACACCTGATGCAGTGGGCTTAGCATTTTTTGACCCTTAAGTATCGCTCAAAGAAAAGCGAAACATGGTAAGAAGATTTAAAGCAAGGGAACCTGCTGTACCTTTCAAAAATTATAGAAGAATGACTGACAAAAAAACATTTAAATGTAGCTTATCTGATTTTGTGGCATACAAAACGTAATATCTTATTATCGCTAGATCCATCAAAATGGAATGATATTGAGGAATATCAAACTGCTTTAAATTTTTTTCAAAACTTGAGCGTTGTTAATGATCTTGCTGAGCGTGGAGTAAAATTTATGAAAGATTACAACCGACTTTCAGCACGCGATGAAACAGAAGCGCAATTCATCTTGCAAGTTGTCGATCTATATAAAAATACATATCCGAGCCATAAAAAATCCAAAATGACTAAAGTTCTAAGTGAATTGTATTATTTATGTGTAATATAATGATATTTAATATAATAATATAATGAAAATTATTTTGTTTTACTTTGGCTGAAAAATTTCTTAAGAACTCTCATACCAAGCCTAATATTTGACCGATTGTTCCCATGGAAGCTATAGGATATAGTAATCCGATTTGGACAAAATTTGGTTAGGGTGAATGAGACAGTAAGTTTGGTTAAGATATATTCAGAAACAAAAATGGTTTTCATACTAAAGGTCAATTTTTTTACGATCGTTCCTATGGCAGCTATATGATATAGTAGCCCGATTTCGATCAAATTTCGTCAGGATTTTAAATACAATGAATTTAACTACAATCTGTAAGTTTGTCTAAGATATCTTTATTAACAAAAAAGTTATCCATACAACAACTAATTCTTTTCATACAAATGCAATATAAGTTATTAAGTAAACACATTGTATTTAACATATCTTAGTATTTAATCAAGTTATGTAACACTGATATCGATGACTTATTGATGGGCAGCTGTTAACATAAGAATGCAATGTTAAAATAAGAAGAAGTAAAATAAAGGCAATCGTGGTATGAGCGTGGAATTAGCTGGTTCACAGATCAGAAGTGTGAGTGATTTACGCCTATAAAACTACTTAAATATATATAAAAACATTTAAAAACAATTTATGTCAGCATTAAACATTAATAAATTAATGCTAAAGGACTTAAAGTCCCTGTGTTGCAAAAACAAATTAAAAACAAGTGGCACAAAAAACATTTTAATAAAAAGACTTGAAAGTGTACGCAAAAGCCAACTGCAAAAGAGCTTAATTGATCTAAACAGCGATATGGATGTAAAAGAAAATACAAACATCGAAAATATCACTGAGAACTCTGAATATTCTACCGGAGTTCAAATGGACAACGAAAAAGGCAAACTACAAATTTCTGGTAGCAGTGATGAAATTGCCGGCGTCGCCGTCAAGGAGGCGCCAGCATGCAAATCGTACGACGCATTTTTGGCGAACAACAACAACAACGATCAGACAATTGGCATTGTGAACGACAACGTAAAGAGTGATGCAGACAACAACAACGACGTAGAGCAAAGCAACGTGGTTAAAAAGGACAACGTGACGAATTTGAAATACTGAAGAAACAACAAAAAATTCAATGTCTGGAAAACGAATTGGCAAGAATGAAAATGGAAAGAAAACTAACCAATTCTTTTACCGGCAGTAGTTCATTGAAAACACTTAAAGCATTTTTACCAACATTCGATGGAACTGGCAACTTTAAAATTTGGCTGGGCCAACTTAAAAATGTACGTGAAAATTATGAAGTGGATGATAAGTTGCTACGTATGCTCATGTGTAACAGACTTAAAGGCAAGCACAAGAATGGATATTCTCCAACCCAATGTTTATGACCGAATCGGTAGATGACCTCATAAATGACATGAGCAACACGTTCGGCGTTAAGGAGTCAAAATTGGCTATGCGTCAAACTCTGAAAAAACGCATATGGCAAAAGAAGGAAAGTTTTGGGAATTATTTCAACGCAAAGCTGGTGCTATCAAACGGCCTCAACCTAGCAGAAGATGAGTTCTTGGAATACGTCATCGAGGGAATTCCAGACAAAAATTTACGCAACACTGCTAAACTCCAACACTTTGGATCCAGAACGGAACTACTACAGGCTTTCAGTAAGGTGGAATTAGGATATTCCACACAGAAACAAGCAGATCCAGTAAGTGCCATATCAAAACAAGATGTCAAATGTTACAACTGTAACAGCAAGGGCCACATGGCTAAGGAGTGCCGTAAACCTAAGCGAGAAGACGGCGCATGCTTCGCCTGTGGTAATCAAGGGCACCAAGCTAAAGATTGTAGCCTTTACAAGAAGACGACAAATAAACAGGAGAAAAATGAATATGTAAGCTTCTTAGAAATAACTTTTATTGACGATTCTAACACAGAATTACCCCTATATATAGAATGCCTAATGGATACAGGAAGCCCTATCAGCTTTATTAAGAAATGTTACGTTCCGAGCAGAATTAAACTACAAGAAGTAGAAAATAAATCTTATTTCGGAATTAATAAGAGTGAACTTAAAATTTGTGGAGTATTACATTGTTCAATTTTGTTTTCAAATAAAGATATTATAAAAAAGCTGATGGTGGTTGATAATGAATCCATGGTATACCCAATTGTATTGGGAAGAGATTGTTTAACTCAAAGTAAGGTAAAATTAATTGAAGTAAACAATGTAAGTAAACCGAACAATGGTACTCATAAGGTAACGAAAAATCAAAAGGTAAATGATGCAAAATGTAACGGAAAAGTTGAAGAAAAAAAATGTCTGAAAGAAAACGTAGAGTTGAAAACGAATACTGAATTTAAAAACAATGATATCAATGTAATAGAAAGCATCGATACTTTCGAAAAAGATATACTAGCAATTGAATATGACGAAGAAAAGTTTGAATATAAAATTGGAGATCAATTGAATTATAAACAAAAAGCGAAGTTTGTAGGAATATTTGAAGAATATTATCAAAAACCAAAGCGACCAATCGAACCAGAGATAAAATGCGAAATGAAGTTAATAATAGAAGATCCGAAACTATTTAGCTATACCCCAAGACGACTGTCATATGCAGAAAAAGCTAAAGTTCAAGAAATTATAGATGAAAATTTAACAAATGGATTTATTAGACCTAGCGAATCGGAATATGCCTCTCCCATAGTGTTAGTTAAGAAAAAAACCGGAGATCTAAGAATGTGCGTAGATTTTAGACGGTTAAATAAAATAACAACAAAGACAAAATTTCCCATACCGTTAATAGATGACCTTTTAGATTGTTTAGTAAATAAAAATATATTTTCAAAGTTAGATCTAAAAAATGGATACTATCATGTGTACATGCATGAAGATTCTATAAAATATACGGCATTTACAACACCCTAGGCCACTTTGAGTACCTTCGAATGCCATTCGGATTGACAAATGCGCCGTTTATTTTTCAACGTTTTATAAATAAGATATTTAGCGATATGATAAAAGAAGGCAAAGTGATCGTTTACCTAGACGACATTATGATAGCAACGAAAGATTTAGACGAGCACCTAAAAATTCTGAAAGAAGTTTTCAATAGATTAGTCAGAAATAAACTCGAACTTAGAATTGATAAATGTAGTTTTTTGCAAAGTCAGGTAAAATACCTTGGTTATATTATTTCAGGTGATGGTATTAAAGCCGACATAGATGGAATAAAAGCGATTAGCGATTTTCCAGTACCAAAAAAAGTACAGGAGGTACAAAGATTTATAGGTATGTGTTCATATTTTCGTAAGTTTATTAAAGACTTTTCAATAATTGCAAAACCCTTATATGATTTGACGAAAAAAGATAAAAAATTTAGTTTTGGTCACGAACAAATGGAAGCTTTTAATGTTTTAAAAGAAAAGTTACTCAGTGCACCAATTCTAGCACTATATGACCCAACACATGAAACGGAACTTCATTGCGATGCAAGTTCAATAGGCTTTGGTGCAATATTATTACAAAGAAAAGCGATGACAAAATGCACCCCATTTTCTATCTATCAAAAAGAACATCTGACGCTGAATCCAGATATCATAGTTTTGAGTTAGAGACTTTAGCAATCATATACGCTTTAAGACGGCTTAGAGTATATTTGCTGGGTAAAACTTTTAAAATTATTACCGATTGTAATTCGCTTACATTGACACTAAGTAAAAACGAATTGAATCCAAGGATCGCCAGATGGGCATTATAACTTCAGGACTACGACTATAAGCAGGAACATAGAGAAGGTAAAAGAATGCAGCACGTTGATGCACTAAGTAGGTGTAATAGTATACTAACAATAGAAGATAACACATTTGACGACAATCTAGTAATATGTCAGAGCAGAGACGAAAATATAAACAAAGTCAAGGAATTACTTAGCACAAGAGAACATGAATTATACGAAATGAGAAATGGTGTTGTTTATAAGAAAATAAAAGATAATTTAGTATTTTACGTTCCTGAATCAATGGAAGAGCATGTCCTTTTTAAATACCATAATGAAATGGGTCATGTTGGAACGGACAATGTTAGTGAAGTTATAAGTAAGAGCTATTGGTTTCCCAACATCAAGAAAAAGGTAGAAAACCACATAAGAAACTGTCTGAAATGCATTGCGTTTTCAGCAAAAAATGGCAAACAAGAAGGTTTCTTACATGCTATACCAAAGGGCAATGTCCCGTTCCAATTAATACATATAGATCATTATGGACCAATAAACAACAAAGACTCGACAAAAAAGCATATTTTGGTAATGGTAGATGCATCATGCACGAAATTTGTTAGATTATACCCAACAAAAACAACAAAGACCAGAGAAGCGATTGACGCTTTAGAAGATTATTTTCGAGCATATAGTAGACCAATATCTATTGTATCAGACAGAGGAACGTGTTTTACATCCGAAGAATTTGAAAATTTTTTGCAGTTAAATAATGTCAATCACATCAAAGTAGCAACTGGATCTCCTCAAGCAAACGGGCAGGTAGAGAGAATAAACAGAGATTTGGGACCGATGATTAGTAAACTACTAAATAATGAAAAAAACGAACAATAGTACAAGAAATTAGCCGAAGTAGAGTACGCAATGAATAACACTATCCATAGAAGCATTAAGGAACATCCAAGCATATTCGGGGTTAGACAGAGAGGTAAAGATAAAGAAAACGTAATAGAAGTAGAGCAAATATGTAACGATCGAAATGTAGAGGAAATACGATGTAGAGCAGAAAAAGCCCAAAACCAGACACAAACTTACAACAAGGCTTATGTCGACTCTAAGCGACAAAAGCCTAATATATATAAAGAAAAAGATTATGTCATGAATAGAAATTTTGATTCAACGGTCGGCATATCAAGCAAACTTATTCCAAAATTCAAAGGTCCATATCAAGTAACAAAAGTATTAAACAATGATAGATACTGTATCAAAGATGTGGAAAATTTTCAACAGTCGCAAAGACCATATGAAGGAATTTGGGCTGTAGTAATAGTATAGTATTGTACAGTATAATAGCATATGCAATATTAGTTATTAAGTAAACATATTGTACTTAACATATCTTAGTATTTAATCAAGTTATGTAACACTGATATCGATGTCTTATCGATAGGCAGCTGTTAACATAAGAATGCAATGTTAAAATAAGAAGAAGTAAAATAAAGGCAATCGTGGTATGAGCGTGGAATTAGCTGGTTCACAATACTTAATTAAGTAACTATGTGAATAGCTTTAATATTGTTTTAATTTTTACATAGTGGCTGCTAGTGTGATAATTTATAAGTAACTTTAATACTTGTAGCACTAGGAAGCAAATAAATAGATAAAAGAATATACAAAATGTGGCAATATTTACAAATTGGCAACTGCGGCCGAGTGACCCAAAAGACGTGCATTTCGTTCACAAATTCAACGATGAAACTATTTGCATCTGTGCTACTCAAGCGACTAACAAACTTTGTGAACAAAAATCACATCCTGAGTGAAAACCAAATGGGATTCAGAGAGGGCTTTCCGACTGCAGATAGCATTCGCTGGCAGAGGACTAACTTCGTCGAAGCCAAAAAAATGTATCTCTTCTTTATTGACTTTAAGGGCCGCTTTCAATACGATTGACAGAACAAAACTGCTGTTCAAGCTGAGCAACTAAGGGACAAGTTGCACAAGCAACAACAAAAATAGGCTTTTTTGTATGGAAACTTCAAGCATTTAAAAAAAACCAGGTACTATTACCAGGGCTGCAATATAAGCAACTCAAAATGGTATTATCAACTTTTGGTTACTAAAGTTACCGCTAGAGGGCGGAAAATAAAAAAGAGTCGAATTTATTCATACCAATTTACATTATGTTCATAATATCTAAATTGTTTATGGCAAAAACTGCTTTGCTTACAACAGATTATTATAATTTATGTGGACAATAAATTAATGCTGGCATCAGAGCTATCAGCTGGTCGCTTGCTAGCTGCTTGCACTGCTTGAATTGCTTGCACTGCTAGGCAAATAACTAAAACCGATTTGCGTTGCCTACTTCTAGGAGGGATCAGCAACACTACATATTCCCATTGCAATGATTTAAAAAAAAATTATTTAAAATTATATGAAACGACAAGCGGAACTTTCATTTACATTTATATTTATACCCGTTACTTATAAAAAATAAGTATAAGGGTATATTGTGTTCGTTGGAATGTATGTAACAGGCAGAAGGAGGCTTCTCCGACCACATAAAGTATATATATTCTTAAACAGCATCAATAGCCGAGTCGATATAGCCATGTGTGTCTGTCCGTCTGTTCGTCTGTGTGAGCGCCTAGATCTCAGAGACCATAAGAGATAGAGTAACCAAACTTTCACACGCAGATCACAAATGCGTTGGAGCAGGTCAAGTTTGTTTCAAATTTTGGCCACGCCCCCCTCCGCCCCCACAAATCGCGAAAAGCTACCACACCCACAGTTTTTAAGATAATATGGTTTTTCTATTATTATTATTTATTATCCCACTGAATCGCAACACGATCGGACAAGTAGAACAGCAGTTATTGTCTAAAAATGATTCTTTAAGCAATACATGGCAATAAATGCCCCCTAGAGTATGCAATAGATTTTTATTGTTAGAAAATTTTCTTTAAAGTACTTTTATATGTAGTGAAATAAGTAACGGGTATCCTATAGTCGGGATCTCGACTATAGCCTTTCCCACTTGTTTTTTTTACATTTATATTTTTTGTTTTAAATTTATATTTTAAATTGACTAGCAATACAAGTAATAGCCTATTTTCACCGAAGCACATTTGGCATATTCGACACCACTTTTATGAATTCATTTCAGTACAAAATACGAATGATCAGTTTGGCTCATTCATAATGAATGTTAAAACCGAACAGCTGATTTATTTCGGGTGAATGGCAAATGGTTTGACAGTTCAGCATTCGGTCGTGGAAACCCAAAAATGAGACAAATTCAAATGTGGCAAATGTGAACGTAGCTTTTTATACCCATTACTTACTAAATAAGTAAAATGATACATTGTTTTAGTTGAAATGTATGTAAAAGGATGAAGTAGGCATCTCAGATCCTATTAAGTTTATATATTCTTGATCAACAGACGAGTCGACTCCAATTGCTTTGTTATCTATTTATATATTTATCTATTATCCCACTGAATCGCAGCCAAAAGCCGAATTAATGTTTTAAAGAAATTTTAGATTTTTCTTGGTAATTTTCTATTAATTCGGGCCCACCCCAAACAGAGCGTGATATTATCTAATTGCTTTTTTATTGTTGCTTTGTGCAACTTGTCATTCTTTTGGTCCCTTTACCAACACTATTTTTCTATGATATGGTCATATTATGGCCTGTTTACCAAGTTCATCATAAGTTTGTGATAAGTTTTAACTTTGTATGGGAATTTCAAAGATTTTTTAAGAATAAATTAAATGAGACCCCAATCCAATTTTTAATGCTAAATTTATCATAAATCACCCCCTATTTGGGGTTTTTGTATGAGTTGGGCGCGAACTAATAGACAATAACCCTTTTCTTTAAAGTACTTTTATATATATATTGAAATAAGCAACGGGTATACTATAGTCGGCATCTCGACTATATTCTTTCCGACTTGTTTCTTCTATTTATAATAAATTCATTCAGTCTTCGAATCAGACATAAATCATCTCTTTTATAAGAGCGCGAAAGCTTAAAATTTTAGTTTATGATAATTTAAAAATTTGATTAACTACAACTTTTGCTTACCTATTTTAGCTCGCAATTTATTGCTTTCTTCAACAAATTGATAAGATGAAACTGGTTCATGTGGAACATATATATATAAAAATTCTGATATATTATAGATTTCTTGCATAATTCGAAGCTCTTCGATATCTAAAATTAATCCAAAGAATATTTCCACCTCTTGAATTTTCTAGAGATATACAAAGGCTTAAAATAAAAAATTAAAAGAGATTGTATTCTCCACTTACAAAACAAACTTTTTCGACGTAATCTTCCAAGTTTTTAGATATCCATGTCACTGAAGATAATGATGGCTTCAACATAACGGAAATTTCTTGTAAACGAAAGCGCATAATATTAATAAATACCGGCGTAAGCGATGAGCGCAGACGATCTAATCGTTGTAACATTAGTTTCAATGTATTGAATGGGTGAAAAATTCTATCTTTGCAATAAGCCACAGTCGATGCCATGTTAGGAACTTCCAAATGTAGCTTCCACATCCACTCTGTTTCAGATATAAGTTGTAAAATGGAACGATCCAAATTAATTACATATAGCGCGTCATCCTTGTTTATTGTCAGAATAGGAGCATTAAGCACACAACGTACTTCTTCTACATAATCAAACCATGCTTTGTGGTAGGCCATTTCGTAATGACACACAATTCCATTCATATAGTTGTAATATCGAACGGTCCGCTGCGCCTTTTTATGTGCAAGAACACAATGTCTCAATTTCAATATCTGCATTGGTATGTCAATCTTTTTAAATATCGAACGAATCCATACAATGCGACCAGCTACTGGTGGTAAGTTTCTTGGTATAAAAGGATTACCACGCTCTTCATTATATACATCCTTAAGTAAAAGCATTTCCTTTTCTAACATTTCAGCTACCTTAAAGTACCGTCGATCTAAGCACAGACACTCCAGATTTAATGCTTCAAATCGTTTGAGTATTAACAGCATAGATTCGGCTGTTGGACATTCGGCAGTAAGCAGTTTAACAAACTGTTGCATACCTACCTCAGCTACTTCGACCTCCTTAACAAATTTTTCAAAATCTGTGTCAAATGTTTCAATACGATAATTTAATGGATCATATAATTTGCTACTGATTGTAATTCGAGCCGCTTTTATCATGGTGTTAAATTTTTCCATTCCACTGATTATTATTCGATCTAAAATTGAATATATTATTTCAGTATTGGCAATACATTTTATCTTTTCTAAACGGTAAAGGAATTTTTCTAAGCAAGTAAATATGTAAACAGATGACACAGTCCAAGGTCTTTCATTACTATTTATCATTTCCTCTACAGTATTAGTGTATATGTTTTTAAAATGGTCCATTACATCCCTACATTTTTCAATTTTATCAATGATTTCTACTGACGATATCTCCCAAAGACTACGATGTTCATTATCAGTTATATAATTTTTGCTAGTGATTGTAAGTTGATTAGAAATTTTGACCATGAGTCCTGTCAAATTTACTGAAGTATTAAAGTAATGAGCTGTTTTGCATACATTTCGAATGGCTACCATGAGGCCAGGCAAACTACTTATAATATCATCTGGTGAGGAACTGCAAAAAGGAATGCATTTATTTAAAGAAAAAAAGGAAACTTTGTTTTAATTACCGGTATAGAGGGTCCCAAAACTTTTGCAATGATGAAATGAAGCGCACATTATCTTTGGCTTCATTGAGTGCTAGGGTAACTTGATTATCGATTTTATCCCACCGCTAAGAAATTTAATATTACGCATTAAGTTAACAATTATTTATGTACGTACGTTAAGAAGCTTCGATGAACGAGAAAGAGTTAAACAATCCTTATGGTTATTAAATGCCCTCGATGTTACAAACTCCGTAATAGACGTTAATTTGGCTAACATTTGCCGCCAGTTGACCAACATATGAAGAGGGCCGACGTCTGGAGGATCTCGTTGTATCTGCTTTCCTTCAACAAGTATTCCTTGTATTTGCCGTAGCCATTTCTCAAAGTAACGTTCGACTAGTCTAACGCGACTTACAATCTTAGAGCTAGCTTCTATTTGCCACCTTGCTAGCAAAAAACCTTTGAACAGGGCATGAGATACATCGAAATTTACCCGAGAAGAAACAATTGCATCCGACGATTTAAGAAACGTATTGTACATATTTAAAATGTGAAAAAATTTTTGCAATTGCTCCTTTTCCGCCAGACCAAAATCGGTGACTGCCTCTATAGATGGCTTTAGCACATGTTCAACAAATGTCTTGACAACATTCAAACACGAATCACTTCCTTCTGCGTTAATCATAAACATCGCTATATCGTCGCTTACCGTTCGATTTTCAATAGACTTGTCATTTAGTTGCCTATATACCACCATCCATTTACCCACCAGTTTTACCGTACCTGAGGTTAAACAGATTGTACGATGTACCTCTGTATGTCTAAGTTTGTCCTGATAACGACCAGAATCAACGGGATATCCTATCATAGCAGCGTTACTAAGCATAACGGCCATTGGTCCTTTTTCCTCAAATAGTCCATTTAAGTTTTCAACGTAAATATTTTCATCTACTATACCCGTTATGACTTCTTCGGTATCTAAGTCTAGCATATCTGCACAAATCTCTAAGACATACCTCTGGTTAGCACCAAGGCTGGAGATTCGTTGCTGACGCAATTCCCGAAGTAACTGAAATCGCTTACGCTGCTGCTCTTCACTTTCTTGGTCACTAATGCTTGGTCGACGAGCTGCCCGCTTAAGTATAGTTCTTGAAACTCCAAAGAGTTTTCGAAGACGTTTAACATTGCGTTCCGGATCCATTTCAACAATATGTTGTGATTTATTTCTTTTAAGAAAATGTTATTTCTCTGATTGATACGTGTTCTTAAATATGACATTGAGTTTTAAAATATTATTATTTATATTTTTTTTACAATCAATGAGTTTCTTGCCAGTTGTATCTAAAGGTGCCCACACACGACAAGCATGTTCGATGAGCATGCTCGTATCGTTCACAGTTTTTACTGCCTGCAGACTTCGAACGGCTGTGAATTATTCCACCAAGTAATTAGAGCCCGCCACCGTAATAACAGTGCAGTGATAAGAATTGTTAGACTTTTCAACAAGCTTGAATTACATAAAGCTAATAGACTTACTCAATAATTCGAAAGGCTTTGCTATGCAGTCTATTCGGAGAGGTTTTTATCACAAAAAAAAAATCTAAACGGGGTAAAAGTTTAGTGACGATAGCAATTTCTAGCCCCAAAATTTCTAATATCCCATTTTGTGATTAATAAAATTAAGTTTAATATAAAAATATTAAAAAAATATAAAAATACAATACATGAAAATTGGCATTCTGCACTGTGCGCAAAAAGGTGAGCTTTTTTGTACATAAAAATTACTTTTTGCGCAGTGTTGATTTCCAATTTTCAGGTATTGTTTTTATGCCCGTTACTTAAAAGATAAGTAAAATGGTATATTGTGTTCGTTGGAATGTATGAACAAAAGGATATCAGAGATTATAACAGATAGAATTACCAAACTTGGCACAAAGATGTCTATAAATACCACGCAGATCAAGTTTGTTTCAAATTAAAGCCACGCCCTCTTCCGCGTCCGAAAATCGTGAAAAACCGTTCATCCGACTTTAAAAACAAAAGAGACTAGAAGAGATAGGGTAACCAAATTTGGCACACAGATTACTATAAACCCTCGCAGATCAATTTTGTTTTAAATTTTAGCCACGCTGCACTAAGCCCCCGCAAATTGCGAGAAACCACCACCCCGCAATTTTTCGTATAATACGTTTTTTGTCGTGCTATCTCATCTTTAACGTATATAACGTTCAAATCTCTATGAATGTTGTCGTTTCGAACATACCACGGTGCCCCAGTGATAGTCCTCAAGATTTTCGATTGTGCTCGCTGGATGATATCAATATTGCTACTGCACGCGTTTCCCCATAGCTGCGAGCCGTAGGTCCACACTGGTTTTATGGTGGAATTGTAGAGTAGGACTTTGTAGTCCAAGCTGAGAGGAGATCGGGGGTTTAAAAGCCAATAAAGTTTATTGGCTTTCAGTTTAATCTGCGTTTTCTTTGCTTCAGGGTGACGACGCCAGGTGAGCCGCCTATCAAGATGAACGCCAAGGTACGTTACTTCATTACGTAGGTGAGTGGCAAATGTGTTGGCTCTGTCTATGTCGCTACGGGCCCAGCAGCCTGAGTAGTTTTTTATAGGCGTTACCGTTGCTTGGTACTGGTTTGTGACAATTGCTCTATGTAGCGGCGTTGGGCATCTGTTTCTTCTTGCTTTAGAGCTTTGCTGAGTCTTCGCGAAGCATCTTTAAAGCGTTCCCCATAGCTGCGAGCCGTAGGTCCACACTGGTTTTATGGTGGAATTGTAGAGTAGGACTTTGTAGTCCAAGCTGAGAGGAGATCGGGGGTTTAAAAGCCAATAAAGTTTATTGGCTTTCAGTTTAATCTGCGTTTTCTTTGCTTCAGGGTGACGACGCCAGGTGAGCCGCCTATCAAGATGAACGCCAAGGTACGTTACTTCTTTGGCTTGTGGAAGTTGCCTATTAGAGAGTGTTAACGGAGGACTTGTTTACATGTTGAGGGTAAACGTGATGTGTTTACATTTTTGGTTATTTATTTTAATACGCCAGTCGGCTAGCCATTTCTCTATTACCGCCAAATGTTCAGCTGGACGTGCTGTTGCTTGAATGGGGCATCTGGAGCGACTAAGGATTGCGGTATCGTCTGCAAACGTAGATATTGTTAGCCGCTAATTTATCGGGATGTCCGCTGTGTATATTACGTATAGTGTTGGTCCCAGAACACTTCCCTGAGGAACTCCAGCTTCTATAATGTGATCATTAGATGTAGTAGTGTTGCATCTAACTGCGAAGACTCTATTGTAGAGGTACGACTCGAGTAGCTTATGAGTGTACACCGGGAGCGTCGTTTTGATTTTGTGCATGAGGCCATCAAGCCACACTCGATCGAAAGCCTGGGAGACGTCGAGGAATATTGCACTGCAGTATTCTCGATGTTCGTATGCTGTACGTATCTCTGATGTTATTCGGTTGACTTGCTCGATAGTTCCATGCTTTTCTCTGAAGCCAAATTGGTGTGTTGGGATTGCATTGCGTGTTATCAGATGAGGAATTATGCGCGTCAGTAGGCATTTTTCAAAAAGCTTAGACAAGCACGGTAGTAGACTAATTGGTCTATAAGATGATGGTATTGTATGATCTTTTCCAGGTTTGGGTATCATTATAATGACCGACTTCTTCCATTTTTTTGGGAAGTAGCCAAGTGTTGTAATCGCGTTGAAAAGCTTACAGATGAGGCAAATAGCACAGTTTGGAAGTTCAATGATCATTTTTTGAGTTATTTGATCACAGCCTGGAGTTTTTTTTGGTTTTATCTGTTCTTTTATGACTTTTCCAATTTCATTCGGACGGAAGTGAGATGGTTCAGGCTCGCCTGTATTATGAGATGCACAGGAAGAAAGTACGAATGAATTTGTTGCGGGATTTGGTTGGAATACATTACGTAGGTGAGTGGCAAATGTGTTGGCTCTGTCTATGTCGCTACGGGCCCAGCAGCCTGAGTAGTTTTTTATAGGCGTTACCGTTGCTTGGTACTGGTTTGTGACAATTGCTCTATGTAGCGGCGTTGGGCATCTGTTTCTTCTTGCTTTAGAGCTTTGCTGAGTCTTCGCGAAGCATCTTTAAAGCGTTGTTTGGTAGATGGCGACGGGTGGGACTGCCATTCACGTCGCAATCGTCGCTTTTCCAGAACAAGTTGTTCTATTTGAAGATTTGTTTTGCGTTAATTGGTTAGCACATGCGCATGTTGTGGAATAAAGATATAAGCTGTTTCAACAAGAACATATTCTAATAAATCAGCAAAGCATTCGATGTCCGCTTTAATGTTGAATTGCGGGGTAAAATCCAGGTGAGCCAGTTGGTTCTGTGTGTTGTAAGTCTATTAGGATATTCCATATATTTTGGGGATTGGAATAGATTTATTTACACGGGGGAGTGGTCGGATGACAGATCCGAATGTGCTTCGGCACTTATTAGATTGCGTGGGATGTTTTTTGTCACAGCAAAATCTATTAAGTCCGGTTGTTTGTTAGGGTCTGCTGGCCAGTATGTAGGACTACCCGGGGAAACATAGTTGAGTTTGTTGCTTGGTTTTATGATTGCGTAAGCAATAGTAAGATTGTTGATGTCCGATTGTACAGTTATGGATGTGGCTTGTAGATAGTTTTTCGCATACCTTTTGTGGAATTGATGTTTGATGCGGTTTTAGAATACCGGTTCCACCATGTGCTTTTCCATCCGGATGATCTGTGCCGTAGAATATATAGCCGTGAATTTGGAAGTTATATTTGTTAGTGAGATGCGTCTCAGAAAGCAGCATTACTTCAATGTGTTTGTCGTTTAGGAATTGAGTTAGTTCAAGTTTATGCCGTGAAACACCGTTCCACAGAGATATTCGTAGAGGCGCCATTGATTGTTGAGATGCAAGCATCTGTATCAAGGTGTTTTGATTTTGCATAAGGTTTTGCATAGTTGATCTCATAAACGACATGAATTCCATCATACTTTGTTGTAGGGTGAAAATCATTGCTTTAATAGAGCTTTGTGACTGCAGCATGGGCTGCTGAGCGTTAACCACACTCAAATCTTCTTGGATTACACTAGGAGGTGCTGCTGAGGGAGATGGTTTTTGCAAGCCAGATTTTAAAGCACTAGCGAAAGAAATGCCGTTGATAGTGTTTGCGGGACCAAATGAGGACCTGGCTGCTTTGGCGAAAAAGACGTCGGGTGTATTTTGGGATGCTATAACTGCAGCTGGGAGGTGCTGATGACGCGTTGTTGGTACTCGTCGGATACGGTTTTTTAGTTCCTTGTACACTGGACAGCCTCTGTAGTTCGCTGTGTGATTTCCACCGCAGTTGCCGCACTTTTTTGTATTTGGGTCATCTTTGTTGACTGAGCAGGAGTCTGGGCCATGGGAGTCTCCACAAGCCACACATACCGGACGCAACATGCAATTCGACCTGGTATGCCCATATTCCTGGCAGTTCGAGCATTGAACTGGGCCGTTCCGTTTGTGTGGTTCCTCAACAGTGATCCGGCGATGCAACAGGAGCTGTATCTTGTAGATCGGGTGCACTTCATTTTTCTTTGGAGCTTTACTGTCTGTGGCCAGACACAAAAGTTTTTCATACACTCAGAAAAAAAATCAAGATTTCCGTACTTAAACAGGCGATTTTCAAGTACAAACGTTCTCAAAAGCTGGGTAAGTTCGGAATTCCTAAAACTGAGTAGAAAAATCTTAATTCAAGTTAGGTTTTCGCAAGTACGGAAATCTTAAAATGAGATTTTTTCGGGATACTTTAAGTACGTATTGGGCTTAATTCAAGTCTGTAAAAATTTAAAACATACTACTATAAATACAAAACAATCTTGAACTTAATCCAAAATATACTTATTTCAAGTACAAAAAATTTTAATAAATAATTAATTGTAATTTTAAAACCTACTTTAGTATGTATACTAAAATTAAGCAAAATACAAAAATTAAATACCATTTAATAATGGTGTATTTTTTTGGATAGCGACCTTTCGAAATAGGTGCTGATTTTACCAGCGAACCAAGCCTAACGTCATATTTGCGTTGCTAGAACCAGTTGAGAATTCTAAGGTACGACAATGCAAAAGAAATATTCCGAAATGTACTTGATTTTAGTTCGAAACGCTCTCATTTTTAACTTTCTTTCCATCTTGAAAATTCTAAATTTTAGATCGATTCATACTCAATTTAAGACTTTAGTACACAACAATCTTAAATTTTGTAAATAGTTGTTTAGTACTCAAAACTCTGTTGATTTCGAAGATATCTTAACCAAACTGACAGATTATGCTTTTGGCATGGTCTAACTAAGTCTGACTTAGTTTGGTTGAAATCGGACTATTAAATCACATCATTGTGGGTAAAAAATTTAAAATTAAGATCGAATCATACTTAATTTAAGATTTTTAGTACACAGGAATCTTAAAATTTTAAGTACAAAACGGGATAAATTTAAGTGCGGTTGTACTTAATTCTAGGATGCCATTTTTTTCTGAGTGTACTAAAACTTGTTTTTAGACCGATCGGTCCTATGGCAGCTGTATGATATAGTAATCCG